>CAUYUJ010022037.1:248472-268472 GCA_963575745.1 Prorocentrum cordatum
CTAACACCAGACTGTAAGGCGAGTTTCCTCGCAAGGCATTTCACGCAAATACAAGACAGCCCCTTGAATGGTAAAGGGCTATCGGCCCGGCTAGATGTAAGCCAAACGGGCCATACCTCACCGAGCAAACGGGTATTAAGGCAAAGAGCCTGAATTACTAAAGCCGGCTCGTTGCCAGGCGTGAAATTTAAGGCTCGTTTCCGAGCACCTAGAAGGGCGCCTCTGTAGTAGGCGCCCATGCTGGCAACTTGGACCGCGGGGGCAACAAGGACAGACTACAACTGATTAGACTTGGGCTTATTTCTGTCCTCGGGACCCCGAAAGGGAACAAACTGCTTCACGTCATACTTAAATGACTGAGTGCCTGACATCACTTCCAAAAGTAGCTCCCGATCGATGCTCCCCTTGGTATGCCCATCTGCGGTCATATCTCTAGTATCACACCACTGCACATTATGCGCTATACCTATATCCATGAGCGCACGTATCCAGCTGATATGTCCAAGCAAGGTCCTTTCTGTCGGTATCTTAAGATCCCTGCTTGATAGAGATTTATAAACCGACTCAGCGTCTATGGTAATATATACTTGAATGGTTAGGTCTCCAACTTCACGCATATCTCGTAGTTGTCGTGGAGTCAGAGCCCCTGCCTTGAGCTCGTGGAGAGTGATGAGCGTAGGGTAACACTCATCAAGGTTATGTGCAGCTGCGAGTGCCTCCGCGGCATAGCTGGACCTCGCCTGCAGTCGGTGTGATTTGCATAGTCCGTCAGAGAGGTGAACGACGGATTTGCCTTGAGGCGAGCTTCCTCGCCGTAGTACGTTGGCCCCGCGTATGCCATAGCCCTTGGTTTCATCGTCCTCCTCCCCGGTGAGCTTCCGATACCCTGAATCGCTGTGTATGTCAACTTCATTCGTCGGCTTCATCCGAGGGAAGGTGATGCGTTTCGGGCTGCTGATCAGCTTTCGCGTCACAGCATTCAGGCGTCTGACTTGCAGGTTAGTGGGCTCTTGGATTTTCTGGAGAGAGACCACGTATACCATGAGCCAGACTTGAGTAAGAAGGGCATAGGCGAGGGCTCCTCGCAAGCTGACGAACATGTCGGCGATGAGTTTGGTGGCTTGGGCATCGGCCGCCGCTCCTGTAAGTTCTGGGCGTGTGATAGGACGTAGTTGTTTGATGTACTCGTCCTGATCCATGATCACATCCCCTTGGTCATGCTTAGTGTAGCGAACGGCACAGTTCGTATATGAGTGTTTGTTAAGCTTGCATTTGCCAAACACCTTTTCGACACGTTGTGCATAGTCGTCTATATGTTTCTCTAGGCCTGTCATAGTAATATCATCGACATGTTTGCCGTTAGCAAATCTTGGCTGAATTCAAATTCAGGATCATAACTTGTTGGTGCAAGGCCTATAGCTCGTGTGGTCGTACGAAGCTTGAGAGAGAACGCTCTTGGAGCGTCCTTTGTACCCGTTCCTGGCTTGAGGCACCTGAGGCAGTGTCGGCTTTCGTCATATGATGAAAAACCAGGCAGTGTACGAAGTACCTGGGCACTTCCCGGTGGAAGGGTGAAGCAAACCATGCGAGTTTCCTCGCCGATGGATGGGCAAGTTCCTCATAGGTCAAACCCTTGAGGAACGCTTTGTCGATATCCATGGATGCTAAGATCCACCCTGGATGGCATGCCGCCTCACTTGCCAGGAGTCTCTGGGACTGCCTTCGAGCGGTTCCCGAGAAGGTTTCCACATCAAAAGCCTCAGTGTCCATACATCCACAAAAGACAAGTCCGAGACGGATGGTTTTAACGTTCTCGGTACCTACCTTCACAAACTTCCACTTATATACATATCTGGATTTCATGATGTTGGAGGCTTTGGATAAATCATACATCTCAAAGCACCGGTTATCAAGCCAGATTTTGAGTTCAGTGTACAAAGCTTCACTAACCTCTTTCGGGTGTGCTGCTATATCGGCTTTGGTGAGTAGGCCGTCTTCCTTAACTACCACAGCACGTTTAGCAGCAGATGATACATATACTCTCATCGTTGCGACCATATCCGCGTCGAGCTGTGCAAGTTGAGTCTGATCCAACACTACCTGTGACATTTCTGATGTAAAACATAACTCAACATAGGGACCATATTCATCACTGTCAAGAGAGTAGTCCTCGTCAGGTTTGGTTGAGCATAGAGAGACTAGACAAGGCTCTTGTGGTTCAGGCTCGTCTCCGAGCGTTTCCGACCATACGACATCTTCTTCGTCCACAGATGCTGAAACCAAAACATATTGGTCGGGCAGCATGGTTGTTGGGACGCAGTAGAGAAAATCGTCGGTGATCGTCGTAGGATGAAGGTCCACACGTAACTCGTCGCACCACTCTTCCAGCATCATGGTTTCGATATTAGGTTCCTCGTTATCTTCATAGATTGTCGACAGACGGCCTTCACTTGGCGATGAAGCACCTGGAGTGTCTGGTGGAAGCCTGTTTCCAGGCGAATCGTGTTCTCCAGACGTGGTGCCCGGGTGCTGATACTTGGCCAGGTCGTCGTGAAACCCTAAGGAAGGAACATGTGAGGTCAAGCATTGGATAAGTCTGGAATGAGTGCTACCAGTGATTTGAGAAATGTTCAGGCCAGTGCCCACACACTCATAATAGTGGAAGGCTGGGCTGACATCGTTGTCGTAGTGGATCAGCGTAGACCCGGCGGCGTACTTTACTGCAGGTAGACTTGACACACTTTTGGCCAATCTGACTGCTACTACGTGTTCTACTCGGAAATAGTTTCGCACGAGATACCGTAGTGCAAGATGTACGCGCGGGTGAAACTTGCTGTCGTCTGAAAGATTGAGGTTTCCCTTGTAGTCTGGGATGTAGCCAAAGACTTTGGCGGGTTTCCCTGCGCCGAGGTGTGCCACATAGGTGAGGACTGTTTGCATGGCCATATTATCCATGCCAAGTTCCCGTGTGAGGAGACATTCAATGTACAGCGCGTGACGAGCATCAGGATACATCGCAATTACCTCACGAGATCCTGCCTTGACAACAATGCGTCCTCTTTCAGGCACGTTACGGATCACAGGGAATGGGCCGTTCCAGCCTCCATGATCGTCCTTAGTGGCAGTGGGTCGATGGTAGTCGACCAGATCCCCTGCTGAGTAAAGGCGAGCACCATCTGGAGCCGTGTTAGCCCTGAGAGCACGATTTGTCTTGGCCACAGCCGTGGCTTGAGTTATTGCTTCTAGGCTAACTTCCCTCACGGGACGTTCCCGTTCGTGTCCTGATGTCTCGGGCCCCTAGGGAAAGCCAAGGGTATCGAGGTCAGGAAGAAAGGAGGGCTGACGTCCAGTGTGTGCTTGGTAGGGCGATGCTCCGTTGTAAAATGTGAAGGCGTTAGTAACGAAGATGCCTTCAGCCAATACTCTAGTGAATACAACAGGGATGTTGTGTCTATTCAGCTCTTCCTCAATCATGTGGAGGACGCCCCTGAGAATACCGCTTCGTGACTCAATTGAAGTCGCGTGTTGGCCAGGCGCTCGGATACGGAGTTCTGCGCCCTTATTAGCCATCATGGCCTTAGCGGTATCATTGTTCAGGGCGCCTTCTCCATCTGAGTACAAGACTTTGAAGAGTCCATGATAGGCAATCCAGCAGTAGTGGTAGGCGTCTAGTATAGTGTCACGATCTCTGTCGGAAATTTATTGGCCTGCTGCCGGGCGAATACAACGATCCATAATGTGGAATATAGTTCGTTTCTTGTAAAACATGAGATCCATTTCGCCTTCGTCGAGCCAATTTCCAGGAAGGCTCACCGAAGGTAATGTTGAGTTTCCTGGACGTTCCCATGTTCTGCATTCCCGACAGGTGTCGCACACTTCTTTGATCATATTCAGTCGAAAGTTGTCCAGTCCCACTTTGTCTAGGATTAGCCTCATCTTGGGTTCTCGCGTGATACCACCGTAGGTGCAGTTTACGGAGTTCCTTTTTAACGCCATGAGGTTCATGACTACGGAGATTTTGCAGACTGTGTTGGATGTCGAATCTCGTCCAGTCGGGTAGTCGTGGAGCCCCCGAGCCGGTGGGGGCAAGAGGGTTCCTTGTAGCTCTCCGCAGTCGGTCTCCTTCGTCAACTGCATCTGGTGGTGGTGGTACGCCGTGTAGGCGACCACGACGGGCCGCTACCTGTGGCGGCTCGCTAGAGGACGCAGAAGGCGTGTTTCCACGCTCGGGGGCGTCTCGTAGCATGTCGTAACTGCTGGCGCCAGATGTCGGATCAGCGTTCCCGAAGGATCGTGGTCGCGGTGGCCTGGCGTGTGCGCCTTGGCGGCCACCTGACGCTGAAGCTTGGCCCTCACCAGGTTTGGGTAAGGGTTTCCACCAAGCTGGCACGGTCTTACCTTCGGGGTCATGATCATCTGGAAGTTTAAATGGTTCAGCAAAACGACATTTACCAGGTTCGGTATCGAGGTGGTTCTTAACACCTTTGCTTCTCGTAAGATCCCTCTGGCATGCGGGACATGGCCAATATACAGAGATAGAATCATGATACTTACACTGCGTAGGGTCTCTGTTGTGGCTAGGACTGTCCTTTCGGACATTGTCGATGCATGCCGGGCATGTAGCCCCTTTGGGATGATACGATCGCCGATGCGTCTCATACCTTCTCCCGGTTCGGCTTGATCAGGAAGGTCAGCAGGGTAAGCATGTGCGGTACGTGTAGGCGCGTTTCCGCGCGTAGTGTCAATGGCTTTCGCCAAATAGACGGCTTCCACAAAGGCAGACTGCAGTCGTCGAGTGTATTTTTGTGCCAGTGAAAGCTCTCTGTTGCACGGTTGCGCGTGCACATGCTGACCGTTGCATTTGAGTCGCTCAAAGGGTTTAAGAATCGCCTCGTCGTTGCTGGTGATATTTGTCGGCTTCTTAATATAGTCACCAGCCGTATCTTTGAGTCCCGTCGCACACTGATCAATGCGTACGGTTGTAATGTGTGGTCGGTTGGCAAGTTTCTTCCATGGGGAAATGTCATCCACCCATGTTCCTGTAGGTTGTTCGCGTATAAACCACCTCCGTGCATCATCTTGAGTGACAGCAATTTTACCACAATAAGTTATGTGTGGTAAATCTTATTTGTGGTGCTGTTCCCAAGTGTTGTGATTGACTTTGTAGTTGTAGTAGGATGGTGGTCCTGTGGTGCGGCAACTGGGTTGTAGCATGGCAACTCGTACGTAGCATATTGCGAAGTAATGATCTACAGCCCGCTGCACCGAGGGGTCTCCCAGGTCGACACATGTGGTCTTGTCTAGGTTGCCTCCTGAGGAGAGTCCCCTTGAGAAGGCAAGCTCTGAAATGCCACCCTCACCGCCACAAAGCTCCAACATATCCACGCAGTTGTTATGACCATAGCATAGAGTAGCGACTATGCTGTATATGTCAGCGCGTGTGTCGGGCATAGATGTGGGGAGGGTAAGGAACAGGTCATCATCCTCATCGGAGCTTATCAGCTCAATAGGGACGTCAGTGCTCCAGGTCGCCATAAGATCCTGTCCGAGTCCTGACAAGTCGTCGCCGCAATCGTCGTTTCCGTCTTCAACGTGCTTTTTGATGCGGCGAGGCTTGATGCCTGCTTCCTTTTCGGCTTTGAGCCTTTCCTTCTGCTTGATACGCGATTCTGTAGGTAAGACTTGCTCGTTTTGTTCGCCGGTCTGTGTGCCCATTGTCGTGGTTGAGTGGGTACATGCGTCAATCGCCAGAGTCGGGAGGGGGAGAGAACAGTCATCTATGATGACGCGTCGAGGTTTCTGTGGTGATTGAGTAGGCTCGTTTCCGAGCAAGACCGGTTCCTCGGGTTGCCAATGCAACCGAGTGCTGATGTTGGCAACCCCTGCAGGTAGTGGTGCATGCCAATCATACCCTGTTGGTTGATCGGCTACTGCGATATCCTGGATGACCGCATTGGTATCCAGGTTAATTGTTACACGTCGGATAACATCAGACCATTTCGGTCCTCCCTTGTTGGTCGTCACGTAGTGATGGATGTTATGGTCCGTGCGTGTATAGGTGTTCAGATATATAGGCACGTTTCCGTGCGTGGTGGTGCTTCCCAGGATTTTGTCGTTCAGATGACGGATGAGTGTAGTGCGTGTCTGAGCTCGCCATTCAGCATGCCGTACCGTATGGCCGTACCAATCCAACACATGTTGTGGTATCGCCTGTTTGCATGTACATGCCCACAGTTTCGAGCTAATCGGTATTGATGTCGCTACCTGCATATAAGTACCACTCGGTGTACTGTCTTGCATATTGAACCGAATACCGAAATGACACAAACGCATCCGTATTACTGACAACTTAAGATCTTCCAGGGTATCACGTACTGGAGATAACTTCCAAACATATCCTGGGGGACCAAATATTATGATTTTCATGCGGAGTTTCTTGGCTTTTATCAACAGGTTCTGGATACGTGACCAATGTGGGGCCACTCTCTTTCCTGGAGTTCGTACATACCAGTCACCCGGGGTACTAATCCATATGAGAGTGTAATCTCCACTGATCACCGCACCCAGGTAATCTGTGCCCACGCTTGTCATAAGCTCATTGTGGGAAATACGATCACAGATATAACCTCGGGTGCGGAGGTCGGCGCAAGCCTCTCTCGTATCTTCAATGACAAAAGCCCTTTACTAAGGCAGGTTACCCCGCTGTCCTTGTTACCCCCCGGCTTTTCGGCCAACAGGCAAGACGACGAGGGGGCGACGTCGCCCTGCCATCTTCAAGATAAAGAAGATGTGCCTGCAATGTCTGCCAGCATCTGGGCTTCCCTCAGATGCTGGAGCTCAGCACTGCAGCGCGCCGTGGCCTCAGAGGCGGATTGCTCCGCAAATGCTGTCAGCATGGATGGATTATCCATCAGCTGCTTCAGCACGCCCTTGGACCTCGCGTCGCTGACTGTCTGCAGCTCACGGTTCGTGTACCCCATCACTATCTTCCGGCGGGACCGTACAGCGTCCATGGGTACACTTCCACCATGCTGGGCCAGTGTCCTGGCTACGAAGCAATCGAACGTCTCAAGATCGTCGATGCTGTCGCCTCTCATCGTAGCTTTGGCGAGCGTCTCCATCAACCCCTGAGGCAGGTTTCCCTGCAATTGTTCGCGCTCCTGCGCCGGGGTCGGCTCGCCCGTCAGCACCGTCTGGAATGACGTGCTGCTTGAGCTCGAGGCGGGTTGCCCCGCAGCTCCAAAACAATCACACCTGATCGACAGATGCCCTGACGGCAACTTCGTCGTCGGCATGATCTTGGAGCCCTCGGGGAGCTCCATCTTGACCTGTCCCTTCCCAGGGAATATCAACTTCTCCTGGCATCGTTCAAGCACAATGATCGTGCGTTTGTCCTGCATGCTATCGAGGCCTAGGATGGCTGGCAGGTCTTTGCCACAGCCTGACACGATGTTCGTCTTGTACGAATCGAGCTGGGTCGAGCCCTGGTACTCGCAGGCAATGCTGAATGTGCCTACGGTATCCGCTGGGGCCGACCCTTCGCCTACCCCGTTGATGTTCAAACGAGAACGGGGTTCGAACGTACAGGTACGGCCGTGTGCCTCAGCAGCCTGGACAAACTTGCGGCTCGTGTTTTCACCCATGATGTTGATCTTCGAGCCTACATCGGTGAGGATAGAGTTTCCACCATCGTCCAAGAAGGTCTTACTAGGCTGCTTGATGTGCACGGTTTCTGAAGTGTCGGCTGCGCTGTCTGGCGGGTTTCCCCGCGGTTCGGTCGTACTCCCTGGCGGGTTACCCCGCATGACGCTGGCATACGGCCTGCCTTCGGCCATACGTACCAGGTCGATGTACTGGAAATGCGACACGTGCTGAACATGAGCGCCACGCTCCTCCCGCCAGTTGGCATACTCATCACGTATGCTCTTATACTGGTCGCGGGTCGTGCGTCTCGTCAGCGTCAGATACGAGTGAAGGGCAATGTCCTGCAACCCCTCATTCGTGAGGTGATCCCTGTACTGCAGCCACTCCTCGAACTCCTCGTTCGTCGCTGTGATGTCGACGGCCCTGGCTGCTGTTGCTGCTGTTGCCACTGAGGAGTCTGAGAGGTCGAACGACGCACCATCAGTCTCAGGATTGTCGGCATGCAGTATAAAGGTTGCGTGCGCATTATCCATTCGATTCTGGCAATGCCGAACACGCAACTCACGCAGCTGATCAGGGCCCAGTGCCAGCTCTGCCCCGCCCCCACTCTGGGGAGACAGCTGAGGAGTGTTAGGCAGGTTTCCCTGCTGAGGCGCCGTCATCGGGATAAGCTGATCGAAGTATCCCGTCTCCATCGGCGGCCTCACCTCCTCTGGCAGGTTCCCCTGCTGCTGGGGCTGAGCTGTCTGCCTGTCTAGCATCCTGGCTGTCATCTCCTCCACCATGCCCCTCAACTCCCGCAGCTCCCTCGCTGCTTGCTCAGGAGTCTGAATGAAAGAGCCGGTCCATGGGAATGATGACGCTATGATGCCAGGTGCTCGGCAGATAGCACATGGTGGCTGCTGAGGATCTCCCTCGCGCTGGCTTGCAACATGGCCCACCACATTTGAATTCCAGCACTCCTCATGGAATAAGTGATTACACCTCAAACGGTAAACGCTCTCCCTGGGCTGAAATTCTTCGAGGCATACCGCGCGGGTATCTTCCATCCCAGTGAAAACTTCCACATCTGCTGCTCTGGGATATACCCGCCGCTGTCTCTCCAAGACCGTCTCGGAGGGCATGAAGGCTGCCGGGGGGGCCCCCTGATGGATCCAGCACCTCCGGCACTCCGGCAGCCACGGCTGGAGGAGCTGCTGGCACGGAGGCTGTAGGCGTCACAGCGGGCGAGCTTCCTCGCATGGGTGAGCCTCTGTTCCTCACAACCTCAAGCCCGGCTGCGCGTGAATGATCACGCACGTTCTGCACGGCCTGTCTGCGCCTAAAGCATGCCTGTTGGGTGTGGTATGTCTGCCTGATATAGTCAGGCACACCCCTGCTGCCAGACGATATCGAATGGGCAGTCGGCTGGACAGCCACATCTGGCGTCGTCGGCGCAGGCATAAAGGCCATGTGCGGATACATGGACTGATCACTACAGCGCACGTTAGTGAGGCTGTGGAATTGATCCGCCATTTCACGAACAAACTTGTTCGGGACTCTGGGCCCATCAGGGTACAGTGGCGGATTCATGTGCGCTGGCGGTGGTCTCTGGCCCTGGGCCATGCTCGGGTGAGCATTGAAGGCTGGGATAAAGGCTCGTTGCCGAGCAGGATCCCTTGGATTGGGACCCTCAGGCTCCCAGGACCAGGCCGGCCTCCACCTCTGGCCACTCGGGTGAGGCAGGTTGTGGCTCTGCACCTGTTGCACAGCAGCTGCCACCCTTGCACGGTAGTCTTCAGGCACACCAGCGACAGTAGTTTGTCCAGCAAACGGTCGAGAATAGCCTGGGGTGCCGGGCAGGTTTCCCTGCTGACTCGTTGGAGTGCCAGGCGGCATCATGTTCAGGAGAGCTGTGCCATGCTCAGCCCTGGCCGCTGCTATCCTCTCCATGAGGGTGCCACTCGTGGCAGGGCGGCCAGGAGTCCCGAACGGAGACTGTGCAGGTGGCGTCGCCATTGGGGTCATGCCCCTCGGTGTGTGCATACTAGGCGAGGGGCCACCATGCATCTGCTCGAATCGAGCAGGCTCTCCAAAGATGCGGCCGAACGTCTGCGGGTCTCCCTGCGGCTCAGGCATCTCGTTTCTGAGTCCATTTATAGGCAGGTTTCCCTGCGTGGCCTGACGATTTCGCGTCGCCATGGCGGACATTGCTCCCTGGCCAGCGGCCCAGGGGTCTTGTTGATATAATATGTCCGCCAATTGCTCCACCTGTTTAGGGTTCAGAGCGGCCGCTATCTGGTCCAGGTCCGAGGTGCTGATGGCCTGCCATGATATGGCGCTAGGCCCTTGGCTTGGGGCGCGGCTTGGAGCCGCGCTCCCGGCCTCACTCTCGGTGATCATGAGGATCTGGTGGACCTCGGGCTGGTTTCCCAGCGTGGCAGGGCTGTAGTGGTCCCCAACTTCCCTGTGGATGTAGACCATAGGAGGGTCGACGCCCTCTTGGTCGCGGGACCACTGGTACTTGACGCTGGCACTGCCAACGTCCGCCCACCTGCCAGGGGCCGACAGCGCGGCGGGGGGGGCACGCGCCCGGCGGTCCCCCATGTACTCTGGATTGCGCCAGTGCTTACCCGTGGCAAGGTCCTCTACGTGGGAAATGTAATACGGTTCGATGATACCGTTCTTTCCCTCGGACAAAAGGACCCCCTTGTCAGACCAACAGAACTTTATGCCATCTTGCAGGGCCTTGTGCCAATCTACAAAGATGATGATGTTGGAGTCTGGGTCCCACCCACTGTTCACGCTGCGACGGCGGACCGTCGGCGCGAAGTGGATGCGTGACCGGCCTGGCCCCCTTTTCTTCGAGTTGTGTTCGGATCTACAGGACAGGCCGTGCCACATAATGCCTTCGAAGGCAGTCCACCGAGTGCCATGCATGGCGACCTCGGGGTACGGGGCCGGTCTCCCGGCAGGTTGGTCGCGCAGTACAATATATTTGTACAGCGACCATGGAGCTTTCAACGTCCACGAATGCCCCTGAGAGGCGCGGATGAAGATCTCGGGCTCGCCGGAGTCCCGCACTAACACCTTGAATTGAAGGCGTTGTTTCTCTTCACCGTCTGGTTCGCGGACATGAACAACCTCCATCATGATGGCAGCCAACTGGTCAACCGTTCGACCATATAGGTTCGCGTTGATGACTTTGGCCTCGTCATGACTGGGATTGCACCCATCATGTCTCGTTTTTCCGGTGTTCCACGGATAATCATTCACGAGCTCTACGAGGTTAATCCAACCATCATGATCATCGACTGTAGCCAGATCCCACACAGGAGTGTGTGGTTTGTCCGGCGCATGTCTGCATATCCTACTGAGAGCTTTACTCAGTTGCTTGAGGGTGTGATTGGATCTCGGGATAATGTTTGCTTGCCTGCATTTCCTCGTGAACCCCTCATCCACCGAGCGTATCGGTGGGAGCTTCCGCAGAGCAAGTCTATCCCTGATCACGTTCGGACTCCCGCTGGTGAAGGACGTGTCTCCTGGGTGGTGCCGCTGATCCTCGGGCGGGTTTCCCCGCACAGGAGCCTCTGTCGCTGAGGAGGCTGCGGCTCCTGAAGAGGAGGAAGCTGCAGCGGCAGCGCCTGGCGGGTTTCCCCGCGGTGACTCACGACTGGCGCTACCCCTAATCGTCGGCACCCAGGTACCCCTAGACAAAGCACCTTCATCGGACCTTTTGGAACGTGCCGCCACAGGCGAAGCTGGCGCAGGGGCGTACCCTGTGCGCTCGAAAGCCATCGCCTTCTTGGCAATGGAATTGCTGCGACTAGGCGGGCGTCTCCGTTCCTCCACAGGGTCCTGAGGTTGCTGCTTGGGCTCAGATCCTTGTGCTGGAGTTGCGCCAATCGGTGGTCTCGGCGTTTTAGAGCGAGGCGCCTCCATCTGCACATCTGGCCCAGGATCCTCAGAGCGTGCTGTTGTTTTCGGTCTCATCCCCGAAGGCGACTTTGGTGCTGGAGTTTCGCTCTTAGCCTTCGGTTGGAGTGGGAGCGGGGGCTTCTTAGCCCCCTTCATGTAAATCTTTTGGGAATCCATAAGCATCTGGCGAGTTGCCTCGCGCGTGCGTTCCTCTGCTATTCGCATGCGTTCCTCATCAGCCGCAACTCGCTGGGCCTTCTGGTCATCCTTGGCTGTCGGTTCTGGCTGTTGGGACTGGCTGGAAACGCCTGGCGAGTTTCCTCGCATCCCAGGAAGGCTAAAGAGCGCGTCTCTTTCTTCCTGGGTCATGGGCACCAGTCCCCATGGAGCCGGAGGAGGCTTATCCTCCTCGGCTTTCGGCCTCACGTGAGCCGCGATCCCGAGACGACGATTGATCTCTGCGATCTCGTCTTGTGTCATCGGGATCAGCGGCGGATGGCCCTCCTTATGAGGAGAACGGCCTCTGTTCGGGCTCAAACCCTCGTTGAGCCCTACAGGGCATCCCGGCCTGTGCTCCTGACACGGCTCGGAGCATGGTCCACAAACTGCATGAGGCCTATACAGCTTGCGGGCCGCGATGACGTTACGCAGCTGCGTTCGCACTTCTTGTATCTCACCGGTACGAATGTTCGTCGCAAGCCGGTAGCCACCGCGCATGGACTTACCCTGAGCGTCTCTATAGGCAGGGTTGCCCTTGCCGAAGGCCGAATGTTCCCCTTTACGACGCCTTGGGTCGTCATAAGGAAGCAATTCGCCACCTCGCCTACGAGCATATTCCTTTGGGCCAGCTTGCCTCCACTCACGAGGAAGCCGAGCCTGTGGATGGGGCTCTCCTCTGACGCGCGGTTGGGAACGAGACCTTCCGGCATTCTCATCAGAAGAGGCTGCCGAAGCAGCCTGAGTAGAAGCCGGTGGGGGCGCCTGCGGAGGCTCCTGTGCGATCCCAAGTGGATCGGCTAGTTGGGGCAGGTTTCCCTGCTGGCTGGAGCCCGGCGCAAATGGCGCTTGTGCCGATGGTGATGGTGCATCAGGCTCGTCAGGATCAAAGTCCACCTCTTCTCACCGGTGACCTCCCGCATGAGGATGGTGGCTTCGTCCTCGCATAGCCCGCAACCATCGCCCTCTTCTTCTTCTGATGTAGAACTGCCAATGATGATGGCCATTGGCGCAGCCGGGGCGGGCAGGTTTCCCTGCATGGCCGGCATCTGAGCGTCGCTCGGCTGTCCCGGGGCAGGCGGCACGGTTGTCGGCTCAGGCTCGTTGCCGAGCACAGGCTGCCCAGCAATGTTGCGCATGGCAGTATGATTTGGCCATGGTCCCGCCGCCTGGAGACCCCATCCTGGCGGAGGAAGAGCCTGGCCGCGCATGGCGATGGCCCTTTCAAGGGCCTCGCGCCATCTCCCTCGGGAGTACCACACATGCCTCTGCACGTCCTCAGGGTGCACGCTGTCGATAAGAGTCAAGGCTGCCAACACTAACTCCGAGTCGTCGCAAGCGTCAGTGTCATGTAGCATCATGTTGCCAGCCTCGATGCTTTCTTGACTCTCAGGATATGCTATGGTCAATATCTCGTGCATCCTCATGAGGGTCTGCAGTGGTGTGCGTGGCCCGTACTCGCCTGGCGCAAGCGAACCAAGGGGAACATCTGGGTTCCCTGGTGCGCCCGCAACAAATGCTTGAGACTCCATTTCTATGAGTTCAGCGTAGTTTCGGGGATAGGTAGGCCCGTTTCCAGGCGGGAGGTCGGGTGGAGGTTGGAGGTTACGGTTAACCTCTGAAGGCGAGGCCTCTACAGTGACTTCCTCGTCACTGATCTCCATGATGTTGCCTGGGTTCCCGAACATCCAGTCGGAGAAAAATAAAGGCTGGTTTCCCAGCGTTCCGTGTTCCACGGGAGTGAGCTCGTTGTTGCCGTCAACGAACCTGCGAAGGTACTCGAGGTAGTACGCGTGCAGTCCATGGCCATACGCCTCGAGCTCGTCGACGTTGCCCATACAGCTAACCCAAGTGTAAAATATTTGTTCCATGGCCTCAAAATCCTGGAGGCTCAGATATTCAATAAATGGTTCACTTGAGCCAAAATGGACTTCGGTCGATCTGCCCTTGCCATTTCCCTTCGCTGGACAATCTCTCACAAGATGGTCGGTACTATCGCACTCATGGCACTTTAGGACCTGGCCGTCTCTGCCTCGCGGGTTTCCCCGCCTACCTTTGCCTTTTCCTGAGGTCTCTCTACAGCCTTTGCCACGGCCCTTTCCCCCGAAGAATATCTCATCGTACTGTTCGTCTGAGAGCCTCTGGAGGAAGGCCGTGATGCCTCGTCCATTCAACCTCCGACGACCTCGTTTGCCTTTACCTTTTCCCTTGGAGCTCCTCCGTATCCTCCTCCTAACACGACGCACTGGTTTTCGTGTGAACCTCCTCCACCTCCGTTTAGCTTGTTGTAATAACCAAAACAAGTGTTCAACACGCTGATTGTCATTGTCCATATTCATAATATCTGACCAATCTAAAGCTTCAACACCGTCGGATGATATAGTATCTGTGTCGGTGCCGGAGTCGAAATCATCGTCTCCCAAGTAAGTGGATACACCGTCGGTAAGGGGGTTTGATTCGCCCCATAAAGAGCGGTGTGGTTGAGGCTCTCTGGAAGGAGGGCTGGTTGCCCAGCTTGGTTGTGGTCGATCCCCTGCTAATAAAGCAGTGGATTCTCCAGGATCATCGGCCCATATGCTTGAGGGCCCGTTTCCAGGCTGGGCTTCAGTGGTTAAGGTAGTGTGGAAATTCCCACTGCCAGATCCCCTTCCCCTTCCAAACACAGATCCTATATTACCAGGAGATCGTTCTGATAGGTGACCTATCGAACGCATCCTCTCCAGCAACTCATCATACTGTTGTTGTGTTCGGGGCATTTGATGATTGAGTGGCTGCAAGAGTTGCATGGCTCGCTGGTTGCCGACGCCTAAGGCGCGGAACAGGATCGTGGTTAGTAGTTGGAAGTTGGGAAGGTCAAATCCCACCGACTGTGCCTCAAGTCGGGCCATTTCGAATCGGGTAAGGGTGACATCGATTCGTTCTCCGTGAGGCACATGGAAGTCGATGAGCTGTGTGCCGGAAGTGAGCTGGCGCTCATCTTCCAGGCGCTCGAACTTCATGCTTAGGAAAAACATGATGTAGGTCACTGGGCCGGTGTGGACCCCATCGATGTCAGCACCATAGTTTATAATGTCCGGTGGTACCCTCATGGCGAGTGTCCTCGCTAGGCCACCCAGGCCGCGTTGTATGGCGGCCGCTTGGGCCTGTGGTGTCATACGTCCGCTTGTGACGTTGAGCCACGCGTTGACCTCATAAACGTACTCACGGAAAGGTACGTTGCCTTGAGGGTCCCAGTATGGGCCATGTGTTTACTGTTTGCCCATCGGTGCTGTTATCTCCACGACGCATGTGTCCGATTGCTGCCCCCAGCGCGAACCATATGATAGCGAAGATAACCAGCCCAAGGCTGTGTAGATAGGGGTGGTTATTAGGCGCGTTGCCGCGCTGGGGTAGCGTCTTGTCGAGTCGTCGAGGCGCTCTATCTGGCGGATCTCTCCGCCCATGCTTCAAGTACTGCGCTTTTGGCTCGTTGCCGAGCGGTTGGTAGTAGCGCAATGATGAAGCGTATATGGTACCAATGTTGTTGTCTAGACGTCGTACCTCTCGTGTTGCTTCTTGCTCTTGGATAGATCCTCGTACACGTACTGGGGGTGGTAGCGCAGGGTGGTAGATGGTCACGAGGATCGTGCCGAAGAGTATGAGGATGAGTAGAGCAAGAGCTGACCACACGAGAGTGCGGCCAGCTCCGCTACCAAGTCGAAAGTGAGCCTGGTAGGTCAAATAGCATCCGATTCCATGGGAAGCGGATGGCAAATAGCGTCCGGTATCGTAGTGAGGTGGTTCAGTAAGAGGAATGGACGGATAGGAAAGGATAAGATCGATGTAATGATCTTTCCAGCACATAACGAACACTCGCGTCCGGGCAAATAGGGCGCGCGTGCCTTGAGCCAAAGGCAACGGCGCGCGAGCTATACTCCCGAATCTATATAACATCTCCCAAAGAGCTACCCTTAAAGTAATGACCCAATTCTGAGACCCACGACTTTCCCTGATAAAAAACTGGGCACGAGCCCCGGGAAGGGCACTTCAATTGAAAAAACACGCTGTGCCCTGGAGGGGAGGGTCAACAATACATGTTTCAAATGAGGATTCAACAAAAACAACAGCATCAGGAGCAGCAGAAACAACTACAACTACAACACAAACAACGGAATCAACAACAACAACATCAACAGCAGCAACGACAACACTACCAACAACAACACCAACAACAACAGCAGCAACATCAACAATAATCATTCTAAGACTACTCGCTCTTATCTGCTCGCGGGCCACCCAACACGCATATCCCGAACCCTCGATGCCCGCCACCTTCGTCTTCGATCACACCCTCTTAGGGGAAGCTATGCTTCTCAACTGCGACGTGTATTTCGCGCAGCCTCTAAGGCAATGGAAGAGAGGACGGATGGAAGGACGAGACAAGGGGGAGGACGGATGAGAGAGCACGAGAGAGATTAGCAGGAGGGGGCTGGGAGCAAAAAACACGTGGCAGAACAAGATAGGCACATCGGGCGGATGGAACCGAACGGGCAGGTCGGGAAGGCGGGCCCAGGCGGCCAGGTCGAGCAGGCGGGTTGCTGAAGAGTGCGTCGTACATGAATCGCGGAGAAGTCTCGAACGACAGCAAGATTCCCAAGCACATCGTGAAACAATCCACAGCAAGAGCGTGATTCCTGCGCGTCGAGGGCGCAACGTTTGAATAACTTGCGAGGGGCCCTCTTCGTCTTCGATCGTACCCTCTTGGGGGGAACAATTTTTCCTACCTGCGACGTGAATTTCGCGCACCCCTAAGGCAGGGGAAGAGAAGACGGATGGAAGGAAGGGACAAAGGGGAGGGAGAAGGATGGAGCACGAGAGAGAGAGAGAGAGAACAGCAGGAGGAGGGCTAGGACCAGAAAACACGTGGCCGAACCAGACAGGCATATCGGGCGGATAGACCCGAACGGGCAAGTCGGGAAGGCGGGCCCAGGCGGCCAGGTCGAGCAGGCGGGTTGCTGAAGAGTGCGTCTTGCATGAGTTGCAAGGAAGTGTCGGGCGACAGCGCTGTCCACAAATAAATCGTGAGGAAATCCACAGCGAGAGCGTGACTCCTGAATGTCGAGGACGCGGCGTCTGAATCAATTGCGAAGGCGTTCCACGCGAGAGCGCGATTCCTGCATAAATCGTGAAGGCGTCCCGCGCGAGCACGCAATTTGGGAGTACATTGTGAGGGAGTATCAGGCGGAAGCATTTGTTGTTCTGGCTCGGGGCCCAACAACACAGTTTGGTGACCCCCCACTTCCCTTTGTAAGAGTCGACGGGCCCGAAGCCTTCGATGGAGCCCCCAGTGGGGCCACGAAACGTGCGAGGGGCGTGCCGAAATTGACCCGAATCCTTCGGTGAAGCCCACTGGGACCATGAAACGTGTGAAGGACCCAAGGCCTTCGGTGGAGCCCCCTTTGTGGGGCCACGAAGCGTGTGAGGGGTGTACCGGAATTCGCCCGAAACCTTCGGTGAAACCAACTGGGGCCACGAAGAGTGTGAGGGGTGTGCCGACATTGGCCCGAAACCTTCGGTGAAACTCACTGGGGCCACGAAGCGTGTGAGGGGTATGCCGAAATTGACCCGAATCCTTCGGTGAAGCCCGCTTGGGCCAGGAAACGTATGAGTGGTGTACCGAATTGGACCTGAGGCCTTCGGCAGAGCCCCCTGTGGGGCCATGAAGCGTGTGAGGGTTGTGCCGAAGTGGACCCGAGGCCTTCGGTGTAGCCTTCGGTGTAGCCCCCTGTGGAACAACGAATCGCGTGAGGGGTGCGCCGACATTGGACCAAAACCTTATCGGAGCCCATTGGAGCCACGAAGCGTGCGAGAAGTGTCACGAAATGGGCCCGAAGCCTTCGGTGGAGCCCCCAGTGGGGCCACGAAACGTGCGAGGGGCGTGCCGAAATTGACCCGAATCCTTCGGTGAAGCCCACTGGAGCCACGAAACGTGTGAGGGGTGCGCCGGACTGGACCCAAGGCCTTGGTGGAGCTCCCTTGTGGCGCCACATAGTGTGTGAGGGGTGTCCCGAAAGTCACCTGAAACCTTCGGTGAAGCCCACTGGGGCCCCGAAGCGTGTGAGGGGTGTGCCAAAATTGACCCGACCCCTTCGGTGAAACCTACTAGGGACACGACACGTGTGAAGGGTGTGCCGAACTTGACCCGAAGCCCTCGGCTGAGCCCCCAGCGGGGCCACGAAGCGTGAGTTTGGCCCGAAACCTTCGGCCTGCATGGGACCCCATACAGATCCCGTGCGCCCTGCATGGGATCCGATACAGATCCCATACAGCCTCGCAAGGGCCTCCCGAGCAACGCCCAGGAGCCTCGCAGCCGCCCCGAAGGGACCTCCCCGAGAAACGCCACAGGGGCCCTGCAGGGCCCCCGCAGGGGCTCGGCGAGACCCAGTGGCGTTGCTCGGAGGAGGGGCCCTGCAGGGCCCCTGCGTGGCCCCGTGGCGTTGCTCGGGGAGGGGGGGGGGTCGAGCAACAGGCCCCCAGTCGTGTCCTCGTGAACAACAACACCACCAACAACCACAACAGCAAAAGCAACAGCAACAATAGCAACAGCAACAACATAGGCAACAGCAACAACAGCAACAACAGCAACAACAACAGCAACAATCATTTAAGACTGGGGACACTCCGTTCTCACCAGTGCCAGGGTTTTCATAGGAGGCGGGCAATACCCCCACTTTGTGGGGGGGCCGGTTCAAGCTCTACCAAATTTCCATACGACTCTTCGCCACCACCCACACCCAGCTTCCCGCCCTATGACGTTCGGACACTTCACTTCGTGGCATGCGGACGACCGTGGCTACTATTCAGGGCCCCGCGGCCGACGACGACGGCGTGCGCGCGCGAAGAAAAAACGAATGTGTCCAATATGGTATTATTTGACAGGGATGATGGCCCTGGCATGCGCGCAACCGTTGTTGCAGAAGTTCGAAGCACGTGAAAAAGTTGCTCGCAAGAGCCCGTTTGACAGAAATGTTGAAAAAATATTGGGTTTCCTCAGAAATCCGCAAGAGCGCGCAAGATGAATGTTTGAAACTTTTTTTTTGAAAAACCATTGGGTTTTTCATGTTTTTATGTTAAAATCGCTACGAAAACTAAGGTTTTGGAAGGATTTCATCTTGCGCGCGCGAGTGTGCACTTCGTGTCATTTTTTTCAAAGGATTCTTGAAGTTTGGTTATGTTAGAACAAGAAATTTCATTTTATAGTGTTTTTTGCAAGGGAAAGCGGGCGTCAACAAAACAACCGGATCCGGACACCCACGTTTTGCCTGAGACTTCCTCACGAAAATGATGAAAATGTGGCTGCGGTCTAGGCGCGGCGAGGGGGGCGCGCACCAGGGGTCCCAACAATAATTATTCTTTAGAATAAATAATGTTCAACAGCAACAACAGCAACAGCAACAGCAGCAGCAGCAGCAACAAACATAAAACCACCACAACCAACAGCAGCAACAGCAGCAACAACAACACACCAGTAACAACGCACAGCGGCAACAACAGCAGCACCACCAAGAAGCACAACAGCAGCAGCAACGACAGCAGCAGCAGCAACAACAAAACCAACAGCAACAACGACACCGACGAGGACGACGACGACGACGACGGCGATCAGCGACGCTGACGAGCAACGCCGCTGCAGCGCCGCCGGCGAAGGTCTCCGAGGGCCTCCTAAGGCCGCCGAAGGCCGCCGACGGCCGCCGCCGACGGCCGCCGCGGGCCGCCGAAGGCCTCCGAGGGGCCCCCGCCGCGGGCCGCCGAGGGCCGCCGGAGGCCGCCCGGGCGGCCCTGCGGAGGCCACCAGCAGCGACGCGCCCGCCGCGCTGGCGCGGCCCGCGCCCGCCGCGCCGCGCGCCGGCAGCCGCCAGCGCCCCCTGGCGGCGAGGGGGCCCTGACCCTGCTTTTTTTTGCGCCCGCGTCTGCTCTACATGACCTTCCGCAGCCTTCGGATCACGGAGCGAGCACCTGGATCATATGCTTCCAGCGCGCGGGGAAAATCGCTGCCTCGGAACGCCTGCGCTAAAGGGGGCCCTGGCCCTGCTGCTGTCGAGGGGACGGAGTGGAGACGGGACGCAGGGGAGCATGCCAGCACCATGCGCCCTCCTCGGGGGCGCGGGGCCCGAAGTGGACGCGCTGCGCAAGAATCGTGCAGCAGATCGTGGCCCGAAAGGGGCGGCCAGATACCGCCCGCCGCCCAGCCTATATCTTGAGAC
>CAUYUJ010022037.1:275972-320972 GCA_963575745.1 Prorocentrum cordatum
AGAAGTGGGTATCGAGTAGTCGGTAGCGAGTAGGGAGTAGCGAGTAAAAAGTAATGAGTAGTGAGTCGTGAGTAGTGAGTAGCGACTTGCGACTAGTGAATAGGGAGTCGGGAGTAGTGAGTAGTGAGCGAGTAGTGCGTAGAGGGTAGTGAAAATGTCCTATTGGGTAGCGAGTAGCGGATAGTGAGTAGTGAGTTTTGGGCAGTGCGTAGTGAGTAGTGAATTGTGAGTTCTCGGTAGTAAGTAGTGGATAGTGGTAAGTGGGTAGTGAATAGTTTTCAAGGAGTACTGAGTAGTGGGCAGTGAGTAGTGTTTAGTGAGTAGTGAGTACTGAGTACTGGGTAGTGCGTAGTTAGCAGCGAGTTGGGAGTAATGAGTAGAAAGTAGGAAGTAGTGAGTAGTGAGCAGTGGGAGCGTAGTGAACAGTGAATAGTGGGTAGTGAATAATGCGTATTGGGTAGCGAGTAGGGAGTAGGGAGGAACGAGTCGTGAGTAGTGAGTACTGTGTAGGGAGTAGGGAGTAGGGACTAGTGAAGAGTGAGTAATGAGTTGTGGGCAGTGAGTAGCGAGTAGTGAAGTGTGAATAGTGAGTCGTGGATAGTGTTTGGTGGGTATTGAGTATTGATTTGTGATTAGAGAGTAGTGGGTGGTAAGTTGTGTTTAGTGAGTAGTGAGTACGGAGTAGTGGTAGCGAGTAGTTTGTAGTGGGTAGTGAGTGCTGTGTAGGGAGTAGGGAGTAGTGGATCGTGAATAGTGAGTCGTGGGTAGTAAGTAGTGAGTCGTGAGAAGTGAGTAATGAGAAGTGAGTAGGGAGTAGCGAATAGTGAATTGTGGGTAGTGGGTAGTGCGTAATGAATAATGAATACTGCTTGGGGCTAGGTTTGAATTCGGGGTTAGGGTTAGGGGTTAGGGCAAGGGTGAGGACTAGTGTTAGGGGCGGTAGGGGTCGGGTTCCGGAGACCAGGGGCGCCGTCGAGAAAGGGGGGCGGGGGAGAGTTCCAATTTGGCAGCCAAAGGGGGGGAGGGGGGGGAGGGGTTCGGTTTGATTTGACACGTCGCATCGCAAAGGCTAAGACCAGCAAGGTAGAGAGGAAATCGCTAGCAGCCCTACCCAGAGGGAGGGACACCAGCAACTAACTCCACACCTCACCAGACGAAACCGATCCACCGCCGTCCACAGCACAGGTGAAGTCCACAAGAGGCACAAGCTCATCGAGCATCACATCCCTATTATTGGGATGGATGCCTATTCTAAGCCGAGAGAGGTTGCTACGCGCGTGGTTGGAGGAAGGCTCGCCCTTGCAGGCCTTCGCCAGCCCACCTGGCCTAACTCCCTCGGAAACACTGCCACAGTCCATGCAGCAGAAGAAGGTAGCCCCGTCGGGGGTTCCCGTCAGGTGGATTTTGCGCCCCTGAGGCTCGTGCACAAGGGCGCGGCTGAAACCTAGACAGTCCGCAGCTGGCTGCGGAGGGTCCGAACGCACACGAGCAAGACAGCGCGTGCAAGCCCACAGGCCTCGAATCCACTTGAATTCGTGGCCTCGATCTCTTCGCTGGGGCGCCTGCGCCCCTCCAACGGAGGGCGCAGTGGACGGGCCCACAGGGGCCCCAGCAGCGGCGAGGGCAAGAGGAGGGGGGGCGCCCCGAGGAGGGGGGGAGGGGCTTGGATCTCCCCGGCCAGCCACGCCCAGCACCTCTGCGGCGGCGCTGACGGTGGCGGCACGGGCGGCACTGCCTCCAGCAGCGGCGGCACTGGCTGCTCCAGCGCGGGAGGCGCCTACCCTTCCCAGACGGCTTCTGGGCCTGGCTGGCGCAAGACTGGACCAAAGCAACAGGGCTTTGGCCACGTAAATCAGAAAACTCTTGAGGCTGGGCGCTTCAAAGCTAAACTCAGAAAGCTTGTTCTCCGACGGGCGGAAATGGGTCATCGCAGCCGCCTCTGCAGCCACATCAGCCCAGTGATTGCCTTTAGCCTTATACCAGTCCTCAGAAAAAGGCTCAAAACAATCAGCACTCTGATGACCCTTCACTTTAGTGATAGCAAGAGCGTCTTTCCTGGGCGGGTGGCTCAGAGCAAGGAGAACAGGTCCAGCATAGCATGCCCTTCTGTCAGACACGACCTCCAGAGGGTTTTCGTTCACGGCCACAAGTCCTTTGTAGTCCGTGCAGAATTCTGACGCCGAGCTCGCGCACTTGCAACTGGCCAGAAACCCAGCGCGCTCCGAAGCAGGACTCGCCTGTGGCGACTTGGCCCCGACTTTGCCCGAGATGATTGCGAACGGTTCCCCATCCTCCTGGAGGCATACACATGCCCAACCTGCGCAATGATGGACGTTGTGACCTTCCTTAAAGCAGGACCCGTCACAAAAACACATCTTGTTTCGGAGCGCCTCCAAGGGGGTCAGGTTGGGGTCCGCACAGGAGAAATTATAGCTTTCATGCCCGAAGCCATCGGGCGGTCTCAGGATATTCTCAGGAACCAGCTGGAAACCAAGCATAAGAGGGTTCTTCTTATCTTCTCGGGAGATCAGCTCAACCACATCTTTCTTCAGGAACTCATCCCTTGCACTGCGAGTAGCAGAGCAAGCAAACAGACGGTGGTGAAGGTCGTCCCAAGGGAACCCACACAGGGGACACGATACATCTTCCACGCCATAGCCAGATCTAGCTAGGCGCCACTTGGACCACAAGCACTGTGTAACAAAGGCCTTCAACATGCACTTCTCAGCATACGACAAGGTACTGCCAGGAGATATCAACTGGCAACAGACAGACATGTCCAAGATCTCACCAGAGTGCCCAAAGTTGCGAGCAGCCTTCGCAGCCAACATGCGCACCCACGCAGCTCTCAGATCACAAAGAACTTTGGCGGGAGACGCGCAAGTAAGGACTATTGCATGGCCCTTGTGGTCCTCCAAGACTAAGGGGGAGACGAACTTCCAGGAGACTCTAATCAAGGAGACGACGGCAGCCCCGAGAGGTCCTTTGACCTGGTTCCAAGCCCTCGGCGGCCTCGCCAGGATGTTCGAAGCGAGTTCCCTCAGCCGCGGCAGCGAGGGTTCGATTCCAGGGCAGGTCGCAGCTTTTCAAACCAGGTTCGTCCAGGTAATGCCAGGGCCCAAGGCAAGCCTGTAGGTGGGGTCCTGGAGGGCTAGAAGCGACAACGCGCGGGACCTGGATGGGCACGCGTTTCCGGCTGTACGCAGGAAGAAAGAATGCGCTGCTGCAGCTTCCCGTGCGTCCAACCCCACCACCTCGGCCCCGTAATGCCCGAAGGATTGGATACCTGTGAGGTACACCCGCTGCATGTTGGCGCCTCCCTTCCTCGTGGCTGCTAGCCTTCGCCTGCGACGGTTCAACTTCTTGATTCCCTCCTTCAAGAAACGAGCGGCACCTCTTCGACACCTGAGCTGGCCTCCCGTGGTGTCCACACCTAGAGTAGCAGCAGAGATTTCTTTGGACTTCATGTGCTTTCCTGTGGACCTGGCCAGATCATGCCTGATACTGCCCGAAGAAGCAACAACAGCAGACTTATCATAAGCAACAGCACACTGCAAGTCGTCCTGGATCGACTGGATTACCTGGGCCGAGCTCTCGACTGCACTGGTGACAAGGGTCCTAGGGTCCGAATCTGGATTCAGGATCACCCAACCGTCGATGAAAAGGAACAGGTCAGATCGACCAAGATCCTGCTGGAGCTTTGAGACAGCCCTATAGGAATAAACCTGCACCAGGAAAGTTGCAAGCGGGCAACCAGCCAGAATGCCTCGCATGGGGAAAGAGGATTCCAGAGCATATCCTTCCATCTGGAAGAACCTTTTCGCGCGGTACACGTTGCAGATCACGGCGAGGACCTGCACGTCGAAACCCGTCTCTTCGGCCCTGGCCCAAAGAAGACTTAATCGATATGGTGGTAGAAACTACTCGTATCATACAGCACAGCCGACGTGTGAATCTTCTTCCAGACATGCTAGCCGATTCAGCCCTGAAGTCTTGCATGAACACGAGCTCAAGAATGGATGCACCCTTCTGGTGACAGCAGCAACGAAGCCGATGCGATCTTTCCCATGAGCGAGCAAAACTCGGACGAAGCCTGCCATGTACTCGATACAGAGACACACACAGGCCGATACCTCGAAACTTGACCAAACCTGGCTTGTGCTTAGGAATGAAACATGTGACAACCGCCTGCAAGACAGAAGGGAGCTGCCCGTGCTGCTCGATACATCTAAGAAGCCTGGCTATGATCCTCAACTGCTGGTCTGAGCACATCAGATAGTGAAGGGGAGGGAAACTATCGAACGTCTGGGACGTCCTAGGACTGAAAGCAGCAGACACACTTTTCTCAACTCATCTGGGGTGGCGAGGGGGGCAGGCTTCTTATCTGCATGATCCACTTGCCAAGGAGCAGGAGGGGAGACATCCCCCTTCCAGAGGCGCTCCAGCCTATCCGCCTCCGCCCTGAGGATACTGGTAGGCTGCCCAGACCACTGGCCTGAGCGCTGCAGCACCTCCCCAGGCTTCCACACACCCTTCCATTTGGTCCACTTGTGCATCCAGGAGACAGAGCCTCCTTGACTGCGAACCCATTCCTTCCAGGGCTTGATGGAGCCGAGGGTGTCCCTGGAGCTTTCAGTCTTCAAAGCAATTTCAGGATCCTTCAAGACATCTCCAAGTATGCCTTCAGCAGTGCACGCGTTCAGAGACTGCTGATCTAGGTCCTGACGAAGACCCTCGGGCAACAACTTGGCCCTGTCCAAATGACAAATGAGCGCGGGGACCGACCTGCACTCAGCAGGACAGCCTTCGAAATTCTCGAGATGTATTCTAAGGTCAGCCTCATTCCTCAAATGACAACAGACGTTCTGGGCCCGTTTAACCATCCAACGCAGGGGTACCAAGTAGGACTTCCAAGCCAACTTCAGATTCTTGCAGTGCTGAACAAGAGGACGTTCACAACCCTAGCACTGCGGGCCCTCCGCGAGACAGTCTTCAGGGGGGCATCCGTCATCATACTGATGGTACGCTCCAACTCCATGGCAACACTCGAGTACACAACATCAAGAGCGGCCTGCCGAGCTTCAAAACAGGACATGCTAGGTGTGCCACTTCCCACAGAGACCCCGCATACTTCTTCCTGCTTGGATACCTGATTCTCCAGCTCATCCCAAGGCACAGTCTCCAGAGACGGCCCGAAGGGCTTGACATGCGGGATCTTCTGGCACTTACACAAGACAGGGATTGCATGGTCGGCATCGGACCAGATGTGCAACGTCACAGGAGAGTGAGGAGAGACAGGGTACGATGAGAGCACAGAGGTTGACGTAACAATGCTGGCAATCACATGAGAGAGCACAAAGAAGTCAATTGCGGTCTGAGACTTCTTCTTGCTACATGTATGCTTCGACGGAACGACCGCCTCCATTCCAGCTCGAATCAGGAACTCTGAAGTCTCGAGCCTCCTTGCCTTCATGTTCCAATCCCCTGCAATCATGACAGGTAACTAAACCTTCTCCTGAAGAGTTGGGATGTCTTCCAATAATTCAAGGTTTGTGGCGTTCGACCCAACACTCGTCTGCATGCACAGGGAGACGAGACAAAACTTGGGGGGCCCAGGGATGTCAATCTTCAGGGCACAGATGCGGTGCTGCATCGAAAAGCTAACAGGCACAGGACTAGCTCCAAGATCCTGCCCGGCCATTAACAGGATAGCCACGCCTCCAGAGGCCACCCCAGATTCCAGAACTGCAGCCATGGAGAAGTACCCAAGCCAGCCACGAGCAGAACACCATTCCTTGGCAGACTGCACGGCTTCCCCACCCTTTAACAAGGTTTCCTGCAGGAGAAGAACCGAAACCTCAAGGAATTGAAAATTACCAGGCTCATGGTCATAGTTCGCCTTAAAAGTGGCGAGCGAATTCGTGTTCAGGGTGGTCATTTGCAGGGCCCACCCTTGGCCCGTAGTTCGTCACAACTCAACATCCTCAGGACCTGCCCCCCCCCCCCCCCTCTGAATGCTGGGGCGGCTGCTGGCTGGGCGGGGCGGCGGCGGTGGCCGGGGGCTTCCCCTTCCCCACCGTTCCTCTGCCCGAGGTCCCGCTGATGACGTCGCCGCAGCGCCTGGAGACTTCAGCCTAGGATTCTGCCCTCCTGAGCTTTGCTGGGCACCCTTCCTTTTCTTGGCAGCTGCCCCAGACTTATGCTTCACGAGGGTCCACGCATGCTCATGAATATCTGGGCACTCTTGACGAAGGGCTTCCATTTGCTCCTGGAGGCTGCTGAGGTGATCACCAAGGCGCTTGTCACCTCGAGGTTCCATATCTTCGTCCGATACCTCATGCGGCTCCTCCCCCTCCTCAACTGCTGGCCGCTGCTGCTTCTCCTCCAAGGATCTCTGCAAGTTCTTCTGAGTGATCTTATTCTCCAGTCCTTCCAAGGGCTTCTGAATGGCTCCCTCCAACTTCCTGGCGTGTGCATCAAGATCCAACTGGTCCTTCATCTTATTCAACATGCCTTCCAAAGCCGAGACACCTTCCTCCAACTGCTTTTTCCCCTCAGGAGAGAGACAGGCAAATTCTGTAGTCAGAGCTCCCTTCAGACCCTGGACCCAGCGGACCACACTTTCAGGTTCAGACTTAGGAGGCTTACGCGAGGAGGACTCGGGACGCAGGCAAGCAAGCTGGGCGTTGAGACACTCCAACTGGGCTTTCGACTCACGAATCTGCGACGTCGCCTCTTCATACTTCCTAACCATGCACGCTGCCTGAGATTCCAACTCCGCAAGTGCTTCCGTGGCTGAGGTGATGAGGGACTTCTGATGCTGGATCTGGGCCGCGAGACTCTGAGCCTTTTGCGCAGGGGAGCGATTCTGGAACACCTTCTCCTTCGCAGCCTTGACTGCTTCATGGGCCGACACCAACCTGGGATCGGTGTGCTCCACTCCCCAACCCTAGTAGAACTTGACAAGATGCTGCGCCATCAAGAGGTCTTGGGAGGTCGGGTCGGTGTTCTGGGGGGGCGACGAAGGAATCGTGTCCTTATGCCAAGGGGGCAGCTTCAGACCACCACCATATTCTCCTCCTCCTGACGCTCCTCCTCCGCCTTCTTGCCCATGCCCCTTGCCCTTCCCCTTCCCCTTGCCGCTGGTCCCAGCCGGCGGCACTGTACCTGGATGCGGGGTGCCGCACAGCCCGCAGTACGGCTTGCGGCGGCTGGCCCAGGTCCAACCTGGGCAGCTGGGGTTGGGGCAGCACACAAATGCAATGGGCTTCTTATTCCAATTCCACGTCATGGCGCTCGACCGGGGGCCGAATGCACGACCAGCACGGATCAGACAGGCCACGGCAGCGGGGGCTTGCCGTGGCGGTGCGGGAGAACAGTCGCCTGCTGTGGGCAGCTCGCCTCGAGCCAGCCCTTGAGCCAAAATGGCTTGAGCCAAAATGGCTTGAGCCAAAATGGCTACGGAGGGGGGAGGGGTTCGGACTCCCCCCCCCGTTTTGAAAGGGGAGGAGGGGGGGGTCCCCGACGACGGACCGGGAACGGGGGGGACAGGGGGGGGTCCCCGACAACGGATCGGGAAAGGGGGGGAGGGGGGGGGTCCCCGACGACGGATCGGGGAAGGGGGGGGGGCCCCCCCTCCCCCCTTGGGGTCATCCAGCGGCGCGCCCTCCATAGCATATGGTTTGGGGCGGTTCGGAGAGTGTCAGTTAGTTGTGCTATTGTACAGGAGGTGCGGGGAGGGGAAGAGCAGCAGCAACGGCGAAAATTAAGAGGACGGCGATGACAATGATGATGAGACAGAAGGGGAAGAGGAAAGGGAAGGTAGGCGGCACACACTCTATGGGAAAGGCTGGTTGCACCTCTTCATCTGTCGCTTCCTCCCTCCTCCTTGCCAACCTCTGTCTCTTCATGCCGATGTCCTTCTTCTCATCCCGCCCTCCTGTTCCTCTTGCGCCCCTCCCGTGCTGTAAGCCCAGAAGGCGCTGCGCGCTGACGCCACCTTGACACTGCTGGTCACGATGTCGCCTGCAATTTCCCATGAACGAGCCCCGCGGCTGAGGAAGAAGGGAAAAATTGCGGGCAAGACTTGCGTACATATCCTCTGCAGCTTGGAGTTTCGGGCTCCCTTCCCCAGAACCCCGAAACGCACTGGATATCAATAAGCATCTGGCCTCTAGAGGCTCATCGGCGCCATCGACGTGAATCGACGTGAATAAAATCGGGCTGCACATCGAGCCGCATCGGCGATGCATCAGCGATGCGGTGCGATCCCCCGGCCCAATCTACTCCGACCCCATCTAGGAGGCCTGGATGAGCCCATCCCACCGCTGACGCAGCCACTGAGGGGGGCGGGGGCCGGGGGAGCGCGTCAGTCCATCCAGCGGCCCGGCCCAGGCCTCCAGCGGCGCGCGCAGGGAGAGGCGTCCAAGCCGCCTCGCCGCAGCCACGACGCGTGCGGCCAGGGCGGGCCCCAGACACCCTTCGCGACCCCGCGCCGCCGCGAGCGGCCGCTCCCCGCGCGAGCCGCCCCGCCGCAACCGCGACGCCCGCCCTCCCTCGACCTGCTCCTCGTGCTCGCTCCCCCCGAGGCGGTGCGGCCAGTGGCGGGCCACGGGCACCTCTCGCGACCCCGCGCCCGGTCGCCCCCGGCGCGAGCCGCGCGGCCGCGTCCGTCGGCAACGCCGCGGCCCGCGCGGGCAACTCCTCCTCCTCCTCCTCCTCCTCCTCCTCCCCTCCTCCTCCTCCTCCTCCTCCTCCTCCTCCTCCTCCTCCTCCTCCTCCTCCTCCTCCTCCTCCCTCCTCCTCCTCCTCCTCCTCCTCCTCCTCCTCCTCCTCCACCTCCTCCTCCTCCTCCCCTCCTCCTCCTCCTCCTCTCCTCCTCCTCCTCCTCCTCCTCTCCTCCTCCTCCTCTCCTCCTCCTCCTTCCTCCTCCCTCTCCATCCTCCTCCTCCTCCTCCTCCTCCTCTCCTCCTCCTCCTCCTCCTCCTCCTCCTCTCCTCCTCCTCCCTCCTCCTCCTCCTACTCCTCCTCCTCCTCCTCCTCCTCCTCCTCCTCCTCCTCCTCCTCCTCTCCCTCCTCCTCCTCCTCCCTCTCTCCTCCTCCTCCTCCTCCTCCTCCTCCTCCTCCTCCTCCTCCTCCTCCTCCTCCTCAGAAGCCCGCCTGCCCCCCCTTTTGATGGAGGGGGGTGCGGGTTCGATAGGGCGGAAAACACACCCGTCTCCACGGCCTCGTGGGCCGGGCCCCGGGGCCGCGGCCCGGCGGACACGGGGCGCTTTGTCCGCAGGTGCCCCGCGCGGAGCGCACCCGTGCGACTGCGTATATCCGCGGGATCGCGCCCTCTGGAATCCAGACCGTGACGGCCGCTCGTGATGGGCGGGGGCGGAGGGCGGCATCCCCGCGAGTCCGCCCCGCAGCGCGTCAAGGACTGGCCGTGGGCGCCCTGGGAAGACCATGGGGGCATGGGGGAACATCGTGGGGGCACGGTCGACTCCTGCGACTCGCTCGCAGGCAACTGCAACGCCGCCGCCTTGCTGAAGGCCGCCGCCGCCGTGGGCACTTGGGGGGCGTCGAGCGTCGGCGGCGGGCATCGTATGTCAGATGTGTGCCACAGGCAGTGGCAGTTGAAGTTGTGAGAAGTACGGCGAGGGCGTTGGAAAAGGAACGACTGGGAAAGGAATCCAGGGTCTGGAAGCCGGTGGAGCTCCAATCGTGGATCGGCCACGAGGATTATTGTTGTTTAATCAGAGAAGGCGTCCTCCAGGGCCTGAAGCCTCCTGGGCACATTCTGCAACGAACGCCCCCGCCAGCTGGAATCGGTTGCAGTCGTGGTCGCAGCTGTGGGCATGGCAGTGGCCGCGATGGCGGGCGTCGTGGTGACTGCGCTGCAGCAGGGGCTCGGTGTGCCGTGCGGCGCTCATACTCTGAATATTTTGCTTCTTTCCTCTCCGCCCCATCCTTCTCAGCACAAGCACTGGCCTCGTCGCTGCCGCCACCACCGCCACAACATTCGCCCTCGTTTTCCTCCTGTTCCACCCTCGCCTCCTCTTGTCCCAAGGGGGGGGGGGGGGGGGAAGGTCCTTTGCGCAGCAGCGGTACAGCACCTCTGCGGGGGGAGAGGCGAGCGAGCTGGGCTCCAAGAGGGCCTACCTCAAGTGGCTGGGTACCCAACGCAGCTCAACAAGTTCTCATCTCAGAAACCGAAGCTCCTCGCACACAAGCGTAGGACCATGGACCCACGAGCCATGCTTTAAAAATGTTGTCGTTGGAACGGGGTAGATTTGTTTTGTTGTTCATGAGCCCTCTGGCCCTTCGGATCCGACCGCTGGTAGGGTATCTTGCGCGTGGCCCGCCCCAGTCTGTCGCCTTTTGATCTTGAAGTTCGCCTCCAGGGTTGAAATGCCCCTCTAACTCCTACTAGTCCCTTCGTTACTCGCACGATGGAGAAATGCGGATCGCAGCACGGAGCGATTCACACCCTGTTCCAAGCAGTTCTGCGTGGCTGCACTGCAAAGCCTGCCCTCCTCTCTGTCGGGAGAGACTAAGCATGCGCACACAAACACTACCCAACTCTCTCTCCCTCCCTCCTTCCCCACCCGAGCCTCCCACCCTCCTTCTCTCTCTCTCTCTCTCTCTCTCTCTCCCTCGCTCTCGTCAAGATCTTGACCCCGAACGGCTCACAGCCCTGTACAAGCCTGACCTCACCCTCCCTCCTCTCGTTCCTCCACCTCGCCCTCCCCCCTGCCTCCTCTTCCGTTCCTCCTCGCCGCTTGTGGTCATCATCTGCGTCCTCCTCCTCCTCCTCCTCCTCCTCCTCCTCCTCCTCCTCCTCCTCCTCCTCCTCCTCCTATCCTCCTCCGCCTCCTCGTCGCGCTCTTGCTCCCTCCTCTTGCTCCCTCCCCTTACCCCCCCCCCTCCCCCGCCCCCCAAGGGAGTGGGTGGTGGCCTCCCTGGCCCTGCGGCGGCGCCCCCCTGCTTGTCTCTTCCTGTCGCAGGGCAGCCGCCAGAGAGCACCTGGAGAGGCCTGCAGAGCGGAGCCGAGCGCACCCGGACGGCCCAGCGCCACACTGTCGGGGAGACGTAAGACTCGGGTACGGGGGACTCGGGTTGGCCTGACGGGGGCGACCATAAAAATGACGAGACCCGATCTGAAATCTGACGCGGGCTCCCGCTGCAGACATCCCACGAAAACGGGACCGTCAAAATTCAGGACGCGCTCGTCAAAGAGATCGGCCAACCCGAGTTCCGGCTTACCCGAGTCGTACGTGTTCCCGATACTGGAGCCCGTGGCGCTGGAAAGCGCGGACTCCCCGCACACACGCCGAAACTTCACGAGGCGCTCGCGCCTCGCGCTTCTGACGGCTGCCCTGCGGCAGACCAAGGCCTCCTGTCGTCGTGGACAACTCCTCGTGCCTCGGGTCGGGTGTGGGAGGGGCTCGATGTAGGAAGAGAAGGAGGAGGAGGAGGAGGAGGAGGAGGAGGAGGAGGAGGAGGAGGAGGAGGAGGGAGGAGGAGGAGGAGGGAGGAGGAGGAGGAGGAGGAGGAGGAGGAAGTGCTTGGCACTTCTCGTCCTCCCAGGGCCCTCGCCGCGCCCGGGGACCATCCACAAGAAGACTCGGGATGTAAAGCGCCGGTCCGGGGAAAGGGGTCTAGCCTTAGGTCGGACATGTCCCCCTACAGGCGGACTTGGGAGGAAACATCAAAAATACCCCCCCCCCCAAAAAAAAAAGAAGCAAAAATAGTGAACAATAACAGAGCAATCGTCCCCATGCTATGTCTTGAATATTTGTCAAGATTCATCCTATAGAGGGACGTGCCCGACTTAGGTCTAGCCCTCCTGGGGGCCTGGAGGTCCGCAGCATTAACAAAACCGAGACGATTCGTCCTCCGCCACCCTTCTGCCGCCAAGCTTTACGTTCGAGCCTCGAGGACCGGGGATCCAATATTTTGAAACAATTTGGCCTGCATTTCCTCCATCGACCGCGTCAGTGTCTGCTAATGCTGACCAATATCTGTACTCATGGCCACCACGCCGTGCGTTACATGCGTTCTCCCCGTCCCCATTGGCACTAAAGACTCCAGAACAGCACCCAACACTCGAAAACGGCGCAACGGGATGACGAGTTCGCGCGTAACACTCCCTCCATTCGAGATGTGAGGACGGCTCGATTTAGAGGACACCTGGCCGTTCGGAGCTCAAGGCTCGGAGAATGTGTTTCTTGACGTCCCACGGGGGACGCCAAACATTATCCGCCCAAAGAACCTCGGAGGGAACTATGACCACTGAGGAGGTGGTGTCTGAAAAATGACAGATCGATGCAATGCGGGCCAACATGGAGTTTGGTGGGCAAGAGCTGGGATCTAGGTTCGACGTTCGATCGAGAATCGAGGATCGATCGAGGCGAGAGGATCGATGCAATGCAGGGTGGTAAAGCGAGCAAGTGAATTCAGCTACCTTTCATTGATTCCCTGGCACCCGCCCCCTGGAAATCGCGGCGATGAAGCTTAGCTCATACCTTCTCTTCGACATGCTGCAGGAGTCCATCAAAGCTTCCTGCGGAGGCTGTGAAAGCGCACCGTTAGAAATCATTCAATGCACACGTGATATTGGCATGGTTAAAGATGGCGGAACGTTGCCATGGTGGGGCCAGCTGTCAAAACATGATGAAGGACATCTGCGAAGTCGCCGCGCAAGAAATGGTAACAGTAATGCATGTTGGTGTGCTCCAGACGATGTTTGAAACAAAAAAAACATCAGTTTGTCAGTGGGTGGGGCAGGGCGGCAGGCAAGCCCTGAGGAGAGGGGTGGCCGGAAGAATGGACACGATGAACAATTCAAAGGATGCCATAGTCCCAGCACGCGAGGTTAGGAGTGATGGGTCGACACTCAAGACAGGCACCCGTCGAAGGCGCTGTCTAATCGAAGCAGCGAAAGCGAGCGATGCTCATGCAGATCAGCACTAGCACATCATGACAAGAGCCATCCGCGATCTGCTCAACTGATTCCCGATACGGCCCAGAACATGCCCCCCCCTGGGCCCGGCGGCTACCTTCCCGTGGCCCCAAGGACCCGCATATACATCTATGCTGACACAAACCCAGCTCTCTGACGTCGCGATTGTCACATCGTGAAGCGTTCAAACTCGGAGCCGTTCGGGCCAATTGGAGCCGCCTGGGACCACTTGAGGCCTTTGGGGAACAAGTGAGCCAGTTGGGAGACTCGTGGCCTGTGCGGGACACGTAGCTCACTTGGAAAGTGGGGCGGCCTGGCAGGACTAAGGACCCCCGGGGAGCTGTTGGGCCACCCGAGGCCAATTGAACCACGAGAGACCACTTAGCTGGCACAAGTGTGCTGGATGCCCCCCACACTTCCAAATTGATTGTGACTGGCTGGCCAGACTCACAACTCTGAGAACCAAACGGCCGAGTGGCCCTCTCGATTCTTGACCCGAGAGACCGCGCGCAAAAGAACAACAATCCGAATGATGATGATGATGATGATGATGATGATGATGATGATGATGATGATGATGATGATGATGATGATGATGATGATGATGATGATGATGATGATGATGATGATGATGATGATGATGATGATGATGATGATGATGACGGAATTGGTGAGGATGACGGCAATCGCGACGGAGGGCACTTCCGTCCAGGGCCCCTCAACGCGGGGAAGCCGAAGAGGTAGATGCAGGTGATGAGCTTGTTGTTCAGCGCGCAGAAGCTGTCATGAAGGTCCACATGGGGACAATGCCGCCATCACCAATCTCATTTGACCACTCTGTTTCTCGGCCGTGGCCTGCTACTCCACGAAGCCGAAGCCCTCAAACCGCATGATGGGATAAGAACGTTAACATCTGCCACAAAACCAATCGTCGGACATGAGCTCGTCCCGTGTAATGGCGGTGAAGGTTCGAACCGTGGAACTGACGTGGCTCTTAGGCTCATCCTGTATAGAACGTGGCGCTTATGCCTTGGAGCGCGAAGCCCATGCCGTGGAGCGTTGAGATCGTTCCGAGCAGATTGGGCCTCCACAGAAGCAACACGGTGTTCATACAAAGGAGCTTGAGGTTCGCCCATTGGCTCTCGGCGCTCAGCTCGTGAAACTGTGGGGAGAAGTCCATGCCGGAGCTGAGCCTGGGCCCACAGCCGTGCAGTTGCTGAGCCACGCCTGCGTCGTCGGCGCGTGCGTGCAAAGCGTAAGACTGCACAGAAATGTTTATCAACCGACGTAGCCGTCGAGGGAAGTGCAACTGGCACTAGAGATGCGACGGCGTGCAAAAACTGACAGCATGCGATGGCGACCTGGTGCAGCAGCTCGGCGCCAAGGTCGCCAGTTGCGCCACCGAGCACCTTCGGTGTAGTGGTAAATGCGCGCGGGCACGTGCATAGAAGGCGAATGTGGAGGACTTCTTCAGGTTGCCGACTCGGCCTCAAACGCGAGGCTGCCGACTCGAGGGCCAGATACCTCTCTGGGCAAAGAGCGCATTCAGCGAGGCGGCTGAGCCACGTGAGCCAAACGGGCTTGAGCTGAACTTGCTACAGATGGGAGGAGGATAGAGATGGGAGTGATGCTTGTTTTTGCATGTGCTGGATGAGCGGCCGAAAAAACATACCACAAGCCATCACAATGACCGTTCACCCTGTCGCGATCAAACATTCAAGAGAACACAAACATGTGCCAGACATCGCGTTGGTGGCTCTTCCAATGGAGCGGTGGCTGCAATGCCGTCTGGTCCGCATTATCCACTCATGGTTGCACCGGCTGATTCAAAGCCTGGCCTTCAAGAATATCCATCGGCATTGAAATCGTCAGTGATAGCTCCGTTTGTATCATCACACAAGCATTACTTCTCTTCCGTAGTGCTGCATGGTTGTACGAATGTATTTTTGTTAGCTCAGTTCTCACCTCGGACGCTGGCATGGACATTGCCTTTATCCAGTCAGGCAAGGCATTCAATTTACCCCAACGCAGTGCGTGTCCGCATAATTATCCTTTCACAACATTCTTAATGGTATTGTCGATGGCATCGCAACATGACCAATCGTTATGACCCCTTCGTCTCTGCAGCACTGACATCTTACATGCATTTTCTTCGGTGATGACGTTGAACTGCTCCGCGGCGAGTTGAAGGTAGTCTGCATTAGCTTGGCTCCGCAACCAGTTGTCATCCATGTAATTGAAATTCATCGCTGCACCTCAGACAAAGCCACGTTTCTCACATGCATACCGCAACCTACCTAACGCAATGCTACCATGGGTACCCTGTGAACCACTGGAGCCGATGAAATATGACACCGACTGCTGCTGCTGCTGGACACTCTGACTTGACTCATGGCATACGCGAGCAGCAAACGCTTGGAACATCTGCAATGCAGGAAAAGCTATGTATACACAGCGTGTCCACATGCTGCACTGCCGATGCAACAATTCATGCAATGAGAGCCGACAGTATTCGCAAGCAACGAGCTTCAGCTGAACAAGTGAGCCAAACTTGTCTGCGGTTGCTTGGTAAATATGCTGCGGGGCTCGTTGGCTAATTGGCGGGTTCGCTGCGTCCAGATATCCTCCACCTAGCACGTCCGCAACCTTACCCACGCATGTCCTTAGACGCACGTGCCCGCTGTAATCCAAACCTTCGAATAGCTCTACCCCTGAATGATCTCACCCCTTCGCTACCTCGCCCCTCCGAATATCCACCCTTTTGTGAACGCATTTCTTCCGTGGCCTCACCCCTTCGCAACCTCACGCATCACCCGTCGGTGTGTGCGCCATGCTGTTTTCCCCTCCCCCTGCGAACCATCACCCCTGCGTGATCCGCCAGCGTGCCTCCTGGCATTTTGAGGCGTGGTTGAATGCCAAGTGCTGTCTAGCAGGATTCGTGTAGTCTTCTATAAAGGGGCCCCAGAACACACAAATAAATACACACAAATAAAAATATTCCCCATATTTTCCTATATTTTTTGAGTTTTTGTCTTCCCCCCCACTTCCCATATTTTCCCATATTTTCCTGGGAGTGGACGATTAATTGTGTCTGTGTGTTTTTCCCCCTCCTGATTCTAAGGGACCCGCCCACCCCTCGCAGGCGCCCGCTTGCGTGCACCACACCCTAATTCCTGGAGGTCTCTGGGCCGGCCACTGCCTCTCCCGGGGGTAGCGAAGGCTGCCAAGGCGGCCGCAGAACGCTATCCGTCATCAGTTCCGTCATCACCATCATCACCACCACCATCATTATCAACAACATCACCATCAGCATCCGCATCACAATCCCCATCACCATCAACCATCGCCATCAGCATCACCACCACCATCACCATCATCGTCACCGTCATCATCACCACCATCATCATCGTCATCAGCATCATCACCACCACCATCACCATCATCATCATCAGCAGCATCAGCATCATCACCCTCATCATCATCAGCATCATCATCAGCAGCATCGTTGTCACCATCAGCATCAGCATCATCATCAGCATCAGCATCAGCACCAACATCAACATTATCACCATCATCATCACCACCACAATCATTGTCATCATTGATGACAATGATGGTGGCATCACCATCATCACCATCCTGACAATCGCAACCCAAACTGTTAGGGTGGCACCGTGGCGGGACTGGCCGCAACTGTACATTCCTCCCCCCCGTGACTTCGCCCCCGCGCGACCTCGCTGGTTCGCAACCCCGCTGCTGCACAACCCAGACCATCGAGTCTGCGTCACCCCGTCGCGCGTGACGACAAAAAGAGACACGGCATAACCATAACATTCCGGAGCTTCGCGCGGATTTCTTGGATCGGCGCGGGGGGCGCCGCCAGGGGGTCCAACGCCGATCCCGCGTTGCACTGGAAGAATTTCCGTCTGTGCAACTTTCTCTTCTCCGGGTGGCCCCATCCATCCGCAGCGCCACCCCCTCGGGTGGCCCTCGTAGTCGTCGTCGTCCTCCTCCTCCTCCTCCTCCTGGGGCCTCGTCCTCCCTCAGAATCCTCGGCCTCCTCGTCCTCGTCCCCGTCCTCCTCCCTCCTCCTCCCCCTCCTCCTCCTCCTTCTCCTCCTCCTCGGACTCCTCGTCCTCGTCCTCGTCCTCCTCGTCCTCGTCGTCGCCGCGGTCGTTGTCCTCTTCCTCCTCCTCCTCCTCCTCCTCCTCCTCCTCCTCCTCCTCCTCCTCCTCTTCCACCTCCTCTTACTCATTACTCGAGTGACCCTCCTTCTCCTCGGGTTTGCCCTTCTGCCTCGTCCTCCTTCTCACCCTATGCCTCCTCGTCCTCCTCCTCCTCGTCCTCGCCGTCGTCCTCGCCCTCCTCCTCCTCCTCCTCCTCCTCTTCTTCCCTCCTTCCTCTTTCTCCTCCCTTCGCTTGTCCAGATGTTGCGCTCCAGAAAATCGGGCCCGTGGCCCCACCCGCGCCGCGCCTCCCCGCCTGCTGACTCCCAGCGGGCAGGGCGGGGGAGGAGCCCCCCCCCCGGCGGCTCGGGGCGGAGGGGGGCCTGCGGCAAGCGGTGGTCCCACCAGGGCTCGAAGACCTGCGCGGCGGCGCCAGGCATGGGGAACGGATCGGATATACACTCCCAGACATGATCGCGTCGTACAAAGATCAGGACGGGAGGTTTTCGTCTCTTTTCGGCCCATGGGGGTCCCTCGCCGGGCCCCAGGACCGTCAAAAACGACTCGGGACGAAAAGCCGGTCCCGGGGAAAGGGTTGGGACTTCCGGTGACGCCGTCCTGAAAAAAAAGGACGTCGCATGTCTGGGTTCAAACCGCAAAGAAGGATGGGCCACGTTAACGTTTTTCGAACGAGGCTGGCCAGCGAAAGTCGCTGACGATGGTCCGAAGGGGCAAGGATGCAAGGATAGCCTTGGGAAACAAACCATCCTTACTATGCGGGTTGACTGTGGGGACAACGACTGCAGCAGTGGGAGGCAGATGCCTGCGACAGCTGTACTGATCTACAGGGATCAACATTCGCTGGGTCCCAGCTTGCTCACAGGCAAGGGGGGGGAAGAGGACGGAGGGAGGAGGAGGAGGAACCCATGTCGCCTGGGGGGAGGAGGGCGCGTCCGATGGTCTCGGCTAGACTTGACGCGACTGAACACTCAGCCGCCCACCTGCCCTGAACATGTTCAGAGGAGGAGGCGGCTGAACAGCAAGAGAGAAGGAAGGGGCGGCGGCCCAGCGTGTGCGCGAGGAACGGGCCGAGGACTGGTCATGTGTCGCCACCACCGCGGCGTGGCGAACTCGAGACGAGAAAACATAGGAGCCTTGAAGATAAGACAGATCTGGAGTTCACCTCGGAACTCGTGGTAAACATCCACAGCACGGCGACCCTAGACGCATGATGGGACCAATAGGAACAATGGCCCGATGGAGAGAGCGAGGAGGTGAAGCTGACGGAAACAGGATAGATAGTGGACGATTGATTCTGGGGCGCACACTTCGATCCCAATGCATTTGTTGGTGGTCCTCGCACCAGCTATCGGTTCCAGGTGTGGCCATAGCTGGAGAGGTGCAAGACCCGGCAGAACCCGCCTCAGACAAGTCCAGCGGTCCTACATCACGTCATTGACAACAGCGGTCCTATCAAGGAACCATTCTGCAAGCCCTCTTCCGATGAGCGGAGCGATGCAGTCAGGGAAGAGGAGGAAGAGGGTCCGACAGCTCGGTTCACGCCTTTAAGGGGACGCATCCCTGGGCGCTGTAGCACCACCAGCTGCCTTCTGAACGATGCCTCGCGGGATTCTACCCCGAAGGACCTGAGCGGGCTTCCACGGACCACTGCCGCCCGTACACATGCGTGACGGGGGGGGTCAGGAGCCATGAAACATTGCATGACTGCATGTCGGCACGCCCAGAAAGTGGGTGACCGCTCCTGCCCGGCAGAGTCGGCCAGAAAACTGCACTCCTCCGAAACCAACCGAAGCCTCCGCCCACACCCCCGCCACTCCCCAAAAGCAACGCGACTGGCCCGCCATGTATTCGCCAGACAGCTGACTTGGGTCGGAACTGGCGCGGCACTGGGCATCCATCTCCGTGAAAGTATTGGGAGGGAGCCTGAGACGTCCGTGGAACGCAAAGCCTTCCTTGGTCTCCAGACGCGGGTCGGGGGGAGGGGGGGGACCTGCGCCACGTGCGAAAGGCGCGGGAGGATGACCACGAGGTAGAGCCGCGCGGACGGCCCGGAAGGAGCCCTGGACAGAGCAGCTTCCCGACACCTCAACCACATGCGTTTGTCCTGGGCACTTCTGAGGCGAGATCGACCTGGGATCCCATGAGAACGCCTTGGCACTTGGTTGCGCCTTCGATTTTGAAAAACTCCCAGCCGGGGACAAACTGAGCGTCCCTGCTCTCGCCCTCGCGCGCGCGCTATCGTCGCAAGGCGCCAACAGCGGAACAGAGCAGAGCCTGGCAGGCTGCCGCCGGGTCCTCAGCTCGCTGAAAGGTTGCATGCAAGTGACAGACGCTGGCGACATTCACCGGAATGGCAAAGGGCCCTGGAAACGACAGGGCCGTTTTTTTACCGGTTCCGTTCTGCCGTTTTTTTGCCGGTTCCGACGCCGTTTTTTTACCGGTTCCGTCGCTGTTTTTTGACAAGTTCCGGCTCTGGTTCCAATCCTGGAGCCGTTTTTTTGCCGTTTCCGGTCGCCGTTTTTTTGCCGTTTCCATTTTCAAGGGACATTTTTTGGGAAACGGTAAAAAAACGGCCCTGCCGTTTCCAGGGCCCACAAGGCCCCAGCATCATCGGCGCGCGCCCCGAGGGCCCCCTCGACGCTCGAGGGGAAGACCCCATGCCAACGCCGCAGGCAAGAATTCGGGCCCAAGGCCCAGAGGACCTCTGACAGCGGGCACCCTTGTGGGGCGCCTGAAATGATGGAGAAGAACGCTTCGGGGGACTCACCTACAGTCGGGGCTGTGACCTAAGGAACCCTACATAAGGAACGAGGCCCCTTTTTACCATAAGTTAAAATTCGATTTCCTATCAGAAACATAAGGAAAACCTACGGCACGCTGTGAAACACTTAAGGAACGCGGAGCCCCTCCCCAACCAAAAGGGATCCTTCTTCAGGCCCCCGACTGTAACGCTTCGAGGGACTCACCTACTCTAGCATGCCCGATCGCGTCGCGCGCTCGCCCCTCGCGCAACTGAAGGCGCGAGGAAGGGGGGGTGGAAGCGCTCATCCGCGCGGCGAAGGAAGAGTTTGAGTGCTTAGAGAGGCGGCTCTAGCATCGAGGCGGACAATGCTCCGGAAACCAATCGCCCGCGCCGGAAAGAAGTCGGGGATCTTCTGACCCGGGTCAATCCAGACCCGGGTCAGCAGGAACTAAAAAATTGCAATGCAGGAAAAAACTGCAACGCAGGTTTTCGCAGACCCGGGCCAGCCAATATGCGCGGCCGCCTCGCGGCCACAAGCGGCTCGCCAACCCGGGTCAGCCAGAGGGGGTCTTCGCAGGATCCTGCAAGATCTGGCGCTCTGGCTGACCCCCGTTTGCATTGACCCCCGTCTCAAGGCTCCCGAAGAAGGCAAGCCGACCAACATCCAGGCAATCTTCCGAGCGCGAACCTTTTCTGGGTCCGGCTGGCGTCGCTCGCAGCTGCCCCAAACCGGTTGATGTCGACAGCAGCCGCAGACCCTGAGCTTCCGGAATCCCACCAGCCCTCTGGGCAACAGGTGGCCCAACGGTGTCATTCTTTTCAATTCTTATCACCCCTCCCCCTACCCATCGGTCGGAAGAAGTAGGTAGAAACATGAAGTAGGAAGGCGTTGGAAATAGATTGGGCTTCCGCACGCCTCCTGAAGAGGAAGGAAGAGGAAAACCACTCGACTCTTGAAGTAGGAAGGCGCTGAAAGTAGATTGGAATCTGGGAATCCAAAAATACCTACTCTCAACGACCGATGGGTACCCCCTCCCGTGGACCCGGACGGGGGGGCTTCGCGAGCGGTCAGGGCGCCCAAGGTGGCCCAAGATGGCTGCGGGAGGGCCTCAGAGCCCAGGATGGCCTCCGGGGTCGCTGAAGATGGCCCAGCATGGCTCAAGATCGCCAACAACGTGCCTCCAAGAGGCCCCAAGAGGCCACAGGACGGATCCGAGTGCTTTTGGCAACCCCTCAGGCCCGTCCCTGGAAAAAAAAACAGATCCTTCAACAACAACCGAAGGACAACCAATGATGTTTGCCGTCTCGCCTTTTTGCTTCCCTAAGACGGCCCAAGAGAGCTCCAAAAAGAGCCCAAGAGGACCCAAGCCTGCCCCAAGAGCGCCCAAGATCGCCCCAAGAGGGCCCCAAGAGCGCCCCAAGAGGCTATTTCGATGGCCCTGGAGGAGCAACGGAAATCGAGGACCCCCCCTCCTTTGATCGATGGTCTCCAAGATGGCCCCAGGAAACGCTCCATAGCTCCCAAGAGGGCCCCCAAAGAGCCCCAAAAGGGCCCCAAGACCCCCCAAAGAGCATCAAAAAGGCCCCAAGATACCCCAAGAGAGCTCCAAGAGGACCCCATATATCACCAATACAGCCCCGTAGCTCCAAGAAGGATTCCGATGATCCAGGATAGCCTCCAAGATAGCCCCATGGAACCTCGTCCCCGTTGTTTGCATCCTCCTCCTCCTCATCCGCGTCCTCGTTCTTGCCCTCATCGCATTCCTCTTCATGTTCTTCCTCTTCCTGGTCATCGTGGTCGTCGTCGTCGTCGTCGTCTGCCTCCTCCTCCTCCTCTTCCTACCCTCGCTCCCGCGCGGGCCATGGGGATGGCCCCAAAGAGCCCTCCAAGGTCTCCCTTTTGCTCCCTGGGATCTCTCTTTTTCTCCCTGCTTGCCCGCTTGGGTTCACTATGTGTGTCTCTTCGTCCCTTTTCCCGTCAGCCCTCATGGGTAGGGCTCCTCAGCGGGCTGGTAGGGATTCGCGAACAAGGGCCGCGTGCACTCTTGCGGCCGAGCGCAGTCAACCAGGTCGGTGGCCTTGTCCCCTCGCGAAGAAAAAGTTGCAGGCAATCGTTGAAGTGAATTGGCAGGTTCTGGCCACGCGCCATCTGCGCGAAGACTTCCTGCAACACTTCCGCGATAAGCGGGTGCCCTCCCCCAGGCCCTAGAGGGGGGCGACTAGAGCCTGGGGCAGAGTCCGGGGCCTGCCTTTTAAAAAGGCCAGGCGAAGATCGTCAACTCAGGGGGCGAGGGCGGATGCGGACTATCCAGGCGAGGCGCTCGCGTGTCTTAAAAGGGGCCTGCCAGATCCTTCTGCGCGAGCGCGGCAGCGAGCTGCCAGTGGCTCTTCAGCTCGCCGACCATGCCCACTGGGTCCCCCGCGGTCATGCGGCATGCGCGCGCACTCGGTCGCGCTCGCATGCCAGAGAGCTCCAGGGTCCGCCTCCTGGAACTTCACAGCAATGTCCGCTTGACCGTGGCCTCGGCGTAGCGTCTGAGTCGGTGCACGCCCGAGCAGCGCCGCTCATGCTGCCTGAGCCCTCGAAAGACATTGATCGGGATGCCGCAGTCCTACCTCCGCCCCGTTGGTGACCAGCTCAGCAGCCCGAGTGGTACCGATCAGCCTCCTCGCGGGCCCCGTGGCCTGGCACCAGACTGCCCTTGCCACTGACTTGTGAGGCAAAAGTTGAGCCCACCGCGCCGCGTCCGCCTCGCGGGCCAGCCCATTGGCCCGCAGCTCACGGCGGGCCTGCTCCGAGGCAAAGGATATCACGTTCTTCGCCGGCCCCCGCTGCTCATAGAAAGACTTGAACCCGAAACCGTTGCCCCTGAACATCTCTTAAGGCTATCGCGGCCGCCGCCGCTCTTGAATAACTATGATGGGCTGGATATTCTGGCCCTCGGCTACCGCTTGTTTCCTCGTGTGCATGCGTGGCCTGGGAGCAGCATGGTCGCCCGAGTGCTCCGTCTCCAACGCGTCGGCATCATGCGCCGCCTCAGCGTCGCACTCCGCCCCCCGCGGCGCAGCGCACGAAGCAGAACGAAATGTCTGCCGATGATGCGCGACCCCCCGCTTTCTTGAACGATGTGCCTGGAGGGCGGCGAACGAACCGCCATCGTGCGTGCGTGACTGAAGCCCCCCCTCCAGAACGGCTCAGAATCACTGGCCCCCCTGCTTCGGACAGCTGCGCCTCCTGGGCAGCGGGCGCAGCAAGGACCGGCGCCAGCCCCACGCGCCGGAGATCATGGAAGGAGGAGGAGGAGGAGGGCGACGAGGAGGAGGAGGAGGGGGAGGAGGAGGGGGAGGAGAGGACGAGGAGGAGGAGGAGTAGGAGGAGGAGGAGGAGGAGGGGGAGGAGGAGGAGGAGGAGGAGGAGAGGAGGAGGAGGAGGAGGAGGAGGAGGAGGAGGAGCAAGCTGCCGGAGACGTTCGACGAAGTGGATCCCGCGGGCCCGAGAAGCGACATCCCTCCGAGCCCGTTAGAACCGCCCCCCCCCCCCCCCGCGCCCGAGATCTCGACGTCGCGCGCAGTGGGGGGTCCGGGTGTTCGATCGCGGCGATCGCGGCTCGGCCTCCCCTTGGGGCGCGGCGTCTGGTGGGCGGGGGCGCGCGGCGCATCCTGGCCCGCGGCCGCAGTCGCACGCGCGCCGCTCCAAGGGATGAGAACGGCAACTCCTCCTGCGCCGGGCCTGTCTGTCGTGGACAGGTGCGTCTTGAAAACGGATATGCGGATGAAAAAGATAGCAGAGAAGCGCCCCCTCAAAGACGCGGGCTCTCCCGGAGCAGGTTGCCGCACCCTTGGCGGAGAAACTCCGCGTGCATATCGGCTGTTTGCCGTCTCCTGCAGACACCGCGCCTGATGACTTGGATGTGACCACTCCATGTCATGATCCCGATGTTCCTCGACTCGAAGTTCCCGCGGTGCCCGCCGATGATGAGGGACGCGTCCATGACGATGTGCCCACCTTCAGCCACGGATCCTGGAACTGTCTTGGAATCGCCTGCAGTCGATTCCGAAACCCTGGCAAACTTGCGCGCCCGGTGCCAAAGTGGAAGCGAGATGGACATGCTCTTTGGGTGCGCTGGCGGCCAACATCCGCTCATCCACCGCAGAGAACACCTCGCGTCAGTTCTGTTCCGCCAGCTTCGATGGATCGATGGCGTCAGTGAGCTGACCTGCGCGATGGCCAAGTGTCGGCTGGAGGTCCTTGACCGCCTCCTGCTCCTTCGCCAAGGCCTCGCTGTCGCCCGCGCCGTCTTGAGCTCCGTCGCGTGGGAGTCGATCCCGGCAGCGTGAGGTTCGATCCTCTCCTCGAGCATGATGCCCGACTCCATGCGCCCCGACTCCATGGTGAACTTACGCGTGGTCTCCATGCGCTGCTGCGCGTTGAGCTTGAAGGCGGACGCGCGCCGCTCGACCTACACGTCGGCCTGGGCGCGTCGGCCTCCAGCGGGAAGACCTTCGGCGGCAGCAGGGCGAGCGCTGCCTCTCTTGCCCGGAGGGCGGCAAGGCTCGCAATCCAGCGGCACAGAAGCTCCGCTGCGAGGGCGCCTGCCGCGCGCCTGCCCACCGCTGCGACGCTGCGCCCCGCGGCCCCCCTCCGCGTCGTCGTCGCCGGGGCCAGGGTCCGCGGCGGCGCGGTCGCGGGCGGCCATGGCGGAGAGCCCGCGCGCGACGCGATAAAATATGTGCCCGCTGGTGCACGACGCGCCAGAACGCATCCAAGAACGGGGCGCCCGCTCGCTCGCGCGCGGCCGCGCGCTCGGGCCGAGGCGGCAACGGGGGGGGGGGGCGGTGGAGGAGGAGGAGGCAGCCAGCGATGAAGAGCGAGTCCGAGCGCGCGGGCCCGCCCCAGCAGAGAAAAGAGGGCTGCGCTGCAGGGCCAGAAACCACCGCAACGCGCAGCACGCCCTGAACAGCTGCGCCCCCACTTCGTCGGGGGGCCGAAGGTGGAAACCTCGCGTCGAGGGAAATCGCGGGCAAGAAGCCCGGCGCGCATTGGCGCCGCCGCAGCGTGCCCTTTGCACGCGGCCCGAAGCTCCGGGCCGCGGCCTCCAGCCACGCTATGCGCGCCACAACTGAGGCAGATGACTGTGGAGCCAAACCTCTCGGCTCCATGGCCGATTTCGTCGTGCAGCTCCACCTCCCGATCGATCCCGGCGGCGACGACGTCCACCCGACCTCCCCCGCATCCGACATGGCCTTCAGCATGAAGGTCAGGGCCCACCTCGAAGACAGCGGCAACGCGCGTCGCGGAATCCACCGCCGCCGAAACATGCTGGTAGGACTCAGGGTTGAGGGGGAAATATCGGGCCGCCGTCGCTTTCTGCAGCTCGTTCGGGGCGCGCGGCCTGGCGCGCAACGCTTTCATCGATTCTCGAGCCCGCGCGAATCGATTGCAATTCTAGCGGCGGTGCTTGGCCAACCGCTTACGAAATCTTACACCGCGCCAGTCTAGCAAAAGCTTTTGGGGGGGCTCGATTCGCGCAGCTCCTCGATTCCATCATACAGGTAATCGGTGTAGCGTAGCGCTCCACCAACATAGCAGCGTCGGCGAAAAGGGCCGTCAGAAACAGTGCAGAACTGGATTGGGAATAAAAGGGGTGGTAGATTTCGGGGACATCAACGCACTCAATAATGTCCGCTTCGGATTGCTTTGAGCCGAGAAGTACGGGCCCGCCCCCTTTCCCACCTCCCATGGAGCATTGCGCTTGGAAATGCTTGTCGCTACCGCGGGTGTTGCATGTCATCCATGTACCATATTTACCCATTGGATTGGTCCTGCTTCCCTTGCCCTTGCCTGTTGTGTGCCTGCGACCTTGACCTCTACCTTTACCTCCTAGGAATATAGGTATTCAAAACCGAGCCGGTCAATCGAGCCAGAGACGCGGCTATGCCTGTGCTTTGCGATCTGCAGGTGCGTCTACCACCTTTGCCGCGGCCCTTCCCCTCGCGGGACAAAACAAAACGTGGCGCGCAGCTCGCCTGAACCTCCTGACTAGTTTCTTCATGCGTCGCCTCCACCTTCTCCTGGCGCGATGATGGCCTATGCGTAGGCATTGCGTAGCTGCGCCACCGCCGGCGGGCAGGTCTGACCAGCCGAGATATTCGGAACCAGTAGAGGAGACCGTATCCGTATCACGACAGGAATCGAAGACGTCGCCATCTTGTTGGCTGGGTGGGGCCTAGAAGGTGGTCGCGTCAGGTGGTGTATAGCTGGCCGCTAACTGCCAGCCCACGACTAAGCCAGAAACCTGTTCGTTGCTGTTATTATTGGCGTCTCGGCCTAGGAAGGTCATGGACCAAGTGGGCTCTCTGCCGTTCCAAATGCTATGCGGCATGGCTGCCGGTGTTTCGCCTATTTCAGCGTGGTAGGTGCCAGCGCTGCGTCCGCTGAGCGCCCGATGTTCCCCGGTAAACGCTCAGCCAAGTGTGCGTTGCTGCGCGTTCGCTCCAGGAAATGGTCGCGCTGTTGTTGGGGACGGGGCAATTGGTGGCTCAGCGGTTGCAGCAGCTGCGCTGCTCGGGAGCTGCCAACTCCCAAGGCGCGACATAAGATCAGGGTAAGGATCTGGAGGTTGGGTGCGTTGAAGCCTGCTGAGTCTGCTTCCAGCGCGGCCATCCCGAATAGGGCCAGCACTCAGTCGATGCGTTCGCCCCTCTCAACCCTGAAGTTGATGAGGACCGCCCCCGAGGTGAGCTGTCGCTCGTCCTCCAGGTTTTCAAAGTTCGCGCTTGGTAAAAACATGATGTATATGACTCCATTGGTGCGTCTCCCCTGTAAAGTGACACCAAAATTGGTGATGGTGGACGGCGCCCTCACGGCTACTGTCCTAGCCAATCCTACTAGACCGAGCTGTAAGGCAGCGGCCTGTCGGGGTGGACTCACGCTTCCGCTCGCGACGTTCAGCCATGCGTGTACTTTGCGAACGAAGTCGCGCAGAGGTACATTGCCTGCGGAGCCCCCGAAGGGACCCCGAGTGCGCGTTTCATTCTATCCCCCCCCTCGCATGCATGCCGCGGCAAAATCTAGGCATGCCCAAATGACCCCAAATATAGCAACCGTGCCATAATGCATGGCCATGTTGTAGACGATGATGTCAGGTTTCGTGTCATTGGATATTGTCGCGCCAGCGGGGTAGCGACTGCGCGTTCAGTTTGCGGATGGGCATCGGCGCTTGATTTGCGCGCGGCGCGTGGCCACGCGGCGGGGAGATGCAGGTGCAGGACCGTGACATACCAATTGGTTCAGGAATATCGGGGGCGTGCTGGCTGAGAGCCGGCGCAGTCGGGTACTCCACTGTGCCGTGCTAAAATTGCGATGTACATAACACCTGAAGCAAAAGTCAACGGTCTTTGGGCGCGCGCGATTCCCCCCCCATCCCCCCCCCCCCCCCCAGGGGCTCCAAACCGGGAATGTGGCCCCCCCCAAGGCCCAGCCCGAACGCGCCGCGGGGGAGAAAGGGGCCCCAAAACGGGCAAAGACGGTCCGAGAGGCCCCCCAGACGGTCCAAGAGGGCCGCGAGTCGCCGAAGGATCGCTCCAAGACGCCCAAGATATTCCAAGAGGCCCCCAAGATGCGTCCTAATAAGGCCCCAAGAACCACGCATCGCCCCATTCCCTTTGGAAAATGCGCATGTTTAGCACGATCGCCTCTTCGCCTATCACGGCGTCCAAGACGGCCCAGGAAGCCTACACTATCGCTCCGAGCCGGCCCGCGGGGCCCCCAAGAGGGTTCCAAAATCATCCCCAAATGGCACAATGAGCCCCCGAGACAGCCCCCAGAAGGTCTCGGAGCGGCCCCATGGGGGGGCCAGAGGGGCACTCTTTTCGAGCCCTCGGTCCCGAGCCGCCCCCAGGCGGCCCAACATGAACTCCAAAAGGCCCCCGGGCTCCCCCGGGAGTTCCGAGACAACCGCCAAACATTCAAGAGGCCCTCAAGGGGCTGAAAAACTGCCCCCCCAACCCGCCCAGGAACGGCGCCCCCGCGAGACCTTATCAACCACCCGATTGTTTTCCGATCCGAAACCCAGGCACGGTGGCGGGATGCACCGAAGGCCATTCGATAACCACTCCCGTGGTGTTTCGACCGATGCTGGCCCCATCCGCACGGATCCGGAGGGCTGCGAGACCAGGTGAAGCTCTGTCCCATCCCCCACATCCACCCCCTCCTTGTCAGCTTTCTCCATCTCCTTGGTTTCGTCCGCGGAGAGCGCGGACTTCGGCGATTTCTTCTGGCGCGGGCCGCTGCGCTGATGCGCCTGCCAACTGCGCGCCGTGAAACCCAGGCGCGCGCAATGCGCGCGCGCCGCGAGCTTCTGTTCCGCCATTGGGTGCTTTGTTCATGTGTCCATTCATTCAGTGTCTCGCGTCTGCGAATGAATCTCCGCAAGTCGCGCGCGTCAGCAGGATCGTTTCCGCACGCGCTGAGCTCTTGCGATTCGCTACTGATGCGTTCGCTGGCATTGCTGATTTCTCTTTTTCACTCGCGCACCTCCGACGCAGTCCCACCCCGATTCCGCTGTGTTTCTCTGCGCTTCCGACAGACCCATGCCGGGATGGACCGAAAGCCGCGGCAAATTTCACGGCCCGGATGACAATCTGGTTTCGGGGGGGGGGGGGGGCGGGGCGGAATGTCCTGCGCGGATCTGGAGGGCTGCGAGACCCGGTCACAATGTCTCATAATACTTGTACATCTCTTCCTTCTCCTCCACCCCCTCCTTCGCCTGCCCCCCCCCCCCCCTCCCCGCCCCCCCCCCCCCCCCCCCCCCGCGCCCCCCCCCCCCCCCCCCCCCCCTCAGCTTTCTCATTATCATTGGTTTCGTCCTATTTCCACCGAGCTCAGCGCGCGCAGCGCCGCCGTTGATTCGATTCCACAACTGGCCACCCGCATGTGCACCACCTGCGCGCCTAACGCTTCAGGGTGCCCTGTTTTTCGTCGCGAGCGACGCGGCCACTGGCCGCGGAGAACGCCAACTTCGGCAATTTCTGCTGGCACGGGCCACGCGCCGCGAAACCCAGGCGCGCGCAAAACGCGCGCGCCGCGCGCTTTTGTTCCGTCTCTCGCCGATGTTCGACTTGTCCGTTCTTTAAATGTTTCGCGTCTGCGAATGGATCTCCGCAAGCCGCGCGCGTCAGCAGGATCGCTTCCGCCCCCGCTTTCCTCTTGCGGCTCGCTTCCTCTCTGCGTTCGCTCGCGTAGCTGATGCGTCTTTCTCACTCGCACACCTCCGAAGCAATCTCGCCCCAGCTCCGCGGCGCCCTCTCTGCGCATCCGAGATAGCCTTCTCCTCGAACCGCGTCGTGCATTTGTCGTTGGAACAACGGGCTGCGCTGGCGATCTCGCGCCACATTGAATTGCCCTTGAGCGGATTCTGCTTCGCCTTCGCATGGTTGCACTTCGCGCAATAGATGGTCCGCATGGTTTTCAACCCCTCTCCGTCGTTCGCACTCTCCCCGCCGCGACCGGCGTCGTGGCACGTCGACCCATCGCCTCCTGCTCTTGTCGCCAATCCTCTGCGCGTCTTGCACAATTTTCACCCTTGCTCTTCATTTCCTCCGCGCATTCCTTACATGGCGCCGGCCTTTTCTTCTTCCAGAACTCATGCTTCGTGAGCGCCCCCACGAGCAGCCTCCGCCGGCACCGCTGACGCTGGTCTCGCGGCATCAGCTTCGCTGCCCAGTCTTCCCAGTCCACCTGCTTTCTGCGGAGCATTTGCAACAACTTCCGCGCGCGGGCCATTTCGCGTTCATTGCACGGGCTCCTATCAAGAAGGCCGAAAGACCAATAAGTTTTCACGCCGTCGCACCCGCGTGATGGCCACGTAACTTGACATCCAATTCAAGCCACGCCCTCTTTCAAGATCCGCTATGACTGCGCCCATTGTCCGTCCTTGCGCGGCGTGCGCCGTGACTGCTAACGCCGACGTGATCATGAACTGCGTGCGCTTGACACCCAACACAGGATGCTTCCGATACCCGTCCTAAAACCATTGACTTCCCTTCGACGGAAAAATGACATGCAAACCCTGCTCCCAGCCTGGGAGGTGCCATTCCTTCGTGTGGTGTCTAAGACGATGACTCTTGGCAAGTGCATCAACACTTCTTCGTCATCTCCCACGACGTCGTCCTCGTGCAACACAAACCCATGAATTGTCATTGTTCGCCCCCGCAACAGCTGCTTCTTCGACCGATCTAGGTCATCTCCCAAAGCGACAGGCTTGCCCTTCGCCAGCGGCAGCCACCCTGGCAAGCTCGCGCGCTCCTTATTGTAATAACCCAGCCACTGTATATTGTCCTCCATAGAGGCAAGGACGCAAGGGCTCCCTTAGGAAATCTCGCGTCCTTACCATGCGCGTTGACTATATTCCCAGCTCGGGGAGGCATCGTGGACCTCTTCGCTGGCGGTGGCACCCTTGGCGTTGGAGGCGGTGGTGCCGCCCCTCCTGCCTCCGAAGTCGGGGCGTCGGCCCACGCCCACCGGGGGGAGAGGCTGCTGCTGCGGGCGCTGCGATCGCGGGCGGTTCCTTCGCCGCACTCCCCCCCCTATTCCTGCCTGTTTCTCTTTCTCCTCCGGCTGCCCTCCATTCCTTTCCTTCTAACTACTTCCCTCCATTTCCACCTCACGACGAATCGGTAGGGAGGGGCCAAGCGTTTCGCAGGAGACCTCCTCACAAATCATGACCCCAAACTTGAAATATGCAACCGCTGCGCCGCTCACGTTCGTCTACACAGTTCGCAATGGTTTTAAGGATGGAGGGCGCGTGGTTTTCAACATGTGGCTCTCGCCAAAGCGCCGCGCACAGTCGCCACACAAGTGTTACGCAGTTTCCAGGATTCCTACGGTTGAAATGTTAGGAATGGTGTTCTGGTGCGACTTCGGATTGCCAAGACGCAGTGGTCACGTCGATTCGCGGTGATGAAGCCCCAGAGGTTGTCAGGACGTAGCAGTCATGTTGATTCGCGGCGTCAATGTCCCAAGAATAATGTGGCCGACTCATTCAAGGTGTCGGCGGATATGGCTGAAGCCTATAGCAAAAGAAGGAAGGGTTGGGGGCTTGACCATGAGCTAAAAAGCTGAGAACCCTACTTTCAGGATAACGCCGGAGACGTATCGAGGCATCCCACAACACATCCTTTGATGGCAAACAAGGCGGGAGATAAGAGAGAAGCCGTGGGATGGAAGGGCGAATCATGAATAGCCGTGGCCTGTGTCTGATGCTATGATCCCAACCGAGTCGCACACAATCGCGAAACAAGCAAATCGGACTGCGCAGGCTTGAGCCAAGACAGCGTCGGAAATAGCGTTCGCTATACAGACTCGCCTCAAACCTCGTTTAAAGTGACTGGCCCTTCCCACAGAAGGAGAAGCAAACGGCATAAACATACATTTTCGGAGGTCAGCGCTGATGTCTTGGCTGTGCGCGCGGAGCGCGCCAGGGGCGGGGCCTGAGCCGCACAGTCTGGGCCCCAAGATCTGAACATAGAACAGAACGGAGGGACGACGCGCGGGCGCTGCTAAAGTGTTCCTCTGCTCCGTGCTCCTGGCCCAGATCGTCTGGCCAGGCCTTCTGACCCTGGAGGAGGCGGCCGTCTATGAGTTGGAGTCAGCACCTTCTTACCCCACCTCCCCCCCGAGCCGAACCCCCTCTTTTGCGTTGCCCTCCTCTCCTTTGCTAGAGGCGTCCCACATGGGGTTCGTTCGCGCGCTGCATCGCCGATGAATCGCTGACGCATCAGCACTGCATCGGCGACGTCGGCGTAGAGAAATCGGGCCCCACATCGAGCCGCATCCCCTGTGCATCGACGATGCGGCGCGATCCGCAGACTCCATCTACTCGGACCCCACCCATCTGTGAGGCCTAGGCTAACGCTGCCCCCCTTTCGGCTACATGCAGGAGTGACCCTGGGAAAGGGTGACCCTTGTTGCGCGGCGTTACGGGGCCTCGGGGGGGGAGCCAAATCCAAGCTCGCAGGCCGGTGCTGGGGCTGCCCACGCCAAAGGTCACTCCGGCGAAGGGCCACTCTTGCGCATAGCCGACCCCTCCTGGTGCTCCCTCCCCCCCCTCTGGCGCGAAGCCCCCCCGTCGGCGGCACCGGCGGCTCGGCGCCTCCTCCAGCAGCGCCTCGTGCTCGCGGCAGCCCAGGCCGCACGCGGCGCGGAGGCCCGGGTGCGCCTCTCGCTGCCGCGCCGCCTCCGAGAGGGGGTCCGCGGGGGGAAGGGCTCCGAGATTCCCACACAGCTCCTCGTCCTCGTTTCCGGAGAATCAGCCCAGACATGCACCGCGATCCCCCCGAGTGCTTCGAGAGTTCTGCAGCTCCTCGAACCCTCGCTTCCAGAAGATCAGCCTGGACATGCCCTGCGTTCCCCCCGAGTGTTGCCCATCCCGTCCGCAGGGTGCTGTCCCAAGCGTCCGCCGACTCCCGCGCGCAGGAGGCCATCGACAGCCGCCCCGTGGGCGCGGCAGCGGAACGGGACCGTACTGCTTGAGCGGTCCCCTCAGGACAGCTCAGCTGCGCTAGTGGAAGTGCGGTTTGAGGGCCCAATGGGAGCCGCAGCGGACGTAGCCAACGGATCGAGAGCAGCACCGCGCAGACGCCAACACACACAAACTGTCTCTACACAGTCGCCCAGCGCTTCAGCGGCAGACCCACCGCGGCAGAGTGGTGGCCCATCGACGACGATGTTGTGAACTTCTACCAGCCCCTCGACCCCTTCCACCAGAACGCCATGGGCAGCGACTTCAGGCGCGGGCCCAAGGCCCACAGGTCTCAGAGGCAGCAGTGGCTCGGCGAGGCCAGGGCATGGGAGCGCGAGGCGCGCGTCGCGCGCCAAGACCAGCATCAGGATGATGAGGATGAGTTCGGCGGTGGCAACGTGCCGCCGAGGACGATCGAGAGCGAGGTCAGGGCGTGATCGCCCGCCAGATGACGGCCAGCGACACCCCAGGGGCTGGAACCGCCGTGGCCAAGGGCGGGAGGCGCTGCGACGAGAGTCGCGGGCCGAGGCCAGGAGGCCTGCGGACTGCTGCCGGTGGCATGGCGGCCAAGAAGTCGAGGAGACCAGAGGGCGCGGCGACCGCGAAGGCGCCGAGGGCGCCCGAGGCAGACGAGGAGGCCGCCAGGCACCGAGCGGATGGCGGTACCGAGCACGACCCCATCGTTGCTAAGCGCTTCACCCTCGAGTGTGCCGCTTGGGGGGAGGGGGGGTGGCGAAGCCTGCTGCAAAGGCGACGCCCTGCGGCCAGGGGAGGTAGGGCGGCCACTACCTGCGCCCATGTTTTTAACGAGCGTGAGCACGCTGATGCGGAGGGCTGAGCACCGCTGCGACTGCGAGAGGTACTTGGGTCCAGGCCGTCGGCTCTGCCGTGCTACCGCTGGGGTTGCGATCCTCACAGGCTTCGAGCGGTGCCACTCCGCCGATCCGCGACCGAGTCGGCTCAAGCGACGGCAGCGGCCTCCTCCAAGGATCGAGCGCGCAGCCCGCGCGCGGCGGACAGGAGCCCGACCCCGAGGGCGCCGAGGGGGCCGCCATCGTCGTCGAGGAGCCCAACGCCGCCTCCGTGTCGAGCCATATTGCCGCAGCCGAGCCCGACGCACAGCCCGCGGGCGAGGCCAGAGAATCGGACGCCGCCTCCTTGCCGTGCGAGGTTGCCGCAGCCGCTCCCACCAAGAGGCCCTGCCGAGGACGAGGCGCCCAGCACGGGCTCGCTGGCCGAAGGCGAGGCGCCGGGCGCTGCTCAGGCCGCCGTGGGCGCGTGCACGGCGCCTTGGACTAGCTCGGCGGGGCAGCTGGCTTAACGCAGGCGGGACCCGCTGGTCCCTCCGCGAGGTTTCGCCGTGGTGACCTTCGCGGCGCGGGGTGGACGCGGCCAGGTGCTGACCCTGCAGATGCGGGAGGGTAGCCACGGCCACGCGGAGTCCCTCCGCGTGTGGCTGCCTGCTGACACGGCGCAGGTGCTCGTGGGCGACCAGGTAGCGGTCCAGCGGGCTAGAGCAGGGCAGCCGGGTCTGCTGGCACTTCGACCCCTCGGACCATGGGTCGTCGCCGCTCGGCCCGACCGAGTAACCAGACTCCGACTCGGCCGCTCCCCAGGCGTGTCATCCTTGCGCAGGGGCCATGCGAATCTCCTCTGTACCGTTCCAACTTTAACGGATGACCCCCGAAGGGAATCCTCGGCCGCTCCCCAGGCGAGCGGCAGGCAGTCGCCCCCCTGTGGACGCCGGGCACCCGCCGGCAGAGCCTGCGGCGCCCGTGCCCTCGGCAGAGCGGCCGCGAGAGGGGCAGGCCCCCTGAGACGGCTCTGTCCTCCCCCGGGGGGCGGCTGGGACCCTGCCCTCGGCGGCACGGCGCCGCCCGCGGCGACGGCGCGGCGGCCACGGCGGAGGCCACGGCGGCGGCGCCCACGCCGGGGGCGGCCCCCGGCGCTGCGGCGGGCTGCGGGCGCGCCGCCCTGCTGCTCCCGCCCGGCGCGCGGGCTGCTGAGGCACGCTGAGGGGCCCCTCTGGCCCGCGCGCCCGCGCCGAATGGCGGGCGCGCTTCGCCCTCCCCCCCCCCTCCTCCCCTTCCCCCCCGTGGTGCGAGGACCTGCCCTTCCCCCTTCGTTCGTTCGTTCGCCACGCGCCCCCCACCCCCCATCGGTCGGCTCCGTCGCAGCATCGGCCCGCCTTGCAAGCGGGAAACATGGGAAGAAAATGAGAAGGAGGATAATGACTATCCATTACGGGCAAAGGTGTCTAGAGGTGACGAGGGTACAAGTGTCCAAGACAAGTCGCGTGGCCAACAGAAGCTCCGCAAGATCACCATCACCGACGATGCATCAGCATCCCCAACTTCATACTGGTCGGTCGCTCCTGGTTATGTTGTCTCATCGCCCACCTCCTCAAGCAGGATTGCCGAAGGGTATGAGAAGAAGGAAGAGGACAGAGGAATCAAGGGATATTTGACGGGCGCAGCGGTGTATGACCTCGCAAAAGGGGTGCAGAGATGAGCATGGTGATGCAGAGTGGCAGAAGACAATCCATGGATGTTGAGACCGACCCCAGCAATCCGTGAACAGCAACAACAGCAGCATGCACATCTCCAGGTGATGTCCCCGACGCAGGGACAGGGAGAGGGGCAGGAGGTAGCAAGGGCAAGATTAGCAAGGCGGACGCGGGTCCTGAGGGAAACGGGTCCTGGACCCTGGGACCTTCCCTTAGGACGAGCTTTTCATCCTGATTCGTTTTCTGACAGTCCACTCCCGGGGCCCGTGGAGGGCCCCGAGAACCCGACACCGGTGAAACACCTCAGGACCCGTTCACCTAACGACCCGCTCCCCCCGTGGCGACAGGAGGAGGAACCATCCCGCCAGGGGTGGGCCTCGGGCAGGCAACCGCCGCCAGAGACCACGGCCGACAGGTTTGCGTAGGCGCTCTGGCGGTGGAAGTCCTCCGCGCTTGCCCGCTCTGCGCTCCTCCCAGCTGCTGCCGCCGCCCCTCCGGGCCTGCGGCGCGGCGGGGCGAACCCCTTCCCTCGGGTGCGCCAAAGGGGCGAGCCCCCCTGCCTGGCAGCCGAGAGAGAGGAAGCTGGCCTATCCTTGCCTGTCGGCTTCTTCTCTAACGCCCTATACGCAAGTGGCTCTCCAGGAGCTGTGCGTGAACAAAAACGCTTCCGGGACACGCTGCGACTGCGACTGCGACTGCGACCCGCATTGCGCACCCTGTAGGTGCCGCGGGCTGGGGCCGAAGCAGCCGCTACAGCTTAAAACGCCTGGCAGGAATCGTGTTTGGGGGCGTTCCATGTATCTTGCGTGGCCCACCTCAACAGCAGATGAACAGTCTCTCGCGCCCCACGGCCGTTTGCAACAGCTTTCTGCTCTCCCGGGGTCAACATATCCTTGTGATTTGAGATCGAGCCACTGCTGGTGCGAGAAAAGAGGAGTCGCTCCCACAATCAAGAAGTCCAAATCTGGCCTCGGGCCAAAGGTCTCCACTCTCTGCCGGATGGACAGCGGCATCTTGAGCCGAAATGACCGCGCAGGAGAAAACGGTTGAGGAGGAGGAGGAGGAGGAGGAAAAGGAAAAGGAACAGGAGGAGGAGGCGCGGCGGTCGACGAGCGCGCCACCTCGTCAGCGCATCTGCGGTGCTCCGACTGGGCGGGCGCCGGGGGCCTGCTCCCTCGAGAAGAGGTGCGCGGGACAGCGCTCCAGGCTGTCGCCAGGAACCCCAGTGGCAACGCAACGGAACGAAGCGCGCAAAGCGCAGGACGAGCAGAAACACTCCAGAGAGGTTAGTCGGTCACTGGAACATCTACATTGCCAGTGGCGGGCTGCTTTTCAATCCCATGGCTTTTTGAAGGTCGGGGACGCCATCGGGGTGGTGTGGTGTATACTTGTTTTCCCGCTTTCCCGCGAAAGCAACGTAACATATATACACCAAGATCCCGTGTAAACCAGGATCCACTTTCCTGTGCGACGCTCAGTGCGGGGCCGGACAAACAACGTCGGTGTATAGAGTTCGGTTCCCAGCTTCGCGAGCAGATGGAACAGCTGGTTGGGCCCTCCCCTCGGCTTGGTGATCCTGGCGACAAGTCGGTGGAGCTGCAGAAGCTGTGCAGAAGGTGGGACGGCACTGAGGGCACGGCTGACGAACACGCGCGCGACGCTTGCTGCATGCGCAGCGCGCCTGCGGCACCCAGCTGATGCTCGCAGGGGCGCCCCCCCCAGCCCGGCCAAAATATGCGTAAGGCAGGGATCCTGAAGCAAGCAAGCATCTTGTGCTGCAGTGGTGCGGCGAGCATCGCAAGGCCGCCGTCAGAGCCAGATACCACGAGAAGCAGGCTGGGCGAGGAGGGGCGACGCGCGTTTGCTGTTTGCGTCGCCTTGGACGGTGAGGAAGCGAACTGCCTCCCGAAGCCAGACTGGGCAAACACTTTCTGATGGTGAAGCAACGTGCGTACACCTGAACAGGGTGCTCGTGAACGGCGGGCCGCATGTCTTCTTTGTCGTTCCCATCGTTCATGCATGTTTTGCGTCGGCGGCTGGGCACGGGTCGCCTGCGCTGGCGGAATACATGATCTAGATAAACGGGGGCACCGTTGTAGCGAATTGGCCACCATGCAGGAGGGGGGAGGGACGGAACGTGCAGCCGCGGGGAGGGGGAAGAAGCGAGGGCCGCCTCGTTCATGAAACACGATCCCCTTGGTTAGGGCGGGCATGTCCTCCTACAGGCGGATGTTGGGAGAAAGCTGAAACAAAAACTTCAACAATAGTCAGAAAGAATGTAAAATCGTCCCCGTACTATGTTTGGACTATTTTTGAATAGTCCGCCAGTACAAAGATATACTTGATTTAAGGATAGTGGTGCCCAGGAGATGCACCGACCAAACCCGGAGCCCCGCGAGGACCCACCTGCAACATGCGAACCCATCTGGGAGACCTTAGTTCTTGCAGCGCTGATGGCAAAGCGTGCTTGGAAAGAGACTTGGGGGCGCGCGCAGGGAGGGGGGAGGGAGGGAGGCAGGCTTCTTAGAAGGCTTAGAAGGAGGCTGCTTCTCAGAAGGCGCGGGCCTTCCATCTGCAGGCACGGCCCGGGCGCGCCTTCTAAGAAGCAGGGGTACTTCTGAGAAGCCTCCTCCTCCTCCTCCTCCTCCTCCTCCTCCTCCTCCTCCTCCTCCTCCTCCTCCTCCTCCTCCTCCTCCTCCTCCTCCTCCTCCTCCTCCTCCTCCTCCTCCTCCTCCTCCTCCTCCTCCTCTGCGTGTGGCCGGGAGAAATAAGCCGAGGAAGGCGGCGTCAGCGAGGTTGCCAGACACGGCCGACCCACGCACCGACAACAGCGGCGATGCGCCACCCTGCCACACGAGAGGGCCTCAGCGCAGTCACCGCCCGCTCCCCGTCGGCAGGGCGGCGATCGCTGCGAAGGCCAGGCTGTCGCGTGTGCCGCCTCGGCCAACTGCGGCCAGGGGGCCAAGATGCAGCCGCGGCCACCAGGCCGCGGGGTCGTGCGGGCCGCCTCGGTCGTCTGCAGCCGCGGGGCTGGGATGCAGCGGTGGCACCCAGGCCGCGGGGCCCCACAGAAAGGCCGCAAACACTCCAGGGACCCACGGGAGCGGCAGACCGAAAGAGAGAGAGAGAGAGAGCCGGCCGAGCTCCGCACGCCCAGAGGGCCCAGACGAGGCAGCGGCCTTGCCCACAGCGAGCGGCCAGAAGGCGGCGCGGGTCGATAGGACATCGTGCCACCGAAGTGCCGAAGAAAAGTCCACCCACGCATCGGGTGGATGGTAACGGGGGGGCCCGACTTGGGGGTGAAGAAACGGGCCCTGACGGGGCCCTTTAGGGCCCCTGTTGTAGCCAGCAGGGACCCAAAAGGAGCCCCAAGGTGCACATGAGGGCCCTTGCCTTCAAAACCCATGTAGCTCGCACCCCATTACCACCAACCCGAACACATACGTCCTGCCGTCTCGTCCTTGCCCTCTCGCCTCCTTCTCCTCATCCTCTTACACGAGGAAGCGAGAGATGGTGGAAAGCAGGAGGACGAGGAGGACGGCGGAAGGGAGGAGGCGGAGGAGGAGGACGCATTTGAGAGTTCTGGGCGACCGTAGAGGCTGTAGTATGTTCGGGGGGGGGGAGTGTCCTCTTGTTCCCGCTCCTCCTGCTCTCTCTCCACAACCTAGGCCGCCTCCGGCTGCTGCTGCTCCTGCTCATCCTCCTCCTCCTCCTCCTCCTTTTCCTCCTCCTCCTTCCCTCTCCTGTCAACTTCTCCTCACATCCCCCTCCTTTCTCTGGCCACCTTCTTCTTGCGCCTCGCCGCTCTGAGCTCCTCCTTCCTCTCCCTCTTCTGCCTCCTCCCCCCACCCGATCCCCAGCCCCTGCCGTCGCGCCCCCCCTCCCGAAACCCCCGCGGCGCTGCCCCGCCCCGCCCTTCCGGCTCCGACGGGGGCACGGCGACCTCAAATCCCTGGCTCGGTGGGATGCCGACCGGGCGCAGCACAGCCGCGGGCCCAAGCTGGAGAAGTAAGGCGAGGGGAGAGGAGAGGCCCCCAAGAGGCCTCCAGGAAGACCCAAAAGGCCCTCACGAGGCTCCCAGGAGCCCCCCAGGAGGCCGCGGAAGACCCAAGAGCGTCCCCACCCTCCTCGTCCACCTCTTCCATCTCGCGGCCCTCCTCGCATACAGGGTCGGCGGCACCGTCTCGAGGGCCTTCACAATAAGAAAGGGGGGGGGTGGGGGGGGGGGGGGGCGCCCGTCCCCAAGAGGGGGTGCGTCCGAATATCCCACATGGGGGGTGCATCCCCGAGTGCCCCTCCTTTCCTGCGGCCATCGCTGTGCCACCGCGGGGAGCGCTGACGACGGAGCGAAGGGGCTCGTCTGGCCGCGCTGCGGCTCGGCCACGACGAGGCTCACCGACCTGGATCAAGGGAGCGGCCCGAAGCACGGGGACGCTCCCGAGCCCGAAGTGCTCCACATTTCCGCGTCTGGACTGCGGACGGCCAGGCTTTGCTTCGCGGAGCGCGGCCAGCTGCGCGCAAGAGTGGACCTCTGGGCAAAGGCTGCGTTTGGTGCGCGGCTTCAGGGGGCCGCGGGAGGGGGCCAGCCGCCAGTGCTGGGGAGAACCCCGCGGGCCCGCACCACAAGTCACCCTGGCGAAGGCTCACTCTCACGCGCATCGGGCTTCTACTGACCCGGGTCAATACAAGCCTGGGCCGGTCAGGCTTTGCAACATCCTGCAGGATCCTGCGCGCTAGCCCAGGTCAATGCAACCCTGGCTTTGAAGGACCCTGCAAGATCCCGCGCTCTGGCTGACCCTCCTTTGCATTGACCACCTTCTCTACCAGCTCGAGCGTAGCCGACTCGGGAATTCGCTGGCGACCCTCGGCCCAGGGCGTCCCCGGGGGCACCGATCGTCTCGCCCTCGCGGCTGGCGGAGCCCGCACGCCACACGGAGGCCACCGCGGCCGAGAGCGCCTGGCTGGTGCGGGGAGGAGTGCGGACAGGAAAGCAACAACCTGCACATACACAGGCTTTCGCCCTGCTGTTGTCCAACTGCACATGGCTGGTGAGGATGTTCTATGATCATGGTAGCGCCCGGAGGGGGATGCCGGGCCCCTCGAGTCGGCTCACCATCGTTGCCCCCCATCGGGGCGTGTGTAAAGTTGTGGTGGGTCGCCTGTCGCAGGGGTGTCACTACTTCCATTGTCCCACTCGTAATTGCGATTGATCTGCCTACCACGGCACCCCACTTTGCGCAACCTGGAGACGACGAGCGGAATGGGCCATGAACCGAAGCATCAGCATCAGCATGCCGCGCGCACTGCTTGGGTCGGCGCTGGAGCCCCGCTGGCGACGCCTCTGGGCCAGCCCCTGGCGCGCTTCGCGTGAATGTGAATTGGCTCCAGCGCTGATCCCAGGAATACGCGGGGCTCCAAAACACACAGGTGTCGCATCCCAAGACAATCATTGCACTGTGAGTTGGTGCTTCTGGTTTCTGCTGCTCCATGAGTGGCCTGTAGTTTTGGGTGTTCGCCAGATGCCCGCCCGTGGGAACCTGGTGGGGTGCCCTGGGTGCTGGCTGGCAAATCCGAACTTTCGTCTGGTGCCCGCCCGTAAGCGCCTCGTGGGCGTCTCGTGGGCACCCCGTGCGCTGGCTGGCGGCTCTGGACTTTCAGCGGGTGCCCGCCAGTGAACGCCTCGTGGGCGCCCCGTGCGCTGACAGGAAACATGAAACGCACATGGACTGCACCGTTGAGCTCGCACCACTTGCATTCTGCCACGTACAAAAAACTGCATTCTGCCCCGAATGCGAAGCCAGAGTTCTCGCTACATCTTCGCGTAATGCATTTTCATATGTGTCCTGCGCAAGCGCTCATCATGCACATGCAGTCACACCATCTCAGACAACCCAGCACCGATTACGCAGTCACCCCTTTTCAGATTTTACCATGCGGTCCACACTCATTGATCTAACAAGCGTTTTTGGACAGTATCCCCACAATCAACTACCATGCGGGCCACGCTTGCGCGCCCTCCGGGCGAGTATGGCAAAATCATCACAAGGTCGTTTGTTTTCTAAGCATTTCCAAGTACAAGGCCTTCCAGGAACAATGAAGAACCTCATGCTGCGCCGTAAGCGTCGTTCGGACTTCTGCGCACGCGCACTTGCGAACACTTGCCGATCCATTGGGGTATCGACGTGTGAGATACTTGCCCCTCCCCCCACCCTCCCCTGGGAACCTGGTCCAATCGGTTAAGACAAGGGGGGTCCGGGGGGGGTCTGAATCCGTTGGAGGGGACATCCACTCCAGAAATTGTTCCAGCACGTCTTCGACAGCCGCAAACACTCCAGGACGGCCAAAAGGGCCCTCCACGTGTCCCCATAACCATGTGGCCCAGAACTCTTGTCAACACAACCCACGAAACCTCCCAAATGCCCCCCAGAAAGGCCCAGCAGGACTCCCAACAGGGTCCCACGGGGCACAAATCACTCATGTTCCCCAGCTTTTAGTTGTGTATATATATATGTACATATATGTACTAGAACCATCGCGCGCGCTTCGCGCGCGCTCAAGTTCTAGCTAGACCCGACAGGCTAACGCATGGAATCTCAATTGTTGAAGCGCCTTGTGCATCTAACGACCTTCTTGGAGTCCCTGCGCAAGCCTCGGAGACGTATAGAAGGGGAAATGCGGAAACCACAAAATCATCGACTTCCTTTAGGTGCTCGATGATTTGGGGCCCTCGAAGGCTTCCTGGGATCTTTCTTCGATGGCGACGGGGGGCCTTAATGATGGTCTGATGTGCAAAAAAAAAACCGGGGGTAACTTTGAATTGACCTGGCGAAGGACCCAACCATATGCAGTTGTGAACACCGCAGTTGTAGGCATCGTCCTCGGTGGAGCCCCCTTGTAGGGCCACGAAACGCTGTACTGGGTGGGGGAGACGCATGCGGACTACACCACTGGAACCTTCGGTGGAGCCCCCTTGTAGGGCCACGAAACGCTGTACTTTTGGGGGGGGGGAACGCATGCTGGCTGCACAATTGAGACCTTCGATGGAGCTCCCTATGGGGCCACGAAACGCTAGGGAGACGCATGCGGGCTGCGCCACTGGGACCTTCGTCGGAGCTCCCTATGGGGCCAAGAGGCGCTGTACTCGGCGGGTGAGACACATGCGGGCCGCACTATTGAGACCTTCGGTGGAGCTCCCTGGGGCCACGAAGCGCTGTTCTGGGTGGGGGCGACCTCAGCGGGCTGCGCCACTGGGACCTTCGTCGGAGCTCCCTATAGGGCCGCGAAGCGCTGTACTCGGTGGGTGAGACGCATGCGGGCTGCGCAATTGAGACCTTCGGTGGAGCTCCCTATGGGGCCACGAGACGCTGTACTGGGTATGGCGGACGCATGCGGGCACCCCCACTGGGGTCTTCGGTGGAGCTCCATAGGGCTCTCTCGGGCCGTCCTGTGCGCCTCTGGCGCCATCTTGGGGCCCTCTTGGGCCGTTTTGGGGCCATCTTCGAGGCTTCTGGGGTTGTCTTGGAGCTGACAATATGACCTCTTGGGCCGCTGTAGAGCGTCGGAAAACTGCAAAGGCGAGAACATGGAAATCCTTCAAAAACCTTTGGCTAAGCAATAAGTTGTGGCTCCTTTGGAGGCATCTTGGAGGTTTCTGGGGGCGTCTTGGAGGCCTCTTGGATAGTCTGGGGCTAATTCTGGCTGCCTTGGCCGTCTTGGCCGCCATTGGTCGTTCCTGCGGTCTGGAAGCGCTATGTTTGGCGATCCGGGGGTTGTCTCCGGTCGACCTTAGGGCGCCCCCGGCGCCCCAGCAGAAAACCCTGGAACCCCCAGCCCCCAAATGGGGGCACATGTTTGGGGGCCACGGGCCTGTATAGATAGATAGATAGATAGATAGATAGATAGATAGATAGATAGATAGATAGATAGATAGATATATACATACATAGATAGATAGATAGATCGACCACTAGATATATATATAGATATCTCTGCACATACAAACATACATACATATATACAGACAAACAAACATACAAACATGCATACAGGCATACAAGCATACCGACATACATGCATGCATACATACATACACCCATCCGGGCATACATACATATACATACACACATAGTTACACGCATCAATCCATACGTATATAACAAATTCGGATACACAAATAAACCCCTAGCATGAACACAACAATGTAAATTGGTAAATACATGCATAACTAAATACAGACATGAATGCGTAAGTGGACAACTCACAACCTGTCATATGAATGAATGCATGCAGACATAAACAAACAAATACAGCAACCCATATATGAATTCAATCTGCAACAACAGCTAAACCAATGCACCAAAACATCAATTTAGACATATTCACCAACAGTTTAAGACGTGATTGTGTATACCTACACAAACGCATGCATATTCATATATGTAACCACATGCATAGACATGCATATACCTATGCAGCTGCAAACGAACATACGCGTATGTATATACATGTACACATACACTTACATCTACCATACACATTTCCATATACCTTACACACCATATATACTTTAAACATGTATATCATTTACCATACAGTATACATGCACCTATACACATACCAATGCATATACATATCCGTACACACAAACGTAAACACATACACATACACATACACATACATACACCTATGCGTGTGCAGACGCCCCAGCCACGCTGGGATTAAAAACGATGCCCACTATAGAACATCCTTGCATGTAGGTGTTGGCTTTCGATGGACTGGCCATGGTCGTTTTGATGGAGCCCGTTTTTGTTGTTCGCGATAACGTCCGTGACCGGCCCCGCCCCCACCATCCCTCCCCACCCTTGGTGACGTCACGATTCGCGCTGGCGCCGTGTACGAATTATCCATCGCAGCACATTTCCAGACGGCGCCGGCGCGAATCGTGACGTGGCCGCCCCGCCCCTCCCTCCCCTCGGTCACGCCGGTTTCACCAGGGGACAAGGAAAAGCGGTCTCATGGCATCAGCACAGGGAGAGAGGGAGATGTGAGGCGGCGGGCGAGGCTGGTCAGCCGGAGTGGCAGCGCCACCTCTTCTTTGGTGCTTTGACCAGTGCGCACGCCTGGGCCACGCTCGGACTAAACCCAATCCCCACTGCAAATCCACTGCGATTGTGGGGCATCGGTGTCAGGATTACCCATGGCATCCGCGATGGTAGCAGCGGAGGAGACATGGGAGGCGGCGGGAGGGGCTGGTCAGCCGGAATGGCAGCGCCACTTCTTCTGTGGGGCCTTGACCAATGCGCACGCTCGGGCAACGCTCGGACTAAGTATGGTTCCCACAAAACTGCTTGCTGATCGAGGTGTGTATGAAAATGTGTATATATATATACACATAATCCAAGATGGTCCCAAGATGGACACTTGGGCCCATCTCGGGGCCATCTTGGACCATCTTGGCGGCCTTCAGGGCCGTCTGCAGGCCGTCCCGCGTCGTTTTGGAGCCGTCTTGGGAGTCTCTGGAGTGCTCTTAAAGCTATCATCGAGGCGTCTGGGGTTCCTCATGGAAGCATCTTGAGAGTTCGTTCGGATCTCGTGGCAAGTCTTTCGGGGGCTTCCTTGAAGCAGTTCCGAAGCCTCTTGGAGCCCGTTTCGGTCCCTGTTAGGGCCCGTTTTGGGGCCTCTCGGGGGTCTCTCGGAGGCATCTAGGGGGGCTTGGGGCCTCCCAGAAGCTTGTGGGGGCCTCCTGGAGGCCTCTTGGGGCCGAAGGCTCGAAAAACACGGTAGGATCCCTCGTCTGGACCCCTCCTTAGAATTGTTTTGGGGCCATCTTGGGCTGTCTTGGAAGCCTCTTGGGCCGTCTTGGGGCCCTGTTAGGCCATTTTGGGGCCGTCTTGGAGGCCTCTTCGGTCGCCTTGCAGCGTCGGGAAGCCGAAAATGCGAGAACCCCAAAAACCTTCAATAACCATCGGAAATCAAAAACACTTGTTGTCCATTTCTGCCCTCTTAGGAAGCCTCTTGGAGATTCGGAGCGTCTTGGAGGACTCTTGGGCCGTGTTGGGGCCATATTGGGTTTCTCGGCGCGATCTGTGGCCGTC
>CAUYUJ010022037.1:325972-388472 GCA_963575745.1 Prorocentrum cordatum
ATCGCGTGATCGATGGTGGGACCGATGACGAGAACGATGGCAAGACAGATCATGAGATCGATGGCAAGATTGGCCGTGAAATCGATAATGAGACTGGTGGCGAGATAGGTAGTTAGTAATATCGATCGGGAGATCGACTGAATGCGACGTTGATTACTCCCTCCTGGACCTCCTGTGCACCCGAAGGTTGGTCGTATATAGGTATATCAAATCTGGCGTGGCTGCAACTGCATCCCGCACCCGGGTGAGGGCTGTCGTTGGCCAGGTTGGGGCTTGTGGTTGCAGATCACGCCATGGTCAACTACCCCGACGGAAAGACCCCACATGAAAATCCTCTCGGCTAATCTGGAAATAACCTTCACGGTCGTCCTCGCCGACCCTGTCGGCGTGTGTGAGGGGCTTTTCCGTTCGATCCGTCATCTCCGTCATTCTTTGTACTCGTCGTCTCTGTCCTTCCCTTTCCCTGGGAGACCTCTTCCCCTGGGCTCCAGCCAAGCCGACCTTGAGCAACCTCGTAATTGAGTCGAAGGGAAGCCCCTTCCCTTTGATCCCTCCCCCGCCGGGAGGGGGGGGGGGTAGCGACCCCCCCCCCGGGTCAGATACGACGCCCCCCCCTGGGACTCCTCTTCCCCTGGGCTCCAGCCAAGCCGACCTTGAGCAACCTCGTAATTGAGTCGAAGGGAAGCCCCTTCCCTTTGATCCCTCCCCCGCCGGGAGGGGGGGGGGGTAGCGACCCCCCCCCCGGGTCAGATACGACGCCCCCCCCTGGGACTCCTCTTCCCCTGGGCTCCAGCCAAGCCGACCTTGAGCAACCTCGTAATTGAGTCGAAGGGAAGCCCCTTCCCTTTCATCCCTCCCCCGCCGGGAGGGGGGGGGGGGTAGCGACCCCCCCCCCGGGTCAGATACGACGCCCCCCCCTGGGACTCCTCTTCCCCTGGGCTCCAGCCAAGCCGACCTTGAGCAACCTCGTAATTGAGTCGAAGGGAAGTCCCCCGCCGGGAGTATAGTCAGATACGACGCCCCCCCCCCGTACCGACCTTGAGCAACGTCGTCATTGAGTCGAAGGGAAGCCCCTTCCCTTTCCCTTCCCCGACGGGGGGGGGAGAGGAGGTCCCGGGGGGGGTCCCGGGGGAGTCCCGGGGAAGTCCCGGGTCAGATACGACACCTCCCTCCCCCACCTTCTCGTCCTTCTCCCCGTTCCCCCAAACCATCCCACAGCCCGTGCCTCTTGCTGCGCATTGCGAACAGGGTCGGCGGCACCGGCCGTCAGGCCTTCGCAATCCTCTCGGCTAATCTGGAAATAACCTTCACTGTCGTCCTCGCGATTAGTGAGGCACCCGTATTGTCTTCTCTGCGTCATTATCATTCTCGCCCTGGCGCAGGGCCCTCGCCCGCTCCCCGCGTTGCCCTTGCCTCGCCCTCCTGCTGTTTCTTTCGTCACCCACCACCTCCTCCCCTGCCTATTGCAAGAGCGCGCGCGTCGATTTTCCTCGACGCCGTCGCCGCCTCGGCCAGCGCGGGCGCATTCTCGAATGGCCGCGTCGCGCGGCCGTTGGGACAACCCCGCGGGCCAAGCCGTTGCGGCAACCGCGCGAGCCGCTGGGGCGCGGGGGCAAGCCGTTGGGACAACCCCGCAGGCACCGAGCCAGTCACGGCCGCGCTCAGGCGGGAAGCAGCACGAAGCCAATCTCTGCGGCGTGCCCGATTCGGCCGAGGATGGATTACCACCCCCGGCCCGGACGCAAGGGTTCCCCCCTGCGCCCGATTTGGCTGACGATGGGTTACCACCGCCAGCCCGGAGACAAGGGTTTCCCCCTGCCCCCGATTCGGCTGACGATGGGTTGCCACCGCCAGCCCGGAGACAAGGGTTTCCCCCTGCCCCCGCTTCGGCTGACGATGGGTTGCCACCGCCAGCCCGGAGACAAGGGTTTCCCCCTGCCCCGCTTCGGCCGAGGATGGGTTACCACCCCTGGCCCGGACGCAAGGGTTTCCCCTTGCGCCTGGCCGCCGTCGTCGTCCCCACCTCCTGTTCCTCCTCCTCCTCACCTGATGGGTCGGGCGAATCGCCTTCTGAAGAGCGCATCGGGGGGGGGTCCGATTGAGACTTCCTCACAGTTCACTCACAAACGAAGCTCCCCGCCTGATACTTCCTCCATATTCAGGCCTCGGGAGCCCCAAAGTGACGACAGTTACAAGGTTGAAGATGACCCGCTCGGATTAACAAACATGAAGCGCGGGCCCCATATGGCGAGGGGGCTCCCGCCTGAGACTTCCGCACAGTTCACTCACAGACGAGGCTTCCCGCCGGATACTTCCTGCAAGTTCACGCCTCGGGAGCCCCAAAACGAGGACTCCTGAGGACAGTTACAAGGTTGAAGATGACCCGCTCGGATTGAAAACATGAAGTGCGGGCCCCATAGGGAGGGGGCTCCCGCCTGAGACTTCCTCACAGTTCACTCACAGACGAGGCTCCCGCCTGATACGTTCCCCATGGTGAGGCTTCAGGAACCCAAAGGTGACGACAGTTACAGGCTCGAGTATGACTCGCTCGGATTAAAAACAGAAAGCGCGGGCCCCATAGGGAGGGGGCTCCCGCCTGAGACTCACATAATCACAGTTCACTCACAGACGAGGCTCCTCTCCTGATAATTCCTGCAAATTTAAGCCTTGGGAGCCCCAAAGTGACGACAGTTACAGGGTTGAGGATGACCCGCCCGGTTTAAAAACATTAAGTGCGGGCCCCATAGGGAGGGGGCTCCCGCCTGAGACTTCCTCACAGTTCACTCACAGACGAGGCTCCCCGCCTGATACTCCTCCATGTTTAAGCCTCGGGAGACCCAAATTGACGACAGTTACAGGGTTGAGGGTGACCCGCTCGGATTAGAAACAGGAAGTGCGGGCCCCATAGGGAGGGGGCTCCCGCCTGAGACTTCCTCACAGTTCACTCACAGGCGAGGCTCCCCGCCTGATACTTCTGCATATTCAAGCCTCAGGAGCTCCAAAGTGAGGACAGTTACACGGTTGAGGATGACCCGCTCGGATTAAAAACATGAGGTGCGGGCCAAATAGGAAGAGGGCTCCCGCCTGAGACTTCCTCGCAATTCACTCACAGACGAGGCTACCGCCAGATACTTCCCCATAGTCAAGCTAGCGAATGAGTAGGTGAGTGAGTGAGTGAATGACTGAATGAGTGATGATGAGTGATGAGTGATGAGTGATGAGTGATGAGTGATGATGATGATGATGATGATGATGATGATGATCATGATGATGAGGATGATGCAGATGATGAGTGAGTGGGTGAGTGTGTGTGTGTGATCGAGTGATGGTCAAGGTGATCAAGATGGTCTGTGTGTGAGTGGATGTGAGTGTGAGTGAGTGTGCGGCCCTGTGCGTTTCTGTGCGGGGTGTCCAGATAAAGCAAGACCCCCACTTTGCATGTGGGGGAAAACACCTGACTGCAAATGATCTGGCGTGGCTGCAACTGCATCCCAATTAATTAGGGCTGTCGTTGCCCAAGCTGGGGCCTGCGGCTGCATATCGCGCTATGGACAACACAGACCCGGCTGACCAGCAGGGCGGCTCGCTCCACGATTCCGCCATGTCCGCTCTCGGTCGCAGCAGCGTCCAGAGAAGCACGAGGCACACAGAACTACAGTCGGGGCCTTGACCTAAGGAAAACCCAAAGTAAGGAACGAGGCTCCTTTGTTTTCCACAAGTTAAACTTCGAGTTCCGATCTAAAACAGAAGGAAAACCTGAGGCAAACTGCGAAGCACTTAAGGAACGCGGAGCCCCTCCCCAACGAAAATGGTTCCTTCTTCAAGGCCCCGACGGTAACCGACGGTCGGACACTTCGCTCGGGCCGCGGGGAGAGCGGCTCCACACATCAGCCTTTCGTAGGAGTCCCGCGAGCCATTGGAAAGGGGAAACGACGAGCGGAGGAAAGGGAAGACGGGAGGCGGGACGGAGCAGCGAGGAGGACGAAGAGGGGAGGGAGGACGACCAGGGAACGGCGGGGAGCGAGAGGCGGAGAAGTCAGGATGCCTCCTGTGGCCCTCGTGGGCTCCTGGCGCCATCCCTGACTACAGGCCACAGAAAGCAGAACTCCTCGTGACTCTGAAGCGACCCTTCTGGGAAACCATTTAGGGCTCTCCAGCGACCCTTCGGGTGGCATCCAGGAAACCGCTATGGCCCTCTTGGGCCCTCGCTGTGCAAGGTAGGACTCCGATTGAGACATCTCGGAACACTGTGGGGCCAACTAGGGGTCTCCTGGGGCAGTAGCTGCATCCGCCAGGCGCCCTCTGGAGCCCTCGCGTGTTTCGAAACCGAGCGCAAGTCTGGAATGCCCATGATCGGTTTCTTCAAGCTGCCATCCCCCTGTCCGCAAATCTTCGGAACAGTCTTCGACCACCAATTTGCGAATCACAGAACGGGGATGTAAGAAACATGTCTAGATATTGGAAGGAGGTTCGCCGGCTGGGTCTTCTTGGGGCTTTTGGCAGCAGCCCATTTGGGAAGTCGTTTGTGCGGTCTGTGGAGGTCTTGGAGCGCTCTGACGCGTCCCATGGCACGCTCAGGCGGCTGCGGGCAAGTCGAAAACGCACTGGTAAGCTTAGATATATGTTCCGCCTTAGGCGCTCCCATATCCCAGGCTTTGGCTCATATCGCATGAGCAAGAGAGCGAGACGAAGCATGGGATCTGGAGTAAAGGATAGAAGGGGCATCGTCAATGGAAAAGGTATTTTCCGATCTCAGATACAAGTCGTGCGCCTCGGTGAGGCACAATCACATATTAGGCCGGGCCCGGCTTGAGCCAGGCACGGCAGCGGTGCATGCTCGATATACATCTCGCCTTTAACCTTCTCCGTTTAAAGTCGGAGGGGGAGGAGACGAGCAAGCACCGCACTTCTACATTACACGGAAAAACAGTGCTAGGCAACAGCGGCTGCCTACAAGGCAAGGGCGCGCGAGTAGCCTCGCTACCGGCGAGTTTCCTCGCTACTAGAGCGCACCTGCATGCGGGTTTCCCCGCTAGCTCGGGAGGCAGGGCCGTCCTGAGACGACCTGCCCGCCCTATACGGAGTATGTTTCTTCAGCTCGTGCTTGAAGGATTGCTGGCCGGCCATTACTTGTAGGAGCAACGCGCGGTCAATACTACCTTTGGTATGACCATCGGCAGTCATATCCCGCGTGTCACACCATTGAACGCTTTCAACGATTCCGCGCTCCATCATCTGGCGGATCCAGCTAATGTGCCCAAGCAGAGTACATTCTGTGGGCTTCTTCAGATCTTTGCTAGACAAAGACTTGAAGACAGACTCGGCATCAATAGTCAGAGTGACTTTGATACATAGACCACCCATTTCCAATATGTTCTTTAACTGTGTGGGGGTCAATGGTCCCGAGTGTAGCTCGTGGAGCGTTACAATGGTCGGGTAGCAGTCTTCCAAGTTGTGGGCTGCTGCCAGTGTTTCCGCAGAGTAGCTCGAACGCACCTGCAGTCGATGAGACTTGCAGTATGCGTCCACCAGGTGCACGACGGGTTTCCCCGCTTGCGTGTGGCCACGCCTCAGCAGGTTAGCCCCGCGGATACCGTAGCCTTTGACTTCGTCGTCTTCATCTCCGTTGAGACGACGATAGCCAGAATCGCTATGCAGGTCGACCTCTCCTGTTGGAGTCATAGCTTGATACACGATCTTCTTCGGACCTGCCTGCAATTTCCTGGTAACCGCGTTCAGTCGTCGTACCTGGATGTTTGTCGGTTCCTGGATACGTTGTAGTGAGACAACATAGACCATCAGCCATATCTGCGTGATCAACGCATAGGCTAGAGCGCCACGAAGACTGACGAACATGTCAGAAATCGTCTTTGTCGCTTTGCTCTCAGGATCAGCACCCGTGAGCTCTGGATGTGTGATAGGACGAAGCTGTTTGATGTATTCGTCCTGATCAAGGGTGACGCTCCCATCATCGGTCCTGTTGTACCGAACGGCACAGTTTGTGTATGTGTGCTTGTTCAGTTTGCACTTTCCAAACGTATCTTCAACACACTTGACATACTTGTCAATAGAATCTTCCTTCCCAGTCATATTGATATCATCAACGTGTTTGGCTGTCAAGAGGTTTGAGCTCATCTCGAATTCTTCGTCGTATGAAGTAGGCTGTAGTCCAAAGCTCCTAGTGATGGACCTGAGCTTCAACGAGAATGCCCTGGGAGCATCCTTCGTGCCCGTCCCCGGCTTCAGACACCGAAGACAATGCTTTGATTCGTCATATGACTCAAAGCCTGGCAGTGTGCGAAGGACAGCTGCTGACCCAGGAGGTAGTGTGAAGCACACCACGCGCTCTTTCTCGCCCGTTGCCGCGGCGAGCTCGCTATAGGTCAGTCCCTTCAAGAAAGCCATGTTGATGTCCAGGGAAGCGATGATCCAAGCTTTGTTGCATGCAGCAGAACTTGCGAGCAGTCTCTGGTTTGACCTCCTGGCCGTGCCAGAGAAGGTTTCGACATCGAAGGCTTCAATGTCCATGAAGCCACGGAGTACCAAGCGTAACCTGATCGTCCGTTCCATTTCGCCCTTCTCGTTCTTGACAAACTTCCATTTGTATACGTAGAGTAAAGTCATGATGTTCGACGCTTTGCTCAAGTCAGTCATCTGGAAACATTTGTTGTCAAGCCAAGTCTTTAGTTCTGTGTAAAAGGCTTTGGAAACTTTGACCGGATTCGCTTGAATGTCGGCCTTCGTGAGTAGATCGTCTTCTTTGACGACCACGGCACGTTTGGAGGCAGCACTAACATATACTCGCATAGTTGTGACGCTGCTGTCATCCAACAATTGGTGTTGCTGCTCGGACAGGATGACTTTGGACATGTCTGCTGTGAAGCAAAGCTCGATGTACTTCCCGTGTTCGTCGGAATCCAGATCATAATTGCTGTCCGGGTCCGTGGAGCACAAAGGAACGTAATAAGAAGTGTCCATGTCGTATCCTGGCGGGCGACCCCGCTCCGGCAAGTGGCCTTGCACATCTTCACAGGTCGTAGAGACTAACACACACTGTGTGTCTGTCATGTATGTCGGAACTGTGTGCATGACTTCTTCTGTGTCAGCTTCAAGGAGTGTTCTGTCATCCATCAGTTCAGCATGCCACGACTTCAAGACAAAGGCATCCAGATCTTCTTCTGTTTCCTCTATGATGGTCGGGAGTCGGCCATCATTCTCCGCAGGAGGCTGCTCAGGAGCAGCTGCTGGAGGTGACTCGCTGGGTGGTGGACCATCAGCGAGTTCCTCAAACTTAGTGAGGTCTCGGTCGAATCCAGCAGGCGGCTTCTTGGATTTAAGACACTGGATGATGCGTGAGTGTGTAGATCCTGTGATGTCGTAGATGTTCAAGGCAGTGCCATCAGCTTCATAATAGTGAAAGCCAGGGGTCACATCGTTATCATAGTGCACTAGTGTACAGCTGTCTGCATAGGGAGCAGCAGGCAACTTCGTCAGGCTCCTGGCAAGTCGTACAGCAACAACGTTTTCAATACGAAAATAGTTGCGCATGAGGTACTGAAGAGCCAAGTGCACCTTAGGCGAAAGCCGGCTCGCAGCAGTCATCTGCAGCCGGCCCTGTTTCGCTGGTAGATATCCAAAAGTCATGGCGGGTTTCCCCGCTGGCAGACCGGCAATAAAGGCCAATACTGTCCGAATGGCCGTATTGTCCGATCCTATCTCGCGGACCATCAGTGCTTCGATGTACAGCGTATGTCGTGTGTCAGGATACTGTACTCGCACTTCGCGACTACCGACCTTCACGATGACCTGGCCTCGGTCAGGTTCGTTGCGGATGACCGGGTATGGACCACTCCATCCACCCCAGTCGTCTTTCGTGGTGGTCGGGCGATGATAGTCCACGAGATCTCCCTCTTTGTAGTGAAATTCACCCGTAGCAGTAGTCTTCGTACGGAGAGCCCTGTTCGTCTTGGCAACCGCAGTGGCCTGCGTGATTGCCTCCAGACTAACCCTCCTGATTGTCTCCTCCCTTGAGTGATCCGATGATTCAGCGGACTGATCATGATCCAAGACAGGGAAATCGGGAAGCATAGCTGGTTGTCTGCCGTACAGCGCATTATACGGAGAAACTTCGTTGTAGAAGGTAAATGCGTTGCTGGCAAACAAGGCTTCATGTAACAGACGAGTGAAATTCAGAGGAATATTCAACCTATTCAATTCTTCTCCCATCACATGTATGAGGTGTCGCAGGATGCCATTCCTAGCTTCGATAGTCGTGGCGTGTTGGCCACGCGCTCGGATACGAAGCTCTGTTCCCTTGGATTTAAGGATGGCCTTTGCTGTATCGTTATTCAGTGCTCCTTCCCCATCGGAGTATAAGATTTTAGCAGGGCCATGTTGCATCCAAGTTGTGTGATAGGCATCGAGAACAGTATGCATAGTCTTATCAGGAATCTCTGTGCCAGCTGCCCAGCGAATACAACGGTCGATGATGTGAAAAACAATATGTTCCTGTTTGTAAAAGAAAAGATCACATTCGACTTCCTCGTTGAAACGTCCTGGCAGTGACACAGAAGGCATCACCGTGTTGCCTGGTTTGTCCCAGGCACGACATTCTCTACACGAGTCGCAAATGCCTTTGATCAGACTCAAACGGGTTTCACCCAGACCAACCTTAGTTAGAATCATCCGCATTTTTGGTTCCTTGGCATGAAACCATCTCAAGTGGAGCTTGCGGAGTTCTCGCTGCACTACAGCTGGGTCAAAGCTGCGCAGGTTTTGAAGGCTGAGCTGAACGTCGAAGCGAGTCCAATCAGGAAGCCTTGGCCTTGGCCTCGGCTCTGCTTGAGGCTGCGGCGGCGGTGGAGGATCTCCTCCCTCCATGCGTCCGCGCCTTGCTGCAACTTGTGGCAGTCTGCGGTGATCGTCAGAGCTACCAGCGCCAGAGGTGTTACCATGAGCCCCCTCGGCCCTGGTGATGTCATGGCTGCTGGCGCCTGCGGTTGGATCGCCCTCACCGGGCCGTGGCGGCCTAGGCGCGCGTATGCGCGCTTTCGCGGCCGGCGCCGCTTTTGCGGCTGGCGCCGCTTCTGCGGCTGGAGCCGCTTCCGCGGCTGGCGCCGCAGGAGCGGCTTGCCCCGCTGGGCGCGGCTGACCAAAGTTATCTGGCAGCTTCCATTTTTCGGCGAATCTGCATTGGCCAGATATCTTGGTATGGTGAGGATTGCTCTTCTGATATTCTTTCTTACAGCTTGGACAGTCCCAATAGTATGGTTCAACATCATACCATCGACACATCTTCGGATCCCTGCTGTGCCTTGGTGATTGTTTGTAGTTGTTGTCTACACAGCCAGGACACCCAAGACCGCCAGGTGGTGGTCGCCAGATTTCTCCGTTTGGGTGTCTCCGGATTGTTGGGTCGTCCAAGTCGTAGCCAGCACTGTTTGTTACGAACGCATAACTGCGTTCGCGATTCGCGAATGGATCGCGACCGTAAGCAAACAGATCTTTGGCGATTTGCACCGCATCCACGATCAGTGACTGCATCCTGTAGGTATACTGTGCCGCCCTTGCTAGTTCTTTGTTGCAAGCATTGGCGTGCACATGATTACCTGGACAACGCTTGCCTCTGTAAGGTGCCAACAACTCTTCTTTGTTTGTCATCATCTGTGTTGGCTTGCGGATGTATTGTCCAAACGAATCTTTGAGACCAGTCGTGCACTGATCAATAATCGTTTGGCAAGTGACCTTGCGTTGTGCCAGTTCCTTCCATGGCTGGATCTCATCCACCCACGTGCCCATTGGTTGTTCCCTGAGAAAGAAACGTCTTAGGTCGTCTTGTAATAGAGCGACTGTTCCGCAGCACGTGATATGAGGCAGGTCCTCTTTGTGGTGTTTAAGCCACGTATCATGATTGACCTGTGCATTGAAGTAGGAAGGAAGTCCTGTAGTTCTGCAGCTTGGCTGCAGAATCGTGATCTTGACAAAGCAAGTCTTGAGGTAGTGAAGGACTGCCCTTTGTACTTCCGAGTTTCCATGGTCAACCATAGATATCTTATCAAGGTTCCCGCCCGACGAGAGTCCTCTCTTGAATGCTAATATGGATATACCACCCTTGCCCCCACATAATTCAAGCATGTCCACTTGATTGTTTCTGCCGTAGCATAGTGACTGGACCATCGAGAAGACATCAGCATGTGAGTCAGCGGGTTGCCCCGCCGGTAACATCATGAAGATGTCCTCTGATTCACTGTCCGAGTCCGAGTCATCAAGAGGAACGTCGTTGAAATATGTGGAGCAGTCAAGCCCTTTGAGGTCCTCTCCACAGTCGTCGTTACCGTCTTCCACTTTCTTCGGGATTTTCTTCGGTTTGATGCCGGCCTCTTTGTCAGCTTTCTGCTTTTCTTTCTGTTTTATCCTGGCATCAGTGGGCAGCGCAGTTTCCGCGGAGAGATCCGCTGCGGAGGGATCCGCTGCGGAAGGATCCGCTGTTAAGTCAGGAAATGGCGGAATTTCAGGAAAGTTGGTGGGTCGCGTTTGGCAACGCTCAATCGAAAGGGGAGGAGACCGATCGTCATCGACGATCGTCACACGCTTTGGGCGTGGCCTTCGCGACTCACCATCGCCGTATAGAACTGGAGCCGGAGGCTCCCAGTATAACCGAGTACTGATGTTTGTAACCCCATCAGGTAATGGAGCTACATAATTGTACCCAGTCGGCTGATCCTGGATTTTGATATCTTGAACGATCTTATTCGTGTCCAGGTCGGTCGTGACTCTACGAACAACATGGTCCCATTGAGGGCCCTTTTGTGGACATTGAACGTAGTGTCTTACCTTTTTGTCAACGCGCGTACACACACTGAGGTGTACCGCACTCCGCTCATTCCTAATCATGTTGGCTTTATTGAGTTGATCAAGGAAGCGTGCAGTGATGATAGCCAAGGTTTTATGCCGGAACTCGGCACGTTGCTGATCTTGGCCATACCAATCCAAATCATGTTCTTTGTGTGAGCCACAAGTACATCTCCATAAGTTTATCGGTATATGAGGACAAGATGTAGCAACTTGTATATAAGAACCACTGGGATATTTACTGGAGCGGTCAAACTTGATACCGAAATGACAGAGTCTCATTCGTATAATGCTTAGCTTCAAATCTTCGATAACATCTTTGATCGGACCCTGTTTCCAGAAATACCCGGGTGGCCCCAGGATAACAATCTGCATTCTCAGAGCACGCGCTTTGATCAGGAGATTTTGTATACGTTGATAGTGTGGTCCCGCCCTCTTTCCTGGAGTACGAACGTACCAATCAGAGGGTGTGGCCACCCACAACATATTATAGTCTCCTGCCAACAAATTTCCCAAATACTGTGTTCCAGTTGAAGTCATTACCTCATTATGGGTAATCCGGTCACATATATAGCCACGGGTTCGGAGTTCAGCGCAAGCTGTGCGAATATCTTCGATGACAAGACATTTTGAATGATATTTTTCCTCTCGGGCCTCAGCGCGGCCAACGTATGTAGCGAGGAGGCCGGTATTCGGCTTCTCTTCGCAAGCGAGCGCCGCCGGCGCGCCCGCCTGCCCCCGTCAGCGGCAGTCGTGAGACCACGTTGCCGCTTGGCTCGGAGGCATGCTGTTAGCGGATGGCTCCGCAGGCGTTCGCTCGGCGGGTGACCCCGCAGCTGGTGTGGGCACGCTCGCAGACAGAATCGGCGGATTGTTTTCAAAAATGTCAAAGTATTCCGTCCGATCCGTAGCGTGACCCACGATCTCCACGCGGGTTGGCCCCGCAGAGTCCGACGAACCTCCGCCCGTGTAGCTTGGTGGTGGTGGCGGCGACGCGGGTAGCCCCGCTGGATCCTCAGGTGTCCATTTGCTCACCGCCTCCTGGACTGCCCAGAAGATCTTGGACTTCAGGGCAGCCTTCACGTGTGGCCCAGTCCCTTCGGGACCCTGTCGGCCCTCCCACCAGCTGTTCAGCGTCCTGTTCACGATCAAACGGGTCGTGTCCTCCAGGAGCTGCTTGTCGATGTACGGCTCGACGATGTACGTATCGGTCGTGAAGGTCGCAGACTGTCCCGTCGCGGGTGGCCCCGCTGTTGCTTCAGCGGGTGGCCCCGCACTGACGGGGTCCTCTTCATTCTCCGTCTCGGTGTAGCCATCTCGACTGCTGCGGATCGTGAAGGTGTTCGTGACCGTGTGGCTCTTGGCCCCTTCGTACAGCCCGCAGGGGATCGCGAGATGTCCCGAGGGAGTCTTCTTCGCCTTCAGGACCTTGGCGCCTCTTCCCAGCTTCAGGGTGTAATCACCGCTGGGAAAGATGACCTTCTGGTAGCCAGGCTTCAACACGATGATCGTGTCACGTGCCTCCATGGCTCCTAGGCCCCAGATGGCCGGAAGATTGGCACCCGAGCCTTCTGCGATGTTGGAGGCATACTCCTCAATACGGGGGCTCGCCTCGTTGGCATACTGTACCCCGATCTTGAAGTTGCACATCTTCCGACATATCGCAGCGCCCTCCCCAACACCATTGATGTAGAGGGTCTTGCTCAGGGTGCAGATGGCAGGTCGGTAGTTGTACCTGGCCACTATCTCCTGGAAGGTCCGCGCCGTGTTGGATCCAATGATATTCACATTAGAACCAATGTCCAGCATGAACGAGATGCAGGGCATACCATCTTCATCAGGAAAGAATGTCCCATTGCGCGCTGCAAGAGCGACCTGTACGCCAGTGTGGTCGTTGGTGTGGCACGTGATCTACGATCCGAGTGTACCCCTCAACAGGCGCTGTTCAAGAACCCATTGACTCATGGTCAGCTCGGTGCACCACATCTGATCGTACTGGCGGCGCTCCTCCACAGTAATCGGTTCCTGCTGGAGGACCCAGTAGTTTGCAGATAGCGTGGACATCCATTCGCCTCCTGGTGGCAGCGTGTCTGTATCGTCACGCGCGTAGGTCAGCCCCTCTGTGTCAATCATGAACGTGGTATGAAACTGGGCTGCCTCTGCGCTCTCAGCGCTTGCCCGGCTTCTGGCGCTGACCGGGCTTGCCACTCGAGAGGTCCTGGTTGATCCAGTTGGCCTTCGGATCCCGCCTCCGCTCCTGCCACTCCGCCTGATGTTGGCCTCCATGGTCCTCAGGAAACCTGGGTTTGGAGGTCCGTTTGCGGGTGGCCCCGCTTGGGCGGCGGGAGCCGCTTCAGCGGGTGGCCCCGCAGCTGGGGGCTCCTGCGCTCGGAGCGTGGACAGGGTCGGCATCTGAATGCCTTGTTCTGGCGCTGGCCAGGGGTATGCCTGTGCAGCTGGGGCACGTGCGGATGGCTCCGCCGATAGTGAGACTCGAGCCTCCAGTGCCTCCACTGCTTCGCGTAACCGACGCATTTCTCGGGCATCTGCAACATGCCTTTCCTGCTGGCGCGCTTGGTCCGACTCAGCGTCGCGCTGTCCAGCATACGGGAAGTGCGCCATCACTATGCCCGGTCCACGGCATACGGCACAGGGGGCCTCATTCCGCGCACCTGGCCGCTGATTGCGGACGTGCTGCTGTGCAACACGGTCCCAGCATATGTCGTGAAAGAAGTGCCCGCGCGCCAGTCTCCACACTGTAGTGCCCATCTCGTAGTTGTCCATGCAGATTGGGCACTGAGTGAAATTGTAGTCTGAAATGACTGGAGCAGGCACGTCAGGGCGAGTCCGAGCTTGGCGCTCGAAAGTGGTTTCGCCCTCCCGATATGGCGTCGGTGGCGGCCGTCTGTCTGGCCGTTCAGCGGGTGGCCCCGCTTCTGCGGGTGTCCCCGCTTGGGCCTCGCGCTCAATCCTTCTCTGGATCGCGCGTTGTTGACGCAGCCTGGTGTTGTCCCGAGCCTGCTGCCTGGATGCCAGTATCGCTTGCTGCGTGTTGTGCACGTCGCGGATGTAGTCTGGCATGCTGCCCATAGCGGCTGGCACCGCGAGACCAGCTGGCTGAACTATGGTCTCGGGGTCCGTCGGCGTGGGCATGTAGGCGTAGTGCGGCATAGACTGCGCATCGACCGCTCGTGTAAACTGCAAACGAAACATCTCATTAGCTAGATTCCGAGTGTATTCGTTCGCAGGTGGCCCCGCAATCATAGGAGTGTTATTCATCTGCGCGTAGTACTCCGGGTACATCGGCGCGTCCATGGCCTGTGCCTCTGCTGGACCGTGATTGTCCCATCCATATATCGGGTGTGATGCTATTCCTGGAATAAACACCTGTCGATATGGATTCGTGGGATCAGCATTTGGAGCATCTTCAGAAGTCCAACTCCAAAGAGGTCGAAAGTCGCCATGATTCGTAACATCTATGTTGCGGTTCCGCAACAGGCTGGGCACTCTATCAGCTTGTTGCTGCAGAAAAGTAGCCTGTGCTCTTAAGTTGGCTGCCCGACGTTCGTAGTCTGAACCTTGCTGTCCGTCAGCGGGTGGCCCCGCTTGAGCGGGTGGCTCCGCAGGCGTTCGCTCGGCGGGTGACCCCGCAGCCACTCCTCCTTCACTACCCCTCGGAGTGCCGAAGGGAGTGGTTGCTTGGAGTGCTGCTGCGAGTGCTGGATTCCCGCGAATCGCCTGGAGTCTTTGCCACAAGCTGTTCTCGCTCGTTTCAGACGGCGGAGTCCGGAACGGCGAGCCACCATCGGAGCCGCCCATAGGGACAAACCTCGCACCTCCAGCCTGCTGCGGAGGGCGTTGTGGCTGTGGTCCTAGGACGCCTGGTGGCCCCGCAGGAGTGCGCAGGTTCCTCTGCTGTGCGTCTTGGATACCTGTATGCACTGCCCACGGGTCAGCACGATATAGCTGATCGGTCAGTCCAGAAACGTCGGCTGGTGACAGGTAGCTGTTGAGGGCCTGGACCCATGTCTGCTGGTCTGGCCTCCAAGGAGATGCTACCGTTGCTACTGGTGTGACCACTTGCTGCCATGAACCATCCGAGGTGTCTGCCGCGGGTGTCCCCGCACCTGCGGGTGGCCCCGCCTCAGGCATGACCTCGTCTTCCTGGGCATTTATCATGAGGACTGTCTGTGTGTCGTACGGTCGTGGAGCAATATCTTGTTCGGTCATGATCAGGTTGGATGGTCGACCGTCCGTCTTAGACCAGCCCTTTAGGTACATGGCGTGATCTTCCATCACACCCAGAGTTCTGTCACATAATTTAAGTGGCAGGTAATCATCGGTGCGAATCCTGTCTGCGGGTTGGCCCCGCTTCCGCGATTTGTCATACGCCAGCGGATTGCTCCAGGCTTCACCGACCCGATATTTTGCAATGCTCACAATCTGGAGGATATGATCGGGCGGTATGCGGCCGTCGTGGCCCCGTGCCATGACGATGTCATTCGCTGACCTCCATAAGGAAAAGCCGCTGGACAACATCTTGCTGATGCTGCAGAAGATAAGCACGACAGAGTCAGGACGGATGCCCGACTGAATCCTCGGGTCACCCGGGAGGTAGGGGCAGCCGTGCACGAACTGGCGCCCCCCCTTCCCCTTAGGGTTGTCCTGTGCGAGGCATGAAAGGCCATTATCAAGGATGCCCTTGACATGTTCCCACTGTGTCCCGTGGATGAAGTATACTGGGTCGTCTGGTTCCTTCATCCATGTTGTGATCGGCTTATAGAGCGACTCGGGGCAGTGGATGCCTGGGCTGCTATGGCCGTTCGTGGCTCTGATGAAGTATTGTGGCCTGCGCACCGCTGGTCGGAATCTGGGAGGTAGCTTCACGCTGTCCTCGACGCACTTCATCTGGAGCCTGCCCTTCTGCATACCGTGATTGTCGATCATCTCGCAGCAGTTTAGCAACACCCAGTGCACGTATGAACAGTGAGGGTTGCCCTTGATCAGCACATCATGCATGTCACGGTAGCATTTCCACTGATCGTTTTCAGTCCAGTTTGCCAGCAAATCGTCAACAACAACCCAGCCATCGTATGGCTCGAAAGTGTTGATCTTTTCGAAGTGTCGGCTGAATCCATCTTTCCAATACGGACTATGGCGTAGGGCTGTAGAGAACCATATTGACACCTTGGTCATTTGCCAGTCGCGCGGCAGAGTCGGATCTGCATTAAACTTCTCCATGACCTTCATGAGCTCTGCCCTGTGCTGCGCGACGCGCAATGGCGGCCTGTCTCGCAACATATTTCCCACGGCTTGTTGTTCACGTTCCCAATCGTTGCGGCACTCGAAGTTACGACGATCAGGGCAATTAATGACCTCGTATCGATCTGTATCGTCTCGAGTGACTCGTGGGTTTATGGTGCGCTTCGGGCCTTTGCCTTCAATGCCTTGCCAATGTTCAATGGCTCCCAGAGGGGTGTTCCTGAGAACAGACATCACTGGCTGCCAACGTGCGGGTGGCCCCGCGAATGCAGCTGGCGCCGCTTTAACGGGTGGCCCCGCAGAGCCTGCGGCTGCCGGGGCAGCTCCAGCGGATGACTCCGCGCCAGGGTGCGGGTGACCTTGGTCAGCCACTGCATCGTCGGCTAGTTTCTGTCGGTCGCCAAATTCTTTGAGGGCTCGGAAGCGTTCTTCTCTTGAGAGAGTGCCTTCTGCGGGTGTCCCCGCTGCTGCAGCTGGCGCCGCTTTAGCGGGTGGCCCCGCAGAGCCCTTGTCCTCCTTCGCTTTGGCGGCTGCTTCTGCCCGCACCGACCTCATCCCAGCTTCGGGCTTCGGCTGTGCTTTCATTCGTGCCGAACCTGGTCGTGGTGCAAGGCGCGGCTGATGCAGAGTTGGAGTCCAGTCACCTCGGAAGGCTGCCTTAGGCTGGTCGCGAACTTCGTCCTTGACATCGCCTTGGGCAGCTGGTGGCATCGGGGTGATGGCCCAGCAAAAGCCTTCCTCCTCTCCGTCACGGACGGGCCGGTAGGCTCTCCCTGCTCAGGGTCGTCCTTCTTGGCGATCCCTCTGGCCTTCGCACGCCCCTGTGCGTCTTCGGGGCTCTTGGACGGGTGCCTCTTCGCAGGAGTCGGTGAAGACGAGGAGTCGGCTTCAGGTCTTGGAGGCGGTCTGCTGCCCTTGCCTGGTCGTGGACCAGGAGGGTCTTTAGGAGGGCCTTCTGGCTGGCCATGATCATGGATGATCTGCCTCATCTGGTCGATGTCGGCAGTACCTTTTATGGCCAGCTTGTACTTGCCATTTTCGTGGCGGTGAATTACCCTCGTGCAAAACCACTTCTGCGCCGAGGAGCTGCAGTACCAGCAGGCGCATCCATCAGGGAATGGATTCTCTGAGCCGTCTTCCGCCGCCCATTCTTCATTCAGTTCGGTTTGGTCAGTACCGGCGGCGGATCCGGCAGCAGATGCAACAGCTATCCACTCTTCGTCCGCGGACCCAGCAGCTGGCGCCGCGTCTGCGGGCGACCCCGCTTCTCCGCTGGATTCTGCGGGTGGCCCCGCCTCTTTCTGGAATCGGCGGTTCCATTCCTTGAGGCGATGGTCATTGGGAAGCTGTTCCCAATTTTCCCTGACAGCGTTAGCAACCTCCTCGGTCATAGGGACGCGATCGGCTTCAGTGATGCGCTTTCCTCCTCCAGGGACCTCCTTGTTAGGATCATGGACGTTGCCAGCGTCATCTCCATGAGACCAGTTCCACGGGGTCTCACCGTGATGAGGGCTCCTGGAGGGGCGGTCCATTGGACAGCTGCGCATGTGACCTTTGAAGGGCTCGCATTGACATACTTGTTTCCTGTATGTCTTGCGATCGTTGATGATCTCCTGTTTCTTAGCCCTTTTGTCCCAAGCCTCTGGCGTTTTAGTCTTGCCACCCTTGGTGCGAATTATCATGCCAGATTCGTCCCGTTTGGTGCAGTACTCCTTAGAATACCAGTGGCGGATCACGTCCATCGAGTAGCCGGGGTACCAATTGATGTACCACTCCGGCACGTACTGAGCGGATACACCTACGGAGTGCTCCGTACTGTACGGGTAGCCCGATGCATCATGCGTAGGGCGTCGTGGAGCTGAACGGCTCCTCCTGCGGGCTGGCCCCGCTGACGCACTGCCACGTTCCATGGGCCTTTCATCTTCATGCTCTGAGTCTCGGGGAGGCGACGGTCGTCTGTTCTTCTTGGCATGGCGCATGTCCTCCGACTCCTCTGAGCTGTCCTGGACCATGAATACGTGCTGATGCGGGCTACGGAAGTACCCGATGTCGTTTAGCTGCTCCATCGTGAGGTCGTTGAGGTCCATCTGGTCGCAGCCCTGCATGAATACATCCATAGACCAAGCGGGTGGCCCCGCTGCTGCGGCTGGCGCCACTTCGGCGGGTGACCCCGCTAGAACCTGGAGTGCTGTCAGCATCTGAGGTGCCGACATGTCCGAATCCAGGTGTGGACGCAGCCTTGCGGCCCCTGGGCGCGACAGCAGGTCGTTCATGGTTATCTGCTGATGTGCTGGCGCACTCAGGAGCTGGATTGCTTCTGCGACCTGCTCTTGGAGCATGTCCTTATGGTCCTGTTCGGCCTCTTCAGAGTCAGAATAAGCGGGATGGCCCCGCATTTCGTCATCAGCGTCTCCCGCTTCCGAGCCAGCTCGCGGAAGATCTGGCAGCAACGGCATGCCAATCACCTGCGGTGCCAGCGCGGCGGCGAGCTCCTCCTCGGTCGCCGGGACGGTCTCAGCTTCGGAGATCTCGTCGTCGGCGGGTGGCCCCGCTGGAAGACCGAACCAGGCATTGAACGCGACCTCGTCGACTTCGTCCCAGCCGTGGAACTCGTCGAAGAGGGTCACCGCGTACTCTTCCAGGGCTACGGTCACTTCAGCGTAGCGGGCCATCACGTAGTACGTGGAGGAGCCCGCGGCGGGAGCCGCTTCTGGATTGACGTAAAACTCGTAGTCAATGTAGTCTATGTCATCCATAAAAGAGTTTTGAGCCAAATGTACGGATCCCTTTCCTTTCCCTTTCGGGCATTGATCGCGCAAATGCTCTGTACTACCGCATGTATGACACTTCATAGTATTGCCAGAAGCGTCCCTAGGGTTGCCCCTCCGCCCTTTTCCCTTACCAGAGGTCCGCCTGTGACCCCGACCTTTGCCTCCGATAAGAACTTCTTCAAAAACTATATCAGTTAAGGACGTGAGGAAAGCAGTAATACCCCTACCATGCATACGACGTCTGCGACCCCCTTTGCCACGACCCTTTCCATATCGTTTGAAATGTCGGCGTACTGCACGTCTCACTTTTCTGACTGGTTTCTTCATAAAGCGCCTCCAACGGCGTTTTGATTTGCGATAAGCCATAAAAGCGGCTTCCGCTCTTTGTTGTTCAGAAAGGTGAGTGTCATCAGCTGGATAGTCATTACCAGCAGAGACTATGCCATTGTGCTCATCGTCAGATGAGGTATCTGTGTCAGTGCCAGATTCAAACGGTGAGGGTGGCTGAGACCCTTGAGCGGATGACTCCGCTTGGCCCCAGAGGGTTGTGCCCGAGGGCGGGCTTGCAGTGTAGGCGGCGCCTGGCGTGTAGTTCGACCAGGCGTTCGCCTCAGCTGCCTCTGCCGATGCCTGGCCGGTCTGCCCTAAGAAGGCAGTGGCCTCGTTGGGCATATCGGCTGGGTCAGCCCAGGGACTTGGCTCGCCAGGACCAGCGGGTGACCCCGCAGTCGTGGCGTAGACACCTGCATGTGAGTGGTGCCCTGTGAAGATACCCGCAATGTTGCCAGGAGAGCGCTCGGCAACATGTCCGTAGTTCCTCATCCTGGTCAGCAGCCTGTCATAGTCTGCTTGTGTTCTGGGCATCTGATGATTAAAGGGCTCCAGCAGGTGTTGGGCTCGTGACGCGCCAACGCCTAACGCTCTGAAAAGGATCAGCGTTAGGATCTGAAAGTTGGGGATGACAAAGCCAACAGAGTTAGCCTCGTCACGGGCCATCTCGAATCGAGCTAACACTGAGTCGATTCGCTCGCCCCTTTCGACGCGAAAGTCGATAAGGGCAGTGCCAGAGTTGAGCTGGCGCTCATCTTCCAGATTTTCAAATTTGGTGCTCAATAGGTACAGTATATAAGTAACTGCATCCGTTGGCTGTCCGTTGACAGTTACACCATAGTTGATGATCTGGGAGGGGACCTGCATGGCGATGCGACGAGCAAGGCCTTGAAGGCCTCGTTGTAGTGCTGCAGCTTGCTGAGGTGGCGTCATATTGCCGCTCGTTACGTTTATCCATGCATGTACTTCGTGAACGTATTCGCGAAAAGGCGTAGTACCGGCTGGGTCCCACGAAGGGCCGGTGGTACGCGTGTCGTCCATCCCCTGCCGCATGTATCCCACAGCACATCCCATCATCACCCATAGAATGCCGAAGATAGCTATCTTAATCCAGTGCGTGTGCATTTCGGCTTCGGTGATTGGTTTAGGCTGTGGTTTGTCAGGCTCTGGCGTAGTAGCCGTGAGGCGCCTGACCGGCACGGGATGCAGGTGGCCCCGCTGCGGGTAGCCCCGCAGGGTGACCACGTTCTCGATCGAGTTGCCGATTGGCATCTGGTGGAAGTCGGGAGTGAAGTAGCGCAGTGAAGTAGGAGAGAGCGTCTCGAGCTCGCGGGTTGCCCCGCTAGCTCGATCGCGGACTGGCTCCGCTCCTCGCAGAGCCGGCGCAACATGGTATTCCACCGTAGTAGTAGTCCACCAAGTTGTGCCGTGGATTACAGGAATCAGAGCGAGAGCCAGCCACACGAGAGTGTAGCCAGCTCCGCTACCAAGTCGAAAACGCACTGGTAAGCTTAGATATATGTTCCGCCTTAGGCGCTCCCATATCCCAGGCTTTGGCTCATATCGCATGAGCAAGAGAGCGAGACGAAGCATGGGATCTGGAGTAAAGGATAGAAGGGGCATCGTCAATGGAAAAGGTATTTTCCGATCTCAGATACAAGTCGTGCGCCTCGGTGAGGCACAATCACATATTAGGCCGGGCCCGGCTTGAGCCAGGCACGGCACCGGTGCATGCTCGATATACATCTCGCCTTTAACCTTCTCCGTTTAAAGTGGGCACCCTGGAGGACCCAGAAGTGTAGATTGGAGGGGTCCTGGGGTCCTGGTCGGCTTTCCGAAGTCCTTGGGCTTCCCTTGGGATGCCCCTCGGGCGCCTTCTGGAAGCAAGTTTGAAGCCCCTCGGGGCCTCTGTGGGGCCTTCTGGGGAAGTCTTGAGGCCGTTTGGGGGCATTTTAGCGGTCTCGTGGGTTATTTAGGGGTGGGAATTCAGAAATGGCACTTCACGTTCCCCCTTGGATTTCTCTTGGATTGTTCTTCGTGCTCTCGTGGGACGTCTTGGGGGCCTCCTGGGCCGTTTTGGGGCCCTCCTGGGCTGTCTTGCTACCGTCTTGGGCGATCTTGGGGGCCTCTTCGGCCGTCGCGGACGGTGTCCACACCCCAAAAGCGAATAGGTTAAGCATGCAAAGTTGCCTTACTGATCGGGGGCGACTTTCATTTCTTGGGCCACTCTTTTGGGTCCTCTAGGAATCCTGTTGGGGCCCCTTGGGGGCCTCTTGGGCCGTCTGGAATTCATCCCCCTTGGGGGCCTTCATGGGGCCCTCTTCGGCCGTCTTGGGCGCCTCTTGGACCATCTTGGGGCTCTCCTGGGCCGTCCTGGGGCCCTCTTGGGGCCTCCTGGGCCGTCTTGGGGCGTCTTTGGGCGCTCTTGGGGGCCTCTTGGGCTGTCTTGGACGCTGTTAAGACCCTGAAGGCGAATATGCTAAACACAGAAGCTGTCCTGTGGGAGTGGGGCAAAATTGAAGCCTTCTTGGGGCGTATCGGGTCTCGGGCCATCCTCTGGGGCAACGACGACGACGACAACGCGGACGACGACGGGGACGACGCAACGTCGACGACGACAACGACGACGACGAGGGAAAGGAAAAGGAAGTACAGGGCCATGTTCGGGTAGTCGTTTGGAAGTTTGTGGCGTGGTGTGAGCTTCTTGGGACAGCGTACGCTTCCGCAGCCCACCTTCGGCCTTTCTTGGGCCGTCGAGGAAGTGTCGACCCCCCCCCCGGGTCAGATACGACGCCCCCCCCTGGGACTCCTCTTCCCCTGGGCTCCAGCCAAGCCGACCTTGAGCAACCTCGTAATTGAGTCGAAGGGAAGCCCCTTCCCTTTCATCCCTCCCCCGCCGGGAGGGGGGGGGGGTAGCGACCCCCCCCCCGGGTCAGATACGACGCCCCCCCCTGGGACTCCTCTTCCCCTGGGCTCCAGCCAAGCCGACCTTGAGCAACCTCGTAATTGAGTCGAAGGGAAGCCCCTTCCCTTTGATCCCTCCCCCGCCGGGAGGGGGGGGGGGGTAGCGACCCCCCCCCCGGGTCAGATACGACGCCCCCCCCTGGGACTCCTCTTCCCCTGGGCTCCAGCCAAGCCGACCTTGAGCAACCTCGTAATTGAGTCGAAGGGAAGCCCCTTCCCTTTCATTCCTCCCCCGCCGGGAGGGGGGGGGGGGTAGCGGGGGGGGGTAGCGACCCCCCCCCGAGTCAGATACGACGCCCCCCCCCCGTACCGACCTTGAGCAACGTCGTCATTGAGTCGAAGGGAAGCCCCTTCCCTTTCCCTTCCCCGACGGGGGGGGGAGAGGAGGTCCCGGGGGGGGTCCCGGGGGAGTCCCGGGGAAGTCCCGGGTCAGATACGACACCTCCCTCCCCCACCTTCTCGTCCTTCTCCCCGTTCCCCCAAACCATCCCACAGCCCGTGCCTCTTGCTGCGCATTGCGAACAGGGTCGGCGGCACCGGCCGTCAGGCCTTCGCAATCCTCTCGGCGAATCTGGAAATAACCTTCACTGTCGTCCTCGCGATTAGTGAGGCACCCGTATTGTCTTCTCTGCGTCATTATCATTCTCGCCCTGGCGCAGGGCCCTCGCCCGCTCCCCGCGTTGCCCTTGCCTCGCCCTCCTGCTGTTTCTTTCGTCACCCACCACCTCCTCCCCTGCCTATTGCAAGAGCGCGCGCGTCGATTTTCCTCGACGCCGTCGCCGCCTCGGCCAGCGCGGGCGCATTCTCGAATGGCCGCGTCGCGCGGCCGTTGGGACAACCCCGCGGGCCAAGCCGTTGCGGCAACCGCGCGAGCCGCTGGGGCGCGGGGGCAAGCCGTTGGGACAACCCCGCAGGCACCGAGCCAGTCACGGCCGCGCTCAGGCGGGAAGCAGCACGAAGCCAATCTCTGCGGCGTGCCCGATTCGGCCGAGGATGGATTACCACCCCCGGCCCGGACGCAAGGGTTCCCCCCTGCGCCCGATTCGGCTGACGATGGGTTACCACCGCCAGCCCGGAGACAAGGGTTTCCCCCTGCCCCCGATTCGGCTGACGATGGGTTGCCACCGCCAGCCCGGAGACAAGGGTTTCCCCCTGCCCCCGCTTCGGCCGAGGATGGGTTACCACCCCTGGCCCGGACGCAAGGGTTTCCCCTTGCGCCTGGCCGCCGTCGTCGTCCCCACCTCCTGTTCCTCCTCCTCCTCACCTGATGGGTCGGGCGAATCGCCTTCTGAAGAGCGCATCGGGGGGGGGTCCGATTGAGACTTCCTCACAGTTCACTCACAAACGAAGCTCCCCGCCTGACACTTCCTCCATATTCAGGCCTCGGGAGCCCCAAAGTGACGACAGTTACAAGGTTGAAGATGACCCGCTCGGATTAACAAACATGAAGCGCGGGCCCCATATGGCGAGGGGGCTCCCGCCTGAGACTTCCGCACAGTTCACTCACAGACGAGGCTTCCCGCCGGATACTTCCTGCAAGTTCACGCCTCGGGAGCCCCAAAACGAGGACTCCTGAGGACAGTTACAAGGTTGAAGATGACCCGCTCGGATTGAAAACATGAAGTGCGGGCCCCATAGGGAGGGGGCTCCCGCCTGAGACTTCCTCACAGTTCACTCACAGACGAGGCTCCCGCCTGATACGTTCCCCATGGTGAGGCTTCAGGAACCCAAAGGTGACGACAGTTACAGGCTCGAGTATGACTCGCTCGGATTAAAAACAGAAAGCGCGGGCCCCATAGGGAGGGGGCTCCCGCCTGAGACTCACATAATCACAGTTCACTCACAGACGAGGCTCCTCTCCTGATAATTCCTGCAAATTTAAGCCTCGGGAGCCCCAAAGTGACGACAGTTACAGGGTTGAGGATGACCCGCCCGGTTTAAAAACATTAAGTGCGGGCCCCATAGGGAGGGGGCTCCCGCCTGAGACTTCCTCACAGTTCACTCACAGACGAGGCTCCCCGCCTGATACTCCTCCATGTTTAAGCCTCGGGAGACCCCAATTGACGACAGTTACAGGGTTGAGGGTGACCCGCTCGGATTAGAAACAGGAAGTGCGGGCCCCATAGGGAGGGGGCTCCCGCCTGAGACTTCCTCACAGTTCACTCACAGGCGAGGCTCCCCGCCTGATACTTCTGCATATTCAAGCCTCGGGAGCTCCAAAGTGAGGACAGTTACACGGTTGAGGATGACCCGCTCGGATTAAAAACATGAGGTGCGGGCCAAATAGGAAGAGGGCTCCCGCCTGAGACTTCCTCGCAATTCACTCACAGACGAGGCTACCGCCAGATACTTCCCCATAGTCAAGCTAGCGAATGAGTAGGTGAGTGAGTGAGTGAGTGAGTGAATGACTGAATGAGTGATGATGAGTGATGAGTGATGAGTGATGAGTGATGAGTGATGAGTGATGAGTGATGATGATGATGATGATGATGATGATGATGATGATGATCATGATGATGAGGATGATGCAGATGATGAGTGAGTGGGTGAGTGTGTGTGTGTGTGATCGAGTGATGGTCAAGGTGATCAAGATGGTCTGTGTGTGAGTGGATGTGAGTGTGAGTGAGTGTGCGGCCCTGTGCGTTTCTGTGCGGGGTGTCCAGATAAAGCAAGACCCCCACTTTGCATGTGGGGGAAAACACCTGACTGCAAATGATCTGGCGTGGCTGCAACTGCATCCCAATTAATTAGGGCTGTCGTTGCCCAAGCTGGGGCCTGCGGCTGCATATCGCGCTATGGACAACACAGACCCGGCTGACCAGCAGGGCGGCTCGCTCCACGATGCCGCCATGTCCGCTCTCGGTCGCAGCAGCGTCCAGAGAAGCACGAGGCACACAGAACTACAGTCGGGGCCTTGACCTAAGGAAAACCCAAAGTAAGGAACGAGGCTCCTTTTTTTTCCACAAGTTAAACTTCGAGTTCCGATCTAAAACAGAAGGAAAACCTGAGGCAAGCTGCGAAGCACTTAAGGAACGCGGAGCCCCTCCCCAACGAAAATGGTTCCTTCTTCAAGGCCCCGACGGTAACCGACGGTCGGACACTTCGCTCGGGCCGCGGGGAGAGCGGCTCCACACATCAGCCTTTCGTAGGAGTCCCGCGAGCCATTGGAAAGGGGAAACGACGAGCGGAGGAAAGGGAAGACGGGAGGCGGGACGGAGCAGCGAGGAGGACGAAGAGGGGAGGGAGGACGACCAGGGAACGGCGGGGAGCGAGAGGCGGAGAAGTCAGGATGCCTCCTGTGGCCCTCGTGGGCTCCTGGCGCCATCCCTGACTACAGGCCACAGAAAGCAGAACTCCTCGTGACTCTGAAGCGACCCTTCTGGGAAACCATTTAGGGCTCTCCAGCGACCCTTCGGGCGGCATCCAGGAAACCGCTATGGCCCTCTTGGGCCCTCGCTGTGCAAGGTAGGACTCCGATTGAGACATCTCGGAACACTGTGGGGCCAACTAGGGGTCTCCTGGGGCAGTAGCTGCATCCGCCAGGCGCCCTCTGGAGCCCTCGCGTGTTTCGAAACCGAGCGCAAGTCTGGAATGCCCATGATCGGTTTCTTCAAGCTGCCATCCCCCTGTCCGCAAATCTTCGGAACAGTCTTCGACCACCAATTTGCGAATCACAGAACGGGGATGTAAGAAACATGTCTAAATATTGGAAGGAGGTTCGCCGGCTGGGTCTTCTTGGGGCTTTTGGCAGCAGCCCATTTGGGAAGTCGTTTGTGCGGTCTGTGGAGGTCTTGGAGCGCTCTGACGCGTCCCATGGCACGCTCAGGCGGCTGCGGGCACCCTGGAGGACCCAGAAGTGTAGATTGGAGGGGTCCTGGGGTCCTGGTCGGCTTTCCGAAGTCCTTGGGCTTCCCTTGGGATGCCCCTCGGGCGCCTTCTGGAAGCAAGTTTGAAGCCCCTCGGGGCCTCTGTGGGGCCTTCTGGGGAAGTCTTGAGGCCGTTTGGGGGCATTTTAGCGGTCTCGTGGGTTATTTAGGGGTGGGAATTCAGAAATGGTACTTCACGTTCCCCCTCTTGGATTTCTCTTGGATTGTTCTTCGTGCTCTCGTGGGACGTCTTGGGGGCCTCCTGGGCCGTCTTGGGGCCCTCCTGGGCTGTCTTGCTACCGTCTTGGGCGATCTTGGGGGCCTCTTCGGCCGTCGCGGACGGTGTCCACACCCCAAAAGCGAATAGGTTAAGCATGCAAAGTTGCCTTACTGATCGGGGGCGACTTTCATTTCTTGGGCCACTCTTTTGGGTCCTCTAGGAATCCTGTTGGGGCCCCTTGGGGGCCTCTTGGGCCGTCTGGAATTCATCCCCCTTGGGGGCCTTCATGGGGCCCGCTTCGGCCGTCTTGGGCGCCTCTTGGACCATCTTGGGGCTCTCCTGGGCCGTCCTGGGGCCCTCTTGGGGCCTCCTGGGCCGTCTTGGGGCGTCTTTGGGCGCTCTTGGGGGCCTCTTGGGCTGTCTTGGACGCTGTTAAGACCCTGAAGGCGAATATGCTAAACACAGAAGCTGTCCTGTGGGAATGGGGCAAAATTGAAGCCTTCTTGGGGCGTATCGGGTCTCGGGCCATCCTCTGGGGCAACGACGACGACGACAACGCGGACGACGACGGGGACGACGCAACGTCGACGACGACAACGACGACGACGAGGGAAAGGAAAAGGAAGTACAGGGCCATGTTCGGGTAGTCGTTTGGAAGTTTGTGGCGTGGTGTGAGCTTCTTGGGACAGCGTACGCTTCCGCAGCCCACCTTCGGCCTTTCTTGGGCCGTCGAGGAAGTGTCGTGGAATGTCTCTGTAGCCTCTTGGTTCTGATAGGGGCGCATTCTGGGATCTTTGGGCAGTACTTGGCCTCTCTTGGGGCTTTCAGGGGCGTTGAGAATCAGCGTGTTCAATTGAACTCAGCCATCTTGCCCTTCTCTTGGAGCCCGCGGGCGGGCTCATGACCACGCCCCCGGGTACGCATGGCCGCCCCGGGGGCCCCAGGGGCACCCTCGTGGCCCCCAAAGTGGCCCCGTGGGCGGCCTCCGAAAGCGTCCGAGCTGCGCCAGGCCGTGTCGGGGCCCTCCTGGGGGCCTCTTGGCCCGTCTTGGGGCGGTTTTGGGGGCCACTTGGACCGTCTTGGATTGTCGAGAGCTCGAAAAGTGGAGGACCCCAACAGCATTTAAGATGATCGACCCATGAACCTGGAAAGGGATTTCGAACTGCAAGGCATGGGAACGTGTCCAAACACCTCAAGTGGGCGATGGGTGATAGCAACGCTGAAGATGTGCATGGTGATGATGCTGTGTTAGGGGCTGTGTTGTGCTGATCTGCGCTGTGCTGCGCCGCACAGAGACGTACCAGGGGACACGCCGCGGAACGTGCCAGTGGACGTGCCAGGGACGTGCCAAGGGACGCGCCCCGCGATGTGCCAAGGGGACGCGCCACGGGACGCGCAACGGAACGTGCCAGGGGGACACCCCACGGATTGTGCCAGCGGCTTTGCCAAAGGGACGTGCCGAGGGACGCGCCGCGCAACGTGCCCAGGGGGCGCGCCAGGGAACATGCCAAGGAGCGTGCACGGTGGCCACGATCCTTCGTGAATTACGCGGCGTCCGCGCTCCCAGGTCCAAGATCCGTCGTGAGTTACGCTGTGACGCCGCGTTCCTTTTTGCAAGTTGCTTGGAAGTCACGCTCCCAGGGCAACGGCCCCTCGCACATCGCAAACCGACGCTCGGAGGGGCTGGGGAGGGTGGTCGAACCAGGGGTGGGGGGCCCCCGACATTCAGAGGGGGGGGGGACGGGGTCGAACCGGCCCGCCACCTCGAAAGGGCCCCCTGGCACTGAATTGCAGGGGAGGGGTTTGAACCGGGCGGGGGGCTTCCCTCCCTCCCCAGTGGCAACCCACGACAGCGAGCGCTAGCGCCAGCGCTGGCGCCATCGGGCAACGACGACTCCGATCGGGCCTTAGTATGATGTTATTACAAGAGGATCGAGTCCGAGTAACACTCTATTGGAGCTGGATGGAGCCATAGATGGACTCAATGAGAGCTGGATCTAGCTACTATAAGCTCCTAAGTGAGATGGATAGCATGTGAGCAGGTTCAATTAGAGCTGGATTCAGCTGTACTGGGGCTCGATTGAACTTGGATCGAGCCTGATTAGGATTCCATGAAACTTTGATCCAGCTCCGTCAGGACTAAAACAATATCCTGGCCAAGGACCCAACCATGTGCACTTGTGAGTGCCGCGTTGTGGGTACCGCTCTCGATGGAGCTCCCTATGGGGCCACGACCCTCATGAAAGGTGTGCCCGAATGGGCGGGGGGGCGCATGCGGACCCTGCCGCGGGGGCCTTCGGTTGAGCTCCCTATGGGGCCACGATCCTCGTGAGGGGCGCGCCGCCATGGGCGGGAAGACGCATGCGAACCCTGTCGCTGAGGCATTCGGTGGAGCTCCCTATGGGGCCACGGTCCTCGTGAGGGGTGTGCCGACATGGGCGGGAGGACGCATGCGAGCTTTGCCGCTGGGGCCTTCGGTGGAGCTCCCTATGGGGCCACGATCCTCGTGAGGGGTGTGCCGAAATGGGCGGGGGGCGCATGCGAACTTTGCCACTGGGGCCTTCGGTGGAGCTCCCTATGGGGCCACGATCCTCGTGAGGGGCGTGCCGAAATGGGCGGGGGGACGCATGTGAACGTTGCCACTGGGGCCTTCGGTGGAGTTCCCCGTGGGGACACGATCCTCGTGAGGGGTGTGCCGAAATGGGCGGGGGGACGCGCGCGAACCTTACCATTGGGGCTTTCGATGGAGCTCCCTACGGGGCCACGATCCTCGTGAGGGGTGTGCCGAAATGGGCGGGGGGACGCATGCGAACTTTGCCACTGGGGCCTTCGGTGGAGCTCCCTGTGGGGCCACGATCCTCGTGAGGGGTGTGCCGACATGGGCGGGGGGACGCATGCGAACTTTGCCACTGGGGCCTTCGGTGGAGCTCCCTACGGGGCCACGATCCTGGTGAAGGGTGTGCGAAATGGGCGGGGGGGGACGCATGCGAACTTTGCCACTGGGGCCTTCGGTGGAGCTCCCTATGGGGCCACGATCCGCGTGAGGGGGTGTGCCGAAATGGACGGGGGGACGCATGCGAACTTTGCCACTGGGGCCTTCGGTGGAGCTCCCTATGGGGCCACGATCCTCGTGAAGGGGGGTGTGCCGAACTGGGCGGGGGGCGCATGTGGACGGTGGCACTGGGGCCTTCGGTGGAGCTCCCTATGGGGCCACGATCCTCGTGAGGGTTGTGCCGAAATGGGCGGGGTGACGCATGCGAACTTTGCCACTGGGGCCTTCGGTGGAGCTCCCTATGAAGTCACGGTTCCCGTCCGTGAGGCGTGTTCCGAAATAGACCTTGGGACGCATGCGAACTTTGCCACTGGGGCCTTCGGTGGAGCTCCCTAAGGGGACACGATCCTCGTGAGGGGTGTGCCGAAATGGGCGGGGGGCGCATGCGAACCTTACCATTGGGGCCTTCTTTGGAGCTCCCTGTGGCCACGAAACGCCGTCTTGGGTGGGTGAAACGCAGGCAGGTGACGAGGCGGATGGGAAGAGGGCGAAGGAGGAGGAGGAGGAGGGGGAGGAGGAGGAGAGGAGAGGAGAGGCGAGGCGAGGCGAGGAGAGGAGAGGAGAGGAGAGGAGAGGAGACGCGGGACGCTGTCTCTTCAATTGCTGGACCCAACACCATACGACTGTTGGGGGTTAGCCTCGCGAAGGACCCAACCATATGCAATTGTGAGTACCGCAATTGTACATAGCTTCTTTGGTGGCGCTCACGATGGGGCCACGAACCGTGTGAAGGGAGTGCCGAACTGGGTGCGGCGGACGCGTTCGGACGGTGGCACTGGGGCCTTCGGTGGAGCTCCCTATGGGGCCACGGTCCTCGTGATAGGTGTGCCGAAATGCGCGGGGGGACGCATGCGAGCTTTGCCACTGGGGCCTTCGGTGGAGTTAGCTCCCTATGGTGCCACGATCCTCGTGAGGGGTGTGCCGAAATGGGCGGGGGGACGCGCGCGAACCTTACCATTGGGGCTTTCGATGGAGCTCCCTATGGGGCCACGGTCCTCGTGAGGGGTGTTCCGAAATGGGCGGGGGGGGGACGCATGCGAACTTTGCCACTAGGGCCTTCGGTGAAACTCCCTATGGGGCCACGGTCCTCGTGAGGGGTGTGCCGAAATGTGCGGGGGGATGCATGCGAACTTTGCCACTTGGGCCTTCGGTGGAGCTCCCTATGGGGCCACGATCCTCGTGAGGGGTGTGCCGAAATCGGCGGGGTGACGCATGCGAACTTTGCTACTGGGGCCGTAAATGGAGCTCCCTATGGGGCCACGGTCCTCGTGAGGGTTGTGCCGGCATGGGCGGGGTGACGCATGCGAACTTTGCCACTGGGGCCTTCGGCGGAGCTCCCTATGAGGTCACGGTTCTCGTGAAGGGTGTGCCGACATGGGCGGGGGGGGACGCATGCGAACTTTGCCACTGGGGCCTTCGGTGGAGCTCCCTAAGGGGACGCGATCCTCGTGAGGGGTGTGCCGACATGGGCGGGGGGACGCATGTGGACGGTGGCACTGGGGCCTTCGGTGGAGCTCCCTGTGGGGCCACGAAGCGCAGTCCTGGGTGGGTGAAACGCAGGGAAGTGGTGAGGCGGATGGGAGGAGGGATGGGGGGGAGGAGGAAAGGAAAGGAGAGGAGAGGAGACGCGGGGCGCAGTCTCTTCAAAACGAGGAACCAGTATCGCAGGATTGATGGGCATCTAGCCCGGCGAAGCACCCAACCATATGCAGTTGTGCGCGCCGCAATTGTAAATATCGTATCTTTTATCTGTGTGCCAGGCCCGCGCGGCGCGAGCTCAGGTTCCAGCGACCGCGCAGCGGCGGTCGCCGAGGGCGCAGGCGGCAAGCGAACGCCTAATAGCGGGGCCTCGAGTGGCAAAGGAGCGGGCGAGCCAAAGGGCCAACACGCCGCCACCCGAGCAGAACCCCTCGTCGCGCCCTGGACGCCACGCGCGGCCTTGCTCCCAGCGCAGCTGGAGCCCCTAGTGCTGGCTGGTCGGGCACGCACGCCCCCGCAGTGGAGGGGGAGAGCGAATGACGCGCTCCGAGGCAAGTGTGCAGCGTCACCTGGGACAACGCAGCCCGCGCCATCCACCAGGCCGTGCCACCCTCAAGCCGAGGGTGGACCACCGAAGCCACTCCCTGGGAGCAGAGGTGTGCGGCGTCACCTGTGACAGCACAGCTCGCGCTATCAGCCAGGCCGTGTCACCCTCAAGCCGAGGATAGACCACCGAAGCCGCTCCCTCGAAAAAGCTCATCGGAGGACGGGGAAGAGCGGCGAGGCTCGGGAAGCGCTCGCCGCGAATGGTCGCCCGACGCGCTGGCAGGACCCTCGAGGTACGCCAACGGCAGTGCGGGGGCGCCGCGAGGCGAGCCCTCGAGGATCGATCGCTGCAGCCGATCCCTGCTACAGCGGTGCAGAGCCATCGGGACGACCGAGCAGACGAGCCGAGCCTGCTCGTAGCACAGCTGGGCGTGCGAGAAGCGGTCGAGGACCGCCGAGCGCTCCGCAGGCCCGCCAACAACGAGAGGGACCGCATCGCTCGCCGCCATGAGCCGCTGGAGCACGCGCGATCGTCTGCGATTGCCGCCGCCTAAGACCAGGGTGGAATCAGGGGCGAAAGCGAAGATGACGGGCGACGCAAGCTCCCGCTCGTGGGCCGATGCGCCGAAGCTGGAGGGCTCTCCTCCACTGTCGCCGACCTCGAGCATCTCGGTCTCCTCCGCGTCGACGTGGGCGTCGCCGCCCAAAGAGCGCTGGCGCCCGAACTCCCTCTCGCCGTCCTCTGTCCCGACGGTGCCCCCGTTGAGGAGCGCAGCAGGGTTGGCTTGGAGGCACTCGCCCACGATGCTCGTGCACGCTTGAGTGGGCAGGGTGGCCGTGCAGGCGGTGCTGCAGACCACTGCGCCCTCCTGGTCTCCACTATCAACCGCCCCGGGGCCAGAGAGCCCATCGATCTCGTCGCCGTCGTTGCCGCCGACGCCCGAGGAGATGTTTGAGCCCAGCATGTCGTCTGGGTTGGGAACTTTGCCGGCGGGAGGCGCAAGGAGGCTAGCGTCGCCGTCGCCTCCGCCCCCGCCGACCCACTTCCACCAGCGCGCGCCCGACGCCAGAGGCGCAGGCCTCGGCTCGGGAGCGCGGCGAACGCGCTCGGACAGCGCGAAGACGGTGCCTGGCTGCAGGCTGCGTCCGCGGCGGCGAGCCAGGGCCCAGTGCACCGGCACCGCATTGGCCGCGGCGCGCGCGGAACGCGGCGAGCGGGCGCCGCCGTCGCCGACAGCGGCCTGCGCACGCAGCGTCTGCGCCCTCCAGATTGCAGACCAGAGCCAGCGGGGCGGCGAAGAGGATAAGGAGCACCGTCACGAGCACCAGCACCCCGAAGTTGCCGACCTCCACCGCGGCCCCGCCTCGCGGACGAGTGAAGGCGGCGCCCAGAACTGCGCTGCATGGCGTTGAGCTCCGCCTTGCCCGCCTTCTCGATCACCGCCGCGGCAGTGCCGAAGACGTGCGCCGCCGTGTTGCGCCTCTGCTTGGCCAGCGTCGGCACGCATGGGGAAGCCGCCCCCCCTGCTCCGCGGCCAGGCCCGCTGCGAGAAGCGGCGCTTCGAGGGCGAGCCGACCAACCAGCTCTCCAGCCAGCAAGTCGCCCGCCTCCCCAGCCGCGCCAGCGCCCGCCACGGCCACAGCCTGCTGGGCCGCCGCCTCGTGACACCCCGCGTCCGCGCGAGCTCCGCCTCGAGGCCCGCGACCTTGGACTCGAGCTCCTGCACGCGCACGAGGGCGGCCGACAGGTTCCCCTGGACGGCGCCGCGCGCAGCCGCCTGGCGCGCACGGCGCGCTGGCCAGAGAGAAGCGGCAGCATCAACCATCCGAGGCTGCTCTGCCGCCACATGGCCAGCTTGGCAGCCGTCCGCAGCCATGTCCGAAGCGCGCGCGACTCTGCGGCCTTCCGCGGGGCCCAAAACGAGAGCGAGGAGCGGCTTGAGCCAAAATGGCGACGGAGAGTGTAAATATCTTCTTTGGTGGCGCTCCGTATGGGGCCACGAACCCCGTGAGGGGTGTGCCGAACTGGGTGCGGCGGACGCGTTCGGACGGTGGCTCTGGGGTATTCGGTGGAACTCCCTATGGGGCCACGAACCGTGTGAGGGAGGTGCCGACATGAGTGCTGGGGACGAATGCATGCGGTGGCACTGGGGCCTTCGGTGGGGCTCCCTATGGGGTCACGAGACGTGTGGGTGGTGTGCCGAAATGGGTGCGGGGGACGCATGTGGACGGTGGCACTGGGGCCTTCGGTTGGGCGACCTATGGGACCACGAAACATGTGAGGGGCGCGCCGACATGTGAATGGGGGACGCATTTGGACGGTGGCACTGCGGCCTTCGGTGGAGCTCCCTATGAGGCCACGAAACGTGCGAGGGGTGCGCCGAAATTGGTGCGGGGGACGCATGTGGACGGTGGCACTGGGCCCATCGGTGGAGCTCCCTCTGGAGCCACGAAAAGTGTGAGCAGCGTGCCGAAATAGGAGTGGGGGACGCATGTGGACGATGGCGCTTGGGCCTTCGGCTGAGCTCCCCGTGGGGCCACGAAACGTGTGAGGGGGGGCCGAAATGGGTGCGGGGGACGCATGTGGACGATGGCACTGCGGCTTCGGTGGACCTCCCTATGGGGTCACGAAACGTGTGAGGAGTGAACCGAAATGGGTGCGGGGGACGCGTGTCGCGTGTGGACGGTGACTCTGGGGCCTTCGGTGGAGCTCCCAATGAGGCCACGAAACGTGAGAGAGGTGTGCCGAAATGGGTGTGGGGACGCATGCGGACGGTGGCACTGCAGCCTTCGGCTGAGCTCCCCGTGGGGCCGCGCAACGTGTGAGGGGGGTGCCGAAATGGGTGTGGGGGGCGCATGTGGACGGTGGCACTGGGGCCATCAGTGGGGCTCCCCAGGGGTCCACGACACGTGTGAGAAGTGTGCCGAAATGTGTGTGTGGGGGCGCATGTAGACGGTTGCACTTGGGCCCTCGGTGGAGCTCCCTATGGGGCCACGACACGTGTGAAGGGTGTGCCGACATGGGTGTGGGGACGCATGTGGACGGTGGCACTGGGGCCATAGGTGGAGCTCACTCTGGAGCCACGAAACGTGTTAGAGGAGTGCCGAAATGGGTGTGGGGGACGCATGTGGGCGGTGGCACTGGGCCCTTCGGTGGAGCTCCCTATGGGGCCACGAAGCGTGTGAAGGGTGTGCCAAGTGAGGGGGCGGGTGGGGGGAGGGATGAGGAGGGAGAGGAGGAAGGAACGAAGGAGGATAACGCGGGGACCGTCTCTTCGGTGACCCAACACCACAGGATGGTGGTTGGGAAATATATTGAGCCCTGATGAGATTCAATCAAAGCTGGATCCAGCTAGAATAGAACCCGACTAGCCTTGGACCGAGCCCGACTAGGATGCGATTAAAATAGGATCCAGCCATACTCTGATTGTATTAGATATTGATCGAGCACCACATAGAATTGAGCGTTCAGGCAAGCTGGGCTGGATTTACGTGTTCTGGATGTATATGAAAGCAATCAGTATGCGCTGCCGCGGCCATGTCCTTAAGCATCGGAGCGAGGCGAGGGAGAGTCCAGCTCATGAGGAGACCGTCGTCAGCGAACCGGAGGTTCGTTAGGCAGCGTCCTGGAGAAAATACGAGTTGGACTCCATGGGCGCGTTCTTGCCACATGGTGAAGGGCGGTGTCATGTACTCAATGAGCGAACTTAACACCAATGATCCGATAGGGGGTCACCCTGTTCGTGCCTCTCAGTTGACGGAATGGGCGGCTGGTCGCGTTTGTCTGTATTGGTGCTGCTTGCTCAGAGTAGAACCGCTTGAGAATGACGATGCTATCTGCTGTGATGCCTTGGTGTTGAGGCAACCCAACGACTTTCGTGTTCATCCGTGTCGAATGCTGTTTTGGAAGCCGAGTGCAGCTATCTAAAAGGGCTGGTTCCATTCGAGTGCTCTTTTCCCAAAGGGAAGTGGCAAGTAAACAAATGGTCTTGCGTCGACCGCCCAGGGCGGGAGCGAGCTTTGTCTGGAGGCTGCTGTTCGTCCAATTGCGGTTGTAATCTGCTGCAAAGAAGTTTGCTGAAAAGCTTGTATAATGAAGGCGTGCTGCAAATTGGTCGGTGGATTTGTGGTTGCAAAAAGTTTCCTGCGCTTGGAATGACTGTGATGACCGTCCGTCGTCAGCATTGCGGGGTGGGTGCATCTGGTCGGAGAATGGTGTTGTAGAGCTGTAATATGGCTTGCTTCTGTTCCGGCAAAGCGTGTTTCAACATTTCCGCCCAGATTCCGCTCTGGCCTTGTGCTTTGCCAAGCTTCGGGGTGCATAGTACTTTGTCGGGCTCAGTGTCGCGGCTGATCGAGTGGAATGGTAAAACTGCTCGTAGAAGTCTGAGAACACGTTTCCTCTGGCCTCTCTGCTTGTATACATGTTGCCATCCGTGCCCCGCATGTCTCTGATAAGCGTGGGCCTCCGTCTCGATTTGATCGTAGTGATTCGCTTGATCCCTGGGTATTCGTCCAAGAATTTACTTACCTGTGCTCGTCGTTTATCCGGTTTGTCACGTCGTACCTCTTGTAGGGTTTGCTTGCTGATGTGCCGTCGCGCTTGCGCGTCTTGGTTGGGTGTGTTCTGTCGTAGCTGTATGATGTCTTGCAGGCGTGTCTGGGCCGGATGGTGTGGCTGTAGTTGATTGGGTGTTTTCTTGCTCGAGGATGCCGCTTCCATTATTGTTGAATGGATGTGCTCATGGAGCTCCCCAGGATGGTGCGGCAAGTCTGAAGTCGGGATGTAATCCGTGAGTGTCACTGTGTACATGCTGGAGTCTATGTCATTCCATCTGCTAATGTTCGTGTTTCGTTGTGTTCTCTCATGTTCCTGCTTCTTTAGGTTCCGTCGGCTGCTTGTTGGGGGGGGGGGGAACACGCAAAAGGACCTGGGAGCCCTCTACCAAAAGACGGTCCCCAAGACTCCTGGCGTGGCATGCCCCTTAGATGCCCCCAAGAAGCCCCAAAAGGATTCGAGAGACCTCATCCGTCCCTTCGCGGCAACGATCCGTGTCGAGCCCGCGTCAGATCCACGTCGAAGTCCGCGTCGGCGTCGAATCCACTTCGAAGTCCGTGTCGGTGTCGAATCCAAGTCGAAAGCACGCCTGAGCCGATCGAAGGAAAATATTGCCGCTTGCAGGACAGAGAAGGCCCCGCGCAGATGCAAAAAAAACCAGCCCGCACCTGTCCCCGCTGCGCATCCACTCCTGGTCGGCAGGAGTGCCCACGTGCTCTGCCGGTCCGCTGTCGCGGGGGGGCGCAGAGTACAGTCGGGGCCTTGACCTAAGGAACCCAAAAGAAGGAACGGGGCCCCTTTCTCCCATAAGTTGAACTTCGATTTCCCATGGGAAACCTCAGGAAACCCGAAGGTACACTGCAGAACAAGCAAGGAACACCGAGCCCCTCCCCAACGAAAAGGGTTCCTTCTTCAGGGCCCCGACTGTAGAAGAGAGGATGGTGAGGAAGAAGCGGAGACAGGCGAAAGCAAGCGGAGGAGCTCATTGCGACGCGACCCAAACCAAATTCCCCCGATCACACCACATGGTTAAACAAGGGCGAGCCAGCCAAACCGGGAATGTCGAAACGGGCCAACATGAGATAAAGGAACGTGTTCGTTGGCCCGTGATGCTGTGCAATGCAGTACCATGCTATGTTCTGCTATGCTATGCTAAGCTGTGCTATGCTGAGCTCTGCAATGCTGCGCTCAACCGAAGTGGGCCCCTGGAGCTCTTGACCTGTTACCCGGGACTCATGCGCTTCCCGCTCGTGCCAACACATGTCTACCAGGAGAATGTATAAGCCAGCTGGCGATGTTGGCCAGACGGAATGGAAGCGCCACTGCCGTGGGGGCCTTGGCCAGTGCACACGCCCGAGCCACGCTCGGACTAAACATGCTCCCCACTGACCATCCACTGTGCTTGCGTGTGTAGAAGGACTGCTCATGGTCATCGCGATGGCACCGGCACGGAGAAGGGAGGAAATAGAAGGCGGCGGGCGCGGCTGGCGAATTGCAGCGACCTATGGAGCCCTGACAAATGCACACGCCCGAACCACGCTAGGACCGAACATGGTCTGCAATGGAAATCCACTCCCGTTGCCTTGCCTTGTGAGGTCGCGATTGAAACCAGAGCCAGAAAAGGAAGAACAACTGTGACGGAACTGGGGAAGGATTGCGCCGGGACTCGCAACAAAAAGGAGCAAAACGGGAATCGTTTGCAAAACTGCCCTGTCGTTTCCAGGGCCCACTGAAGACTGCCCCCCCCTCCTGCCAGGTGTGGGCGGCGAGCGCAACGACGACCGCGCAGGAAAGAACCAGCGCACGCGCGCGCGGGTGCAATGCCGAAAGGCCCCCAGCCGGGAGGGAAGTCGGGGCATGGCGGATGCCCCCCACGAGGCACGCGGACATCAGAGGACGCGCACAAAGCGCCTACTCTCTGCACGCTTCCACGCCGTGCACTGTCCACGAGCATCGGCAACTCGCGATCGGCCCGCACGCCGCGGCCGATCGCGCCACCGAGGCGTGGCAGAAAAAAACGCGCCTTGGCTTACCTTCTCGCTGCGGGCAGCTCGGCGGGCTGCGCCCACAGAGGAACGAGAGGCGTCTCCTCCACCTCCGCCGCCTACCCCACCGCCACTCTTCGGGGATGGACAGACGCCGCTTTGGTAGAACGTGGTTTAGTGAAAACGACCTGAGGCCCAAACCTGGCGGGCGCGAGCCTGGAAAAGAACGGCCACGGCGCCCTCTCGAGAACCGAACTCGGACAATTCACTAATCGACGTGTCGCTGTTGGGGGTTCTGTCCACCCCCGAACTCTTCTGTCATGGCTATGAGACTGGGGCACTAAGGTGCAAAACGTCAGAGCTCCCCCTGTCGGAGCGATGCCAGAGGCTGGCGCGCGCGCGTGTGCGTGCAAATCTTTCGTCTCCGCCTTCCCTCCCTCTGGTCGCCTCCCTTCCGTCATCGTCCCTTCGGGCTCCCGTGTGGGAAGCGCTGCCCATCCCCCGCTCGAACCCAAGATGGTCGCCAGGAAGACTGGCCGACTATGAAGGCCCGTTCGCGTCAGTGTTCGAATGCGCCAAAAAAGTGCGTGGGCTCGAGCCTGTCAAGAGGTGCGCGAACTTGCCAGAAGACGCAAGCAACAACAAACAACATGTTCCTCGCCTCTCTTCCTCTCAAGCTCGTTCCCCCTGGGCTCTGGACTCCGGCATGGGGCGCGGCATTGCATCTTCCTCTGGTGCCCGACGTGGCCTTCAGTAAGACTGCTCGACCGCCAAATGTGGTGTCGGCGCTCGAATGTGCACACCTGGCCGTGGGATCCACCCTGCCAAAAAAGCGCACGAACTTGTCAGAAGACATATGTACTGATCATCGTTCTCCTCGCCTCTCTTCCTCCCTCGCTCAGTCCCGTGCGGCATGCACCGCTGCACCGCACTCTCACGCACAAAGTGGTCTGCAGTGAGATAACTCCACCTCCCCTACCTGCTCGTGTCGGCGTTCGAACTCGCCGCGCACCTGGCAGCGGGACCCACTCTACCAAAAGTGCGCGAACTTGCGACATGAAGTATTCAATGCGGCTGTCAAAGAGCGCCAAGAGGGCATCTTTTAGGGCAACTCCGTGACTAGATCACAACGAAGTTGGTAGCATTTGGCTGGGAGTGCTTCTGCCACATACCTCTAAGCGGTGCGAGAGACGGGGTAGGACGAGGGGGGCAGCATTCTAAGACTGCCCGTCGCCCATCGCCTCTCGCAAAGCGTGGCGCATACGATTCTGAGGGACAGTACCCTTCTGGGACGGCCCGCCCTGTCTCGCGCACCGCTGAACCACCCCAGTGCGCGCCTCGCACCCGTTGGCCCCAGCCTGAATGCCCGACGCGGGGCACCTGGAAGCCCCGACCACTTCCCAGAGGGCGGGTTTTCCATCCCGAGTCGAAAAGGGACCTCCCGAGGCTGGCAGTGATGAGGACGACAGTGATCGTGTTGGGAGGAAGGGGCTGGGAAGATACGGGCACGACTGCGTCCATAAAAGAAGCACCTTCAACATACGCGGAGAGCGGTAATGTTGATGACATGATGATTCCTCCCAACCCCATCCTCCCACCCCGATGCAGTGGGGGCCGATCCACAAGAAACCTTCCACAAGAACCCCAACCCTGAGACCCCAGGACATCTGTTGGCTTTTGGCGTGTGATCGTAACGCTTTCCATCGCAAAACAATCGAAACCCAAGAAACCCAGGGCACCCTGGAGGCAAGCAGGGTGCTTTTTGGCCTGGGCCTCCACTGTACTTGTTCCCTACCTAGGCTCTGCCTAGAAGGGTTCTTACTCTCCGGGCTTAAAGGGGCCGGGCAGTGGAAAGCGCCCCGGGCGGTTCCCCCAGTATCCGCCCAGCGGTTCCCCCAGTTACGTCCCCTTAGCTTAGCGTTGCTTATCTCATCTTAGCTTAGCTTGTTTCATCTTAGCTTAGGCTAGCTTCATATTAGCTATGGTTTATCTTAGCTTAGCTTACCTTCATCTTAGCTTCGCTGAGCTGAGCTTTAGCATAGCAGAGCACAGCATTGCATGTCATAGCGAAGCTTAGCATAGCACAGCGCATCATGACATAGCATAGCATAGTTTAGCATAGCTTAGCTTAGCATAGCATAGCATAGCATAGCACAGCATAACATAGCATATCATAGCACAGCATAGCATAGTGCAGCATAGCATGGCATAGCATAGCATAGCAACTAATGCTGCTTTCCTAGGGGCTCCAACTTCTAGGTAGGGTCGCACTGGGGTAATCTTTCTGGAGTGAGGAGCAGCAGGGCGGGCCTCGCACTCAACTCACCGCGCCGGATGCAAGAGCCTCCAGCCACTCGGCGGCCACCTGTGCGTGCCGCCTTCGGAGACGGTGCTCCTGCCAGCGCGCGAGATGTCGGGCGCGCTGGTGAGCGCGACGCCGCGTCCCGCCCTGCGCCGGTGCGCGTGGAGAGCCTCCTCCGCGGCGGCGGTGGAGTGCAGCTGCGTGTGGAGGAACACCCGCGCGCTGGTGAGCGCCAACCCACCTGCCGCGCCGCGCACCTCCCGCAGCCCGGGCTCCGCCTGGCCGCGGCTGTCCTCGCAGGGAGGGGGGGCGCCCGTGCACCCGCGCTGGCCCTCGCCAGGTCCACCCCAGAGCGCAGGGACGGGGCCAGGCCTGGGCTCGGGGGCGACGGCAAGGGTTGAGCAGCCCATGGGGGGGAGCAGTGCACCTACCAGAGTTCGGTGGCAGATCATGGGAGCCTGGCATGTCCTCGCAGTTCCGTCTTCAGATTGCATTCGCGTGTGCTGGCGTCTGGTGGTCGATGGGAAAGCGCCGATGCCCCGACGATTATCGCCGATTTATCGCCGATTTAGCGTCGATGAGCGTCGATTATCGTCGGCGAGCGCGGATCCGCAAGGGCCACCAAGACGGTATGGGATGCTCCAGTGGCACATGGGTTGCCTCCGAGAACCAAGAAGCACACCGATGGCCCAAAAACGTGCAGTGCCCGCCCCTGGGCCACTCGACGCCTCTCGTTGCCTTGGAGGGACGCGCGTTCTGGTGTGCACGACCGGCGTCCCCTCCCGTCCTCGTGGTCGTCGAGCCTGGCGTCGTCCCCCTCGAAGCGGTCGACCTCGTGGTCAGACGGCGCCTCCGTCGTCTCCGTGGCCTGCCTCCTCGCAGGCCTCGTGGGGATCCGCGGGGGCTTCTTCGAGGTCGCCGCGGCCCGCTCCTTCGCGGGGCTCGGCGGAGGCTTCCTCGACCACTCGGCGTCGAGAGCCTTGGCGTCCACGAGCCCGGCCGCCTCTCCCACGAGCTCTGCAGAAGCTGCAGCATCTGCCGCCATCGACCGCGGTGGCGGCGGAGAGGGTCGAGTCGGCTATGGATGGTGCAGCGCTGGCTCCGAGCAGCTCGGGGCAGAACTGTGCTGACCCGAAACGGCCTGATGAGCCAAAACTGGCTGCGGAGGGTGAGGATTAAGAGGGACGCCTGGCAGGGGAGGCGCGCGCCCATGCGGGGCACTATGCTGGCTTCTTGGGAACCCTCTGCCCCGTTCCTTGATCGACGGCCTGCGACGCCAAGAATGCATGCACACAGTACGGCGGCCTATGCCCCCGTCCTTGTTCGACGGCATATATCCCCTTCCTTATTCGACGGCCTATGGCACCAAGATGCCTATCAGCCTTTGGTGCCTACATGTAGTTACGCGTGCACACGCGGAACGGAAAGGATGGCCAGCTCGATTGCAGCGGTGGGCTCATTATCCTCATTGTTCTGCTCCTTGTCCCACTCAACCCCATTGACACCGCCCTCTTCCCCTTCGTCTGCTCCTCCTCCTCCCCTCTTTCACTTCCCCTGCCCGTCCCCATCCGCTCTCCTTGCTCTTCCTCCTCATCTCCTCCTTCCCTTCCCCTTCCCGCCTCATCCTTTCCTCCTCTCTCCCTCTACTTCGTCCCCCCCACCTTGCCACGGCGGCGGCGACGATCACGACGACCAAGGCGGTGACCACGACCACGACGACCCCCCCACCCACGTACCCCCCCGCGTCTCCCAACCCATCATGATACCTTCCCCCCCCCGCCCCGCAACGGCGCTGGCGATCAAGGACGACCGCGGCGGCGACCATGACCACGACGATCCACCCCCCCGAGCCTTCCCACGTATCATGGTACTGCCCCGCCCTCGCCCCGCAACGGTGGCGGCGACCAAGGTGGACCGCGGCGGCGACCACGACCACCACGACGCAACCCCCCCATGCCTTCCCACCCGTCATGATGGTTCCCTCCCCCTCGCCCCGCAACCCACTCCGCATGCCTTCCCCCCCACCATGCTACTTCCTTCACCCGGAGGCCCGGTCTGGCCGGTTTGGAGGGGCGTGGGGGGGTGGGGGGCAAAGGTGTCGGCCGCACACTTGGAGCCTCAAGAGGCCCCAAAACGAACCCAAAAGGTTCAAAAGGGTCCCGGAACGGTCCAAGAGAGCTACGAGTCGACGAAAAATCGTTCCAAAACGCAGAAGATTGCCTCCAGACGGCCCCATCAGTCCCCAAGACTCTCGAAAAAATATTACGGGGCGCCCCACGAAGGCCTCCCAGAAGCAAAAATCGCCCCATTCCCTAAGGAAATCTACATTTTCATCACATTCGCCTATTGGGCTTCCACGCGGCCCACAACGGCCCAAGAAGCCTCCAAGATCGACCCTCCGCAGCCCAAAAGGCCCCCCAAAAGGCTCCACGACGGCTTCCAGGCGATCCACGGAGGCTCCAGAAACCATAGCAACGGCCCTGGAGAGCCGCAGGACGGTCCCAAGAAGGCCCCAAGACGGGCCAATAGGGTCATTTAAAGGCTGCCCAGACGACCCACGCGGGGGACGATTCGGTCCAAACCGCTCAAGATTGCCTCCAGACGGCCCCATAAGCCCCCAAGATGTTTGAAGACGTGTCCACGAGGCGCTCCGAGAGGGCCTCCAAAAGCAAAAATCGTCCCATTTCGTAGCGGAAACATGAATTTTCAGTGCATTCGCCTCTTGGGCTTCCACGAGGCCTACAACGGCCCAATAAACCTCCAAGTTCGACCCCCGACACCCCAAAAGGCTCGGCTCCACGACGGCTTCCGGCCGCATCGCGAAGGCCTCAGAAACCACAGCCACGGCCCAGGATAGTCGCATGACGGTACAACGAGAGTCCCACATCGGGCCAATAGGGTCCCCAAAGGGCTTCTGGACGTCCGACGATGGGGACGAATCGGTCCAAACCGCCCCAGCTTGCCTGCTGACGATTCCCCAGAGGCCCCCGAGACGTTGGAAAAAAACTGCTACGAGGCGCCCCACGAAGGCCTCCAGAAGCAAACGTCGTCCCGTTCCCTAGGAGAAACGCACATTGTTAGCACATTTGCCTCTGGGGCTTGGCCTACAACGTCCCAAGAAGCATCCAACATCGACCCCCTACAGCCCCAGAGGCTTTCAAGAGGGTTCCAACACGGCCTCCGGGCGCCCCACGAAGGCCCCAGAAACCACAGCAACGGCCCTGGAGAGCCGCAGGACGGTCCCAAGAAGGCCCCAAGACGGGCCAAGAGGGTCATTAAAAGGCCTCCTGGTCGGCCCAAGTCGTTCAACAGTGCCCCAAGTCGTCAGACATTGCCTCCCGACAGCCCTACGGGCCCCCAAGACGCCTCAAGACGCTACCCAGAGGCGTCCCAAGAAGCCTTCCAGAAGAAACAACCGTCCAAGTTTAGCACGTTCGCCGCTTGGCCTTTCACGAGGCCCACAGCAATCCAAGAAGCTCCCAAAATCAATTCAAAGGAACCCCGTATGCCTCCAAGAAGGCTCCCAGACGGCCCAAAAGGTCCCCAAGAGGGCCCCCGCAGCCACCGAGGAGGGCCCCAGGACGGCCCAAAAGGACTCCCCCGACGGCCCCAAAGGGCTACGACTCTTGTAGAGATCGCTCCAAGACGTCCGACATTGCCTCCGGACGGCCCCGGAAGCCCCCTGCACGCCCCGACGCGCCACCAGGACGCGTCCCAAGAGGCTCCCAGAAGCAAACCTCGGCCCGTTTCCTAAGGGAAGCGCCGAAGTTTAGCACTTTCGCTTCTTGGCCTGTCACAGGGCTCACAGCAGCCGACAAAGCACCCCAAATCAAGGAAACCTCATATGCCTCCGAGAAGGCTCCCAAACGGTCCAAAAGGGCCCCAAGAGGGCCCCCACATCCACCAAGGAAGGCTACCGGACGGCCCCACGAAAAGGGTCCGAAGGGAAACCCGAATGGAGAATTCGAGCACTTCACCCGAAAACCCGAGAGAGCGCCACACGGCACCCAGGAGGCCCCTACGGGGCTCCACGATGCCCCCGGGAGACCCCGGGACCCGGAGGGCTCCAGACTGGATCGAAAAGCTGGGGGCACCATGGGCCAAGAGCACCTGTAGCAACCTCCGACACGGGGCCGCGGCGCGGGCTTCGGTATCTGGGCCTCCACGGGCGCCATGCACAGACCATCCCCTGAGATATAAGCATAGCTCCTCCTCCCCCCTCCTCCTCCTCCTCCTCCTCCTCCTCCTCCTCCTCCTCCTCCTCCTCCTCCTCCTCCTCCTCGCAACCTTGAAGCTGCGGGCACGTTTGCGTCCATGCCCTCGTCCTCCTCCTACTCCTCCCTAGAGATCCAAGCGTTACAGCGTTATTCGGTTGCGCTTGGACTCGGGCCCCGAAGTCCGCCGACCCCTTGGGGCCACGGCGTGTGAGATGCTTCTTCCCCTTCCCCAAACGCCTCCCCCGGGAACCCGGTCGGCCAGTTTGGAGGGTGGGTGGGGGGTAAAGGTGTCGGCCGCACACTGAGAACCTTAAGGGGCCCCAAGACGAGCCAAAAAGGTCCAAAAGGCTCCCGGAACTGTCCACCTACCCTGGGGGTGGAAAGGCCTGGGACAGGCCCCGTGAAGGCCCCAAGAAACCCACATAAAACCATGAAGACCGTCAAAACAATTCCCTACAAGGCCCCCCCTTGAACCCCACACGCTACGTACGACAGGCCGAAATCCCAAGATTGCCCAGTGATCGCGCGCGTTCCGCGAACTCCGTCTTTCACTCTTGCTGCCGCCCCAAGGGGTCGGCGGTGCGGCGTAGGCCAATGAATCACCCCGACAAGCGAAGCTGTTAGTAAACGCGCGCAAGGGATGAATCGAACAGGACAAGGCTGTTTAGTAAACGCCCAGGGCCGTTTAACAAACGTCAATTGTCGGTTCCAAATGGTTCTTCCTCTCTCGAGGGTGGGTCGCCGGGTGGGTCGCGGGTGGGTCGCGGGGTGGGTCGCGGGTGGGTCGCGGGTGGGTCGCGGATGGGTCGCGGGGTGGGTCCCGGGTGGGTCGCGGGGTGGATCGCGAATGGGTCGCGGGTGGGTCGTGGGTTGGTCGCGGGATGGGTCGCGGGTGGGTCGCGGTTTGGGTCACGGGTGGATCGCAGGGCGGGTCCCGGGGAGGGTCGCGGGTCGGACGACGACAACAAACAAACAAACAAACAAACAAACAAACAAACAAACAAACAAACAAACAAACAAACAAACAAACAAACAAACAAACAAACAAACAAACACACAAACAACAGCAATCATTCCAAGACTGTTCGCTCCTACCGGCCCGCGTGTCATTCACTATGCAAAACCCAAGCCCTGGATACCCGCCCTTTTCGATCTTACCCCCTTTGGGGGGGTTGTATTCCTTCCTGGCCACGTGTAATTGGAGAATCCTCTAGACAGGGAAACGAAAGGGAAAAGACAGAAAGAGAGGACGAAGGGATCGGAGGAAGGGAGGGATTAGAGGGGCAAGAGGGGGGGGCGACGATGATTTGTGCCGATGATATGGGGCATGAGTGGGCAATTTGGCGGGACCTCTGTGGGCGCGTGCGGGGCCTCTGCGAGCTGCGGCAGGGGTCTCTGTTGGCAGCGTGGCGGGGCCTCGCGGGGCGCGTCCGAGGCGGAAGCCGTTGTTGTTGTAGCCGGGGGGGCCCAGGGGCACAGTTTGGCCCGGATGACTTTCCCTGTCAAATGAACAGGGTGCGAGAGTCGAGGGGCGCACTTTGACTGAGAACTGGGCAGCGTGGTGGGGCCTCTGTGTGCGCGTTCGGGCCTCTGTGGGCTGCCTCTGGGGCCTCAGTGGGCAGCGTGGTGGAGCCTCTGTGGGCGCGTTCGGGGCCTCTGTGGGCTGCGTCTGGGGCCTCAGTGGGCAGCGTGGTGGGGCCTCTGTGGGCAGTGTGGTGGGGCCTCAATGGGCGCGTTCGGGGCCTTTGCGGGCTGCGTCAGGGGTCTCAGTGGGCAGCGGGGTGGGGGCGCGTTCGGGGCCTCTGTGGGCTGCGTCTGGGGCCTCAGTGGGCAGCGTGGTGGGGACTCTGTGGGCGCGTTCGGGGCCTCTGTGGGCTGCGCCGAGGGCCTCAGTGGGCAGCGTGGTGGGGCCTCTGTGTGCGCGTTCGGGCCTCTGTGGGCTGCGTCTGGGGCCTCAGTGGGCAGCGTGGTGGGGCCTCTGTGTTCGCGTTCGGGGCCTCTGTGGGCTGCGTCTGGGGCCTCAGTGGGCAGCAGCAGAGCTCAAACTGCGGGGTGGGCAGCGCAGTCGGGTGGGCAGCGGGGTGGGGGCGCGTTCGGGGCCTCTGTGGGCTGCGTCTGGGGCCTCAGTGGGCAGCGTGGTGGGGACTCTGTGGGCGCGTTCGGGGCCTCTGTGGGCTGCGCCGAGGGCCTCAGTGGGCAGCGTGGTGGGGCCTCTGTGTGCGCGTTCGGGGCCTCTGTGGGCTGCGCCGGGGCCTCAGTGGGCAGCGTGGTGGGGCCTCTGTGTTCGCGTTCGGGGCCTCTGTGGGCTGCGTCTGGGGCCTCAGTGGGCAGCGTGGTGGAGCCTCTGTGGGCGCGTTCGGGGCCTCTGTGGGCTGCGTCTGGGGCCTCAGTGGGCAGCGTGGTGGGGCCTCTGTGGGCAGTGTGGTGGGGCCTCAATGGGCGCGTTCGGGGCCTTTGCGGGCTGCGTCAGGGGTCTCAGTGGGCAGCGGGGTGGGGGCGCGTTCGGGGCCTCTGTGGGCTGCGCCGAGGGCCTCAGTGGGCAGCGTGGCGGGGCCTCTGTGGGCGCGTTCGGGGCCTCAGTGGGCGCGTGGGTGGGGGCCTCTGTGTGCGCGTTCGGGGCCTCTGTGGGCTGCGCCGAGGGCCTCAGTGGGCAGCGTGGTGGGGCCTCTGTGTTCGCGTTCGGGGCCTCTGTGGGCTGCGTCTGGGGCCTCAGTGGGCAGCGTGGTGGAGCCTCTGTGGTCGCGTTCGGGGCCTCTGTGGGCTGCGTCTGGGGCCTCAGTGGGCAGCGTAGTGGGGCCTCTGTGGGCAGTGTGGTGGGGCCTCAATGGGCGCGTTCGGGGCCTTTGCGGGCTGCGTCAGGGGTCTCAATGGGCAGCGGGGTGGGGGCGCGTTCGGGGCCTCTGTGGGCTGCGCCGAGGGCCTCAGTGGGCAGCGTGGCGGGGCCTCCGTGGGCGCGTTCGGGGCCTCAGTGGGCTGGTTTTGGGGCCTGAGTGGGCAATTTGGCGGGACCTCTGTGGGCGCGTTCGGGGCCTCTGTGGGCAGCGGCAGGGGCCTCTGTGGGCAGCGTCGCGGGACCTCACGGGGCGCGTCTGAGGCGGGAGCCGTTGTTGTTGTAGCCGGGGGCCCAGGGGCACAGTTTGGCCCGGATGACTTTCCCTGTCAGATAAACAGGGTGCGAGTGTCGAGGGGCGCACTTTGACTGAGAAAAACAATGCGCACGGGTGGGGGGGACCAACAGAAATCATTCTTCAGGAATGAAAGTTCAACATCAGCTGACGTGCAAGGAAGAGGGAATCGGAAGGAGGGGGGATGCGGCCCGGGAGGGAGGAGCAGGAAGGTAAGAGTGCGAATTTTCGAAGAAATCCTAGGCGAAGGCGCCATTCCACAAAGAAATCTCGGGCGGCAGCCCACGACGGGCGGGCGATCCTCTGACGGGCGGGTCGGGCGTGTGGGACATTCAAACGGGATGCCTGAGTAGGGCGAGAGCGCGATTCCTAAGTAAAGTGTGACGGCGTCCTTGGCGCGAGCGTGGTGCCTGAGCGTAGATAGCGCGATTTCTGAATACATTGCGAACAAGTCACAAGTGAGAACGCAATTCCTGAAAAGGGGATGTCTGGCGGGAGCGGGGGTCTAGACTAAAGCGCAAGGAAATATTAAGCGGGATCGCCGTTCTTGACTAAATTGTGAGGGTGCCTCAGAAGCGGGAGCGAGAGTCCTGAGTCAAGTTGGAGGAAGTCTCCGGCGGGAGCCATGATTATTGTAGTCCGGGGGAACAACAAGGCAGTTTGACCCGGACTAAATTGTGAGGAAGTCTCAAGCGGGAGCGCCGTTCCTGAGTAAATTGGGAGGAAATCTCCGACGGGAGGGGGGTCCTGAGAAATTTGGAGAAAGTCTCAAGCGGGAGCCGTTGTTGTTGTAGTCCGGGGGGCCAGGGGCACAGTTTGAGCATCAAGACTTTCCCTGTCAAAAAAACCGGGTGCGAGCGTCGAGGGGCACACTTTGACTGAGAAAAAAAAACAATGTGCACCGGTGAAAGGGGATCAGCAAAAATTATTCTTCAGAAGTGAAAACTCAACAATTATTTTAATCGGAGGCGAGGGGGTGAGATCGAAGTGGAACGAAGAGCCCCCCTACCGGGAAATCGGTTTCGGTTTCGGTTTCGTGTTCGTGCGTGCCGTGCGTGCGGGCGAGGCGAAGCTGCGTGGGCGGGCGAGAAGAAAGTCTCCTCCGGCTGAGGAGCGACCGGACCAAATGAGTCCTTTCCGGGGGCCGATGGCCCGCGCGGTGTCCCGCCGGTGTCCCGCCTCCGGCTGAGGCGCGGCCCGACCAAATGATTCCTTTCCGGGGGCCGGTGGCCCGTGGGTCCCGCCGGTGTCCCGCCGGTGTCCCGTCGGTGTCCAGATGATGATGATGATGATGATGATGATGATGATGATGATGATGATGATGATGATGGTGATGACGATGATGATCATGATGCTGATGCAGACGGTGATGATGATGATGCCGATGATGTCGATGATGATGAGGATCATGGTGATGGTGGTGGTGATGACGGTGTCCCGGTGATGATGATGATTAAGATGGCAATGTTGGCGATGTTGATGATGACGGGAATGATGGTGGCCATGGTGGTGATGATGATGGTGTCCCGATGAAGATGACGATGGTGATGATGTTGATGATGATGCTGGTGTTGCGGATGATCATGATGATGATGGTGATGATGACGATGGCGTCCCGATGATGGTGAGGTTGATGTTTATGATACGGATGATGATATGATGAGATGATGATGATGCGGATGATGATGGAAATGGTGATGCATGGTGTCCCAATGATGGTTATGAGGTTGATGATTTTGCTGTTGATGATGGATGCTGTTGATGGTAATGATGATGATGATGATGATGATGATGATGATGATGATGATGATGATGATCGCACTGCCCTGAGCGCGCCAGAGAGGGGGGCAGTTCAGCTGCCCTCTGCTGCGGGCCTCCTGATGAGCAGGCTCCGCACGCCGCGCCCCTTCTTGGCAATGTGGCGGGCGCGCGCGCGCAGGAGAGGCAGCAGGCATTCGGGCCCGTACCTGTGCGAGCTCCTCAAGGAGTTAAAGGTAGAAAAAAGCAGGTCGTGGACAAGAAACAAAGAGAACAGCTGCTGACTAGACTGGCATGGCATAGTGCACAGGATACGCGCATCGAGGCTCTGATTCAAATATTCGACTGGCAGGAAGGGCAAAACAGAATGGAGCAAGCTCAGGACATGAGGGCAATCGAAGTAATGCTGGACGTGGTCGCCGCCTGTGGCCAGGCAACCGAAACGGCAGGTAAGACGGCCTTGCCTATACCTGGCAGAGGTCGCCCACGCGTTGCAGATGGTTTTGAGAATGGCCGCAGCCACAAATGGGCCGACGCGCGTGCAGGCAATTTGGAGCCTGAGCACCGCAAGGTCGATACTAGAGGCATCAGCAAAAGGAAAAGCGAACCGAATTCGATTGCCCAGGAGAAAACTCGCGGAGCTACAAGGGGCCTCAGAAAGCAATTTCTTCAAAATCTGTCTCTGCAACTCGTGAGTGTCCTCATCGAAGTGGTTCCACGGCAGGGCAGTTAGTCGCTCGTAATTGTGAATCAGGTGGAAAACAATGGACTCGGCACGCCATGCCGGGTATCGCTTGACCATCAGAACATCCAAGTCCTCTTCCTCAAGCTCATGAAAGCGCTTCCGAATGCTATCAAAAACCTTAGACCGAACAGCGACCCGATACATGGCAGCCTGATTCTCCAGCACTAGGTTGCGCGGGGCAATGGGCCAATGCAACGCAGACGAGAGATTGCGGAGAAGATCAGTAGGGATGCTGTAGAAGGGGCATGCGGTGAGAGTCTGCAAACCTTTGGTTTCCATGCGAAGAGCGTCCTGCGATATGTAACATAGCTGCATCACGAAGGTGAGAACCGAGAAGGCCAAGGAGTTATATGCATAGATACTTTGAGTAAGCCCAAGACGAAGCGACCGAACATGACGGACACGATTAATATATTTCTGAAGCGGAGCGGACCAGGATTTCTTGTAACCTCTAGGGCCCAGAAAGACACCCAAGACTTTGCCACTAGTGCCGTGCATAAGCGAGCGAACGTTGGTGCGAACGGACTCGAACAGGGCGAAATGCTGGTCGCCTGGCATCTCTTGCACGTGCACGATCATACACTTGGCAAGGTTCAAGAGCAGGCCAGTGCAACGGCTGGACCTAATAACATTCTTCAGCACAATCGGAACAGCGAGCAACAGGTTGGATGCCGAGATCTGGATGTCATCTGCAAAGGCACGAGGGGTAGCACAAACAGGAGCTAGCAAGTTAGATAATCGGCGCAGCAGCGGGTCGATGCATAACGCAAATAAAGCACCCGACAGCGGACATCCTTGTTTAATGCCTTGGGTGATCGAGTAGCCTGGAAACTTCTTTCCTGCTAGGCATATGTGTGTGTAAATACCGGTGTATAGGAACCGAATGGCATTCACGATATACATGGGTATGTTCATCATGATTAGCACATCTATGATCCAGTCGTGGCGCAGCGACGGGAACGCGGCGCGGAAATCCAAGAGGAGTAGCCCAGCGTGCGGCATGCCGCGATAGCAGGCGCATTCAAGAATGTCTGCCTCAAGGCAGAGCAAGTTGTCGAGCATAGACCTCTTGCGCACGAAACCCGTCTGGGAGCCTAAGACGCTGTACTGGCATTGTTGGCTAAATGGTTCGCATATGGCCAATGATACTATTTTGTTATCAGTGTTGCTGAGAGCAATAGGGCGCACCACAGACGCTTCCCGAGAGATCTCAGAGGTTCCAGCTTCGTGAGGGCAGATGGCCTTAGGGAGGTATACCGTGAGAGACTCGTTGAAGCCTTTATGCGGGGGCCCATATGTAGGATTGTCCAATATAGCGAGATAAACTTGATACAAGGCATTGTGAGCAGCGTCTCCAGCGAACCGCCAGGCACTGTAGGGAATTCCGTCAGGGCCAGTCGCGCTGTCCTTGCGGCTGACGAGCTTACCTATGAAGCTATGCAGGTCGAGCGTCCACTCGATACCTGGGGCAACCTGCTGAATCTCACTGCTCAACAGTGTCTTCTGGAAGTGGTATCCCCTGTCCTGAGGCTTCGCGGCATGGACCCGCCCCCAGTGGGACGCAAGGTTCTGAGCACTGACTTCGAGATCAGGCGAGGGGTTCCCGGTGGGGTCGGGGACCGAAGCCAGAACGATTCGGCGCCTTTTGGGAGACCACTGTCGCAGAAGCTGGTGCAACCTGAGGCCTCGATCGTCGTCGGGGGCTCCGCCACCCTCGACGTGTTCGCGAATTTCTCGCTGAAGCAGAGAATGCTGGAGCTCGGCCATTTCCCTATAAAAAGACACAGAATCTCTAAAACAACATTCATCAGCATGAACATGTAGACTAAGATGAGGAATAGCCTGGATACACCTCCGAACGTCCCAAGACTTGCCATCCCGAACAGCCCGTAGAAACTTAAGGTAAACCGACAACTTCTGCGCATCATTGTTGGGGCCTCGGAAGAACATGCGAGTCATCAGAGCATCCTTGGCAACATACATCGCGTCTTTGACGGACAGGAGGTACTCGAACGGGTCCCTGGGCATTTCAACCGAACTTATGGCAGCATCAACCTCAGAACCAAAATCAGGATGTTTGGCAATCCAGGAGGGGATCGTCGGGGTAGTTCTGCCGCCAGGCGAAAACTGAAGCCAAACAGGAATATGGTCGCTCGGCTGGGCGACATCGTGAGCAAGACCTATGACACCGCTTCTTGGTGTCGCATCAAGAATGTCGGTGGTGGCAGAAGAGATGTAGAACCTATCCAGGCGACCAAGGCTGAGAGCACCGTCCTCCCTCCTCCCAGTCCGATGAGTGGGCTCCTGTTGGGCAACTTCAGCAAAGTGTCCGAAAGCCCGAGAAAACATGTGTAGAATAGCGGTCCTCTCAGGGGTGGGTTCCCTTCCGTCTGTGAACGTCCTCATCTCCCCCTCCTCCAAGAAGTTAAAATCGCCTCCCAAGATGACTGTGGCCTGATCAGCAGGCAGAGCGTGAGCAGCAACCGCGCGGATCACACGATCCTTCTCAACGTCGGAGAGGGTAGGGTCGATGTGAAAGTTAATCAATTGCAGCGTGCCTTTCTCGCCTGTCAGTGTAACTGCTATGCATCGTCCATCGATAATGTTAACTACGTGGATGTCCTGAAAGAGCTGGAGCAAGGAAGGATCAATAGACATGGTAACGCCTCCCGCAGCCGCAGAAGAGCAAAAAGAGCCAAGGTGCGCGTGTGCTGGCACGTCACGATCCAGCGAGGAAAGATCTTATTCGGTCCCGTGGGTTTCCTGCAAAAATACTACTTGAAAGCGTTGTACAAGACTTCTGAAAATCTGCTGTTTCCGATGCTGTCTCTGTGGATCGCCGTAAACACTGCCAAAAAATGCACGAGTATTCCAAGAAGCAAGACCCATAGCACGAGAAATAACAAATGGATGCCGCTGCTCAGCAAGAGCAGCTTCACCTCCCCCAGGAGAGTGTGGACAGGAAGGTAGGGATCATGAATAGCTGGAGCATTCTCAGGAGGAAGAGAGTCAGGCGGTGTCGAGGTGGCCTCCCCCCGTTCTCGCAGCAGGGCTCGCAAACGTTCAGGATCGAATTCATCGTCACTATCGCTCCCAGATACTGGCTCACTCCGCCCCTATTCGCGGCGAAGCGCAGCAGTGACCATCTCGGGCAGCTTGTCTACTTGCTCGTCGGTGAAGCCGTAGCGCTTCAAGTTGCCGCGGTTGGGCTCGACGTTCGGGTTGTCGGTCTCGAGGACATTCTGCAACACGACGAGCTCGTCAACGAGGTCGCCGTTGACCAAGAAGCAGAGGCCCATGCACTTGTTGCATCGGAGCTGCGAGTCAGGACGCCATGTGCCAGCGTCGGTCATGACCTGCTTGATGTGTTGCCAGACCTGGCCCAGCACCCAACCTTTCTTGCTGATGTCGATGGGTTCGTCGGTGCCGACCCGAAGCCGATGCCGAAAGCCACTGCCATCTGCCCATTCTAGCGTCATGGCACGCAGCTGCAACAGGGCATTCTTGGCGTCGTCGGCGTCTTCGAAGATGATGACGTAAGCGTACTTGCAGCTCTTGGTGATCGCGCTGCACTTGTCGCGGTAGGTGGGCGAGAGAAGTGTCTTCAGGAACTCGAAGTGCTTGTCGAATGCAGAAGCCATCAGCTTGACAGGGAACCCTCGCACCCAGAGCTTCCGCCTGTCAGCAGGCGCGGCGCTAGCTCCACGGGGCGTGGCCACGGTCCCCCATGTGCTGGCGATGCCAGACGCCGTCGAAGGTGGTCGTGAAATCGTAGCGACAGAGGTCTTCAGCTCCTCGAGTGCGGCATTGATGACGCTGATCTTCTGGTCGGTCTGAGCGCTAAGTAGTGAAACCGTCAGGCATGTGTCGACCATCTCGTCAGAGGCTTCGCCGCCCGTGATGTTGCCGTGGCGCTGCTGCAGGGCGATGATCTGGTTCTGCATGTGCTCGAATTTGATGTCCATCTCATTGCGCATGTCGGTCTTCATGCTCTCCATGTCTTTGGCGAGGCTGGCAAACTTAGCGTCGTGGGCATTGACGGTGGCTACGACGGTGGACATTGATGCCAGCAGCTGATCCATCTTCTGGTCCATGGAGAGAGTGGCGGCCATCGCGGCAGCCAGAACGTCCCAGAAGGTTGGATCTGACAGGGCTAATAGAAGCACCTCCACCGCGCACACCCTGAGGCTAAAATAACCTCGAGCCTTGAGCCAAAATGGCTACGGATGATGATGATGATGATGATGATGATGATGGTGTCCCGATGATGATGTTGTCGGCGATGATGACGATGACGATGATGGTGTCCCGATGATGATGATGTTGGTGATGAGGATGAGGATGAGGTGGTGGCGGTGGTGGCCCGATGATGATGCTGTTGATGATAATGTTGATGATGATGATGGTGTCCCGATGGTGATGATGATGGTGATGGTGGTGATGATGGTGACGATGATGATGGTGTCCCGATGATGATAATGATGATGTTGTTGATGATGATGGTTTCCCGATGCTGATGATGTTGATGATGCTGTTTGTGATGATGCTGGTGGGATGATGATGGTGTCCCGATGATGATGTTGTTGATGATGATGGTGATGATGATGTTGTCCAAATGATGATGATGGTGATGCTGATGTTGATGATGGTGGTGGTGCAGTGATGATGATGGTGTCCCGATGGTGATGATGATGCTGATGATGATGTTGGTGACGTTGGTGACAATGGGTTGTTGATGATGATGATGACGTTGATTGTGAGATCGATCGTGATATCGATAGTGAGATCGATAGCGAGACCGAATGTGAAATCGATTGCAAGATCGATAGTGAGATCCATTGTGAGATCGATAGTCATATCGATTGTGAGATCGACCGAATGAAGTAGATCGAGTGAGATCGATTGTGAGATCGATCGAGTGCGATCGATCGAGCGAAACCGATCGAGTGATATCGATAGTGAGATCGATAGTGAGACCGATCGAGTGAAACGTTGGTTCTCCCCCCCCCGAACCTCCTTATCACCCGAAGGATGGTCGTATAGGTACTGCTCGTTCTTATCTGCCCGAGTGTCTGTTAACGCGTATTTCCCAAGCTCTCGATACCCGCCCTCTTCGTTTTCGATCGTACCCCTTTCGGGTGGTATACCTCTCTTCCATGCAGGCCGGGCCCCGGCAAGCGGCGGGGCGGCCGCGGACCGTCGGCCTGGCCAGCGGCAGCGCTGATCGGCGGCAGCCCGACCCCAAGAGGGACGGACAGGAGACCGACAACGACGACGACGACGACGTCGACGACGACGACGACGACGGCGACGACGACAACGACGAGAGAAAGCGAGAGCGAGAGAGAGAACGACAGCAGGGCCGGGCACGAAGTAGGCCACGAAGGGCGACAGCGGGGACACGAAGGAAATGCGTATGGGGCCACAAAGAGCGCGAACGAGCGAGGGCCACGAAGGGCAGATAATGCGGGGCCACAGAAGGCAACGACGGGGCCACTGAGGACAGCAACGGGGCCATGAAGGGCAGTGAGGAGGCCACGAAGGGCGACAGCGGGGCCACGAAGGGCATGCCATGCATATGGGGGGCTACGAAGGGCGCGAACGAGCGGGGGCCACGAAGGGCTTACGCATACGGGGCCACGAAGGGCAGCGAGGGGGCCACGAAGGGCTGCAACGGGGCCACGAAGGGCAGCGAGGGGGCAGCGAAGGGCTGCAACGGGGCCACGAAGGGCAGAGAGGGGGCAGCGAAGGGCTGCAACGGGGCCACGAAGAGCAGCGAGGGGGCCACGAAGGGCTGCAACGTGGCCACGAAGGGCAGAGAGGGGGCAGCGAAGGGCTGCAACGGGGCCGCGAAGGGGAGTCAGGGGGCCACGAAGGGCTGCAACAGGGCCCCAAGGGCCTTCAAAGGCAGCGAGGGGGCCACGAAGGGCTGCAACGGGGCCACGAAGGGCAGCGAGGGGGCCACGAAGGGCTGCAAAGGGGCCACGAAGGGCAGCGAGGGGGCCGGGGCCACGAAGGGCTGCAACGGGGCCACGAAGGGCAGCGAGGTCCCAATTCCTAAATCATCTGTGAGGGAAGTAAGGGTGAGCGCCACTCCTGGGTGCCTGAAAGTCTGGAGCGCGGCGCACGAATAAATTGCAGGGAATTCCAACACAAGGGCGCTATTCCTAAGTAAAGTGCAAGCAAGTATTCAGCGAGAGCGCGACTCCAGAGCGCCGAGAGAGCGATTCCTGAATGAATTGTAAGGAAGCCCCAAGCGAGAGCGCGATTCCAGAACAACATGCGAGGAAGTTTCAGGCGGGAGCGGGGTTCCTGGCTAAATTGTGAGGAAGCCTCAGGCGGGAGCCAATGCTGTTGTTACCCGGGGGCCAGGGGCGCAATTTGAGAACGAAGACCTCCCCTGATCAAAGACAGGGTGCGAGCGGAGGGGGGGGATCAGTAGTGAGAGTTCAGGATCAGTAGTGAGAGTTCAACAACAACAACGCCACCACCACCACCACCACCACCACCACCACCACCACCACCACCAACAACAACAACAACAACAACAACAACAACAACAACCGCGCAACAAGCAGAATTCTCACCACGAGTTCCCTATTCAGCAACGCACCCAGGGACAATGAATGACCGCTCGGCCCCCTCACTCTGACATGCTGTCCCCTGGGGGCCCGAATGTATCCGTATCCACCGCTTGTGGAGGTCCGCAAAGTCGATCCCACAGGCGGTGGTTATGAATAAATCCCCGCCTCGGCCTTCCCTCCCCCGCCCCGCAACGGCGGCTGCGACCACTGGCCATCGCTCGGACGTCCATTCCCTGTGTTTTTGTTCGGTTTCGCGCGTGGCTTTTTCGCCAAATGGTCAAGGATGCTCCTCGATGGCCCTCGCCGAAGGAGAAATGCACACGTCCGAGCGATGCCAAGACCAAGGACGCCCCGCGGCGGCGACCACGACCAGCGACGACGGCGGCGCGCTCGGCGCGGTGGCGCAGAGGCGGCCGCGGCGCCCCGAGCCGCGAGGCGCCCCGGCGCCCCCCGCGCGGGCCCATCGCCGACGCCCGCCGCGCCGCGGCCTCCCGTGGGGCGCAGGGTGGTCGGAGGATCGCGGGATCTGCGATCTGTGGAGTGGATCTGCGGGATCGCGGGATCTGCGGAGTGGATCTGCGGAGTGGACCTGCGATGGTCGGAGGATCGCGGGATATGCGATCTGCGGAGTGGAGAGCAGAAAATCCACCCTCATAGCAATCACCCCGGCACGCGAAGCCGTTTCGTAAACGCACCCGAAAACAGGAATCGAGCAGGGCAGGGCTGTTTCGTAAACGCCCTGGGCCGTGTAGTACACGCCAGATGTCGGGTCCAGGTGGTTTTTGTTCCGCCCTGGACGGAGGGCACAGGGTCCTCCGTCCTCCTCCTCTCCACCCTGTCCTCCTCCCGCTTCCCCCCTCCCTCCTCCCACCCTGTCCTCCTCTCCACCCTGTCCTCCTCCTCTCCACCCCGCCCTCCTCCCGCTTCCCCCCTCCCTCCTCCCATGTGCCAGCAGATCGGGCAGGTCCGCGCGCGCCGCGCCCGAGTGCAACGGCGCGGCCCAAACCCGCGAGCCGGCGAGCTCGCATGCCCCTCCCTCCTCCCTTCGATGCCTCCGTCTCCATGCCAACGTTCGATCGGGCCCATGTCTCCGCCTCCTCCTCCTCCTCCTCCCCACCCTCCCTACCCTGAAGCCCATCGCTTTGGACCGGCCGGGCATCGCGGGCGGCGGGTCGCTTCGGTAGCGCCCGCTCGCACATGATGAGCCGCCTCTGGTGAACCCCTGTTGGTCCAAACCGATGGGCTGCGTTGTGGGAGCAGGGCTCACGCGGAGCGAGCTCCCCAGCGAAAGCGACAACGACAAGAGCCCAGAGCCGAGCACGAGCAGCCACAGCCACCAAGCTCACCGCAGGACTGAAGAGACACCATATACATATCGGCCAGCGTAGACCCCAAACAGTAATGTCTTGCAATATCTGCGGTGTTCTAGGTGGTACAATCAATGTATTGCAATCTAGGCGGTGCAACCCATGCGGTGCAATATATGTGATACAGGACAATGCCGAGCAATGCGCGACAATGCAAAGCAACGCAAAGCGATGCAGCGTAATGCAAACCAATGCCAGGCAATGCTAAACAATGCAATGCCAAGCGATTGCAATGCGATTGCAATGCGATTGCAATGCGCTCGTAATGCACAGCATTGCGACGCAATGCAAAGCAAAGCAATGCGATAACAAGGCAAGACCATGCGAGAGCGATACAAACATATGGACATCAATGCAAAACACTGCAACGCAATGCAAAGCAATGTGAAGCAATGCAACGCAACTCAAAACAATTCAAAGCAATGAAATTGCAACGGGTTGGAGGGATGCAACGGGGCGGCGCCGACGGGGCGGCGACTGGGCGGCGGCGGCGACCATAAAGCGGCGGACCCGACAAGGGAGCCCGAACAACGGGCGGCGACGAGGCAACGACGGGGCGGCCACGTCGACCACAAGGCGGCGGACCCGGCAGCGGAGCCCAGACGACGGGCGGCGACGAGGCGGCGACGACGACCACAACGCGGCGGACCTGGCAGCGGAGCCCAGTTCCGTAGAAATAAAAAATAAACCTTACGTGCAAGAAATGTTTGGGGGATGTCCGTGCATCTATATTTATACATATATATATATACTAGAACCATCGCGCGCGCTTCGCGCGCGCTCAAGTTCTAGCTAGACTTGATGGGCAAAACCATGGAATCTCATGTTGGTCGATTCTTGCTTCCAGGGACTCTCTTGGAAGCCCTGCGCAAGCCTCGGAACTTGTAGGAGGGGAATGGTGGAACCGCGGACATCATTAATTTCCGTTTGGTATTCAACGACATTCAAAGATTTGGGGCCGTCAAAGGCTTCCTGTGTTTTTTTTCTGGGAGCTGAGGGGGGGCCTTCATTGTGGTCTGTTGTGCAAGGGTAGACAAGGGACGAACTTGACAAAAAAAGGAATTGTGGGATTTTCATGTTTTTCAAATTGCCGTGCCAGGGCTGTGGGTTAGAAGTTCTCTGGATACAGGCCCTGGTCCCGTTGGGCTGCCTCTCGGGTCTTCGTGCAAAAATAAGCAAGTAGTGAGTTTGAAATAAAAGAAAAATCAACTCATGGGCTCATGGGATCATGGGATCCTGACTTCTACAATGGTATCAGGGGCAGCCAGGAGGACACGAAAACCATCCAAGAGAGTGCCAAGACAATCTCAGAGAGTCTAACAGCATTCCCGAAACAGTGTTGCATGTGACCCCGGAGTCTTGATAGGGCTCGGAGAAGAGGATAGGGAGTAGGAGCCCCAACTTGGAAACAAAAACAAAACAAATCTGGAATTAGTTTGTTTCAAATTCCTCGGTCTTGGAGCGTTGGAAGCGGGAAAACGTGAGAAGGCGAAAGCGTGGACAAAAAACATTGGAAAGCAACGATTTTACCTTCTTCAAGCTCTCTATCCATCGGGACAACCATCGGGACAATCATCGGGACAACCATCAGGACAACCATCGGGACAGCCATGGGCACAACCATCGGGACAACCATCGGGACAATCATCGGGACGACCATCGGGACAACCACGGGACAACCGGGGACCAAACATCGGGACAACCACGGGACAACCACGGGACAACCGCGGGACAACCACGGAACAAGCGCGGGACAACCACGGGACACGCGCCCGCCGGGAGGGGGGGGGGGGGGGGCGGCCCTTTGGGCTCCATGTGGCTTCTACGAGGGAAGGACCTCGCGCAGCTTTGCCTCGCCCGAAACCTATTTCCCGGTTGGGGTCACTTCCGCTCACCCCCCCCCCCAACGTCCGATGATAATAGATGGTAAGGTGCGATATGATCAGCTAAGTTAAGAGAATATGCTTTACGATAAGGTATGACAAATAGAACACGGCACCATAAACCATGATAAGCTAAGTCGTGCTAATAACATATGGGATAGGGTACTCTAATATGGTATGAGAGAATCACATATACGATATGTTCATAAAGGTACGATGCTGATCAAACACAGAAGGATGTTATAGTAGAAGGTGGGAGAAGGCAGTACACCATAGGACAATAATTATACGACGCGGAAAGATAAACCACAACACGGTGATATAAGGCATCACAAGCACGAACGTGCTAATATCATATAATGCCACAAAGGCTGTGCTCAAACACGACGGCACCCTGGCAACTCCATCGGTGGAAATACTATTTCTCAGCAGCAGCCCGGCTATGTAGAATGCAAGCAGCACTGGGGAGGAGGAGAGGGATGGGAGCAACGTTCGGGGATGGACAGACCCCCCTTTATAATAAAACCTGGTTTAGTGAAAACGACCTGAGGCCCAAACCTGGCGGGCGCAAGCCTGGAAAACAACGGCCACGGCGCCCCCTCGAGAACCGAAAACGGACAATTCACTAATCGACGTGTCACTGTTGGGGGTTCTGTCCACCCCCGAAACGTTGCCACCCCCATGGGGCTCGCCCGCTCGGGGGTGCCCGACAGTGGGGGCGCCGCGCGAGCCGCCGCGCTGGACGACCCCCCGGCGGCCTGCGGGGAAGGCGCGCGCCGCGGCCGCGCAGAGAGGGCGCGCCAGGCCTGCGCCAGCCGCAGAGCCCGAGGACCTCCTCCTCATCTTCCTCCTCCTCCTCCTCCTTCTCCTCCCTCCTCCTGCTCCTCCTGCTCCTCCTGCTCCTCCTCCTCCTCCTCCTCCTCCTCCTCTTCCTCCTCTTCCTCCTCCCCTCCTCCTCCTCATCCACCACCTCCTCATCCATCTCCTCTTCCTCCTCCTTCTCCTCCTGCCCCTCCTGCCCCTCTCCTCCTCCTCCTCCTCCTCCTCCTCCTCCTCCTCCTCATCATCATCATCATCGTCATCAGCATCATCAGCATCATCAGCATCAGCATCAGCATCATCAGCATCAGCATCAGCATCAGCATCAGCACCATCCTCATCCTCATCCTCATCCTCATCCTCATCCTCATCCTCATCCTCATCCTCATCCTCATCATCATCATCATCATCATCATCATCATCATCATCATCATCATCATCATCATCGTCATCATCGTCATCATAACCATCATCATCATCCTCATCCTCATCATCATCATCATCATCATCATCATCATCATCATCATCATCATCATCATCATCACCATCAGCATCACCATCATCGTCGTCGTCATCATCATCATCATCATCATCATCCCTCTCCTGTACTGCACTGCACACACCTCAGAGGAGGGTGAGAGGGAGAAGTCCAGCTATGATCTTGAGAGCCTTCATTGAGGGTGAGGCGGGGGAGAAGGAGGAGGAGATGGGCCATGAACTTGAGAGTCTTCATTTGAGGAGGAGGATGAGCGGTAGGAGGAGGAGGAGGAGGAGGAGGAGGAGGAGGAGAAGGAGGAGGAGGAGGAGGAGACTGGCTATCATCTTGAGAATTCTCATCTCGGAGGAGGAGGAGAAGGGGAAGCGGGAGGAGAGCGAGCGCCCCTGTGGAGCAGGAGGAGTGCTCCAGCTCTCGGAGCGCTGCTGATCTCAAGCGGCTGTTGCTGCTGACGCGGGCCGGGCGCAGGGCCCTCGCCGGGACCGGGAGCGGCTGCGGTGATCCCGCGCGCGTGCCGTGCGGCGCGCGGGCGAGAGAGCTGGAGGCCTGGACTGCGAGGCTGGCAGAAGCCGGCGGCAGGCAGGTTGCAGCACTCGACCTCCGGGGGTGGCCCTCGCGCGGCCTCCAGGGGTGCACCACCCACAGCGGGCAGCTCGGGATGGAGGGCCGACCTGGCGGAGTGAGCCGAGACCTCCACAGGTGCACGTCGTGAAACGGATCACGGCGCCGAGGCTCTAGGGAGAGAAGGTGCGTGCGGACGCGTCCGTCGTCCAAACCCGCCCGCCTAGTCATCCCACTGGCCCTCTGGGCAGAAGGGTTTTCAGGAGGGCCCCGAGAGAGCTCCAGAGGACCGGAGGGGGCCCCAGGATGGCATAAGTGAGCTGCAACGAGGCTCCTATGAGGAAGGTTCCGCGAAGGGTTTTCTGGCTGGGGATCGTTTCTACATGGGCCCAAAGCGTGAATAACTGACAACAAAAGCTTATTCCCAAAGCAGTGCTTGAACTGAAGGGTTCCTACTTGTCTTGGCGGGTCTGGGCCTGTCTGCCGCTCTGGAGGCTATTTATGCTGTCGCCGTCGCCGCCTCGCCGGCGCCTCGTCGCCGCCTGTAGCTGGGCCCGTCTGTCGGTCTGGCGGCTATGTTGTCGCCCTCGCCGCCCTGTCGCCGCTGTCGCCGCTCGTCACCGCCGTTCGATTGCACCACATAGATTGCTTCGCATCGCTTTGCGTTGCTTCGCATTGCTTTGCAGTGCTTTGCCTTGCCAAGCTTTGCATTGCTTTGCCTTGCTTTGCATTGCTTCGCATTGCTTCACTTTGTCGCTC
>CAUYUJ010022037.1:393472-563472 GCA_963575745.1 Prorocentrum cordatum
GCACGACTCCGTGAAGCGCACGAGAAGCGTCCGGGCGCCCTCCGCTTGCCATTCCCATCGGGCCTGCTCTGCAGAGGCTGTGTTCTCCTGGGATGCCCCCCCGGGCCTGGCTCTCTTGGGCCGCCAATGCCAGGCGTCCACGTGTCCACCGATATTCAATTGAAGCACATCTTCGCTCCAACTTCGGCTCGGAGACGGGCTGACCCAGGTCAGCGCTGACCTTGGTCACCCAAGGCCACGTCGCGAATTCGGGCCGGCCGCGGAAAAGCTCCCAAATCTGAGTCAGCGGATGGAGGGGAAGGGGAGGGTCGGCCCAGCCCTGGAAGCGGCAATGCCTCTTCGTACCATCCTCGGGAATCAGCATCTTGATATTGATTTTCTTACATCAGAAACGAGGCAACGAACCAGAAACAGCGATTTGCGCCAAGGGGCGCCAAACGCGGCAGACAGAAGCGGTGAAGCAACTATGCTGGAGAGACCCAACGGAAACGATGAAGATATCCAACGCTAATTCTGGGCGACGACGGGGGTGAACGAAAACGGCGCCGGAGAATTAAGACAGCTAGTGAAACCAGTCAGCCCGCAGGGCTTGAACGACTCCCGTGAACCAGGGTTGACGCCAGAAAACGATCTGCGCCGGGACTGCTACCTGGAGCCTCTCAAGCATGCCCTTTCCGATACATAGGTGCTCACACGCAGGAGCAGGAGAAGGAGGAGAAGGAGGAGGAGGAGGAACCCCTCAAGCATGCCTTTTCCGATGCAACGGCGCTTGCGCTCAGGAGCAGGAGGAGGCGGAGCCTTTCGGGCATGCCCTTTCCGATGCAACGGTGCTTGCGCTCGGGAAGAGGAGAATGAGGAGGGGAGGAGGAGGAGGAGGAGGAGGAAGAGGAGGAGGAGGAAGGAGGAGGAGGAGGAGGGAGGAGGAGGAGGAGGAGGAGGAGGAGGAGGAGGAGGAGGAGGAGGAGGAGGAGGAGGAGGGAGAGGAGGAGGAGGAGAGGAGGAGGAGGAGGAGGAGGAGGAGGGAGGAGAGGAGGGAAGGAGGAGGAGGAGGAGGAGGAGGAGGAGGAGGAGGAGGAGGAGGAGGAGGAGAGAGGGCAAGGAGGAGGAGGAAGAGGAGGAGGGAAAAGAGGAGGAGGAGGCGGAGGAGGAGGAGGAGGAGAAGGAGGAGGAAGAGAAGTTCGGGTACCTTGGGGGGCGCGAGTCTTCACTAGCGCCAGACGAGAGCGCGGGCAGCTGCACTCGCCGAGGTTCAGCCTTCGGGCGTCGGCGCCGGATGTCTCGCAGACGCGCGCGATGCAGCGACATGGCGCTGTCGCGGTCAGCGGCGTAGGCTGCCTCGGAACCCAAGCCCCAGGCCGTGGTTGTCGAGCGAAGGAGAGGCGGGTCGGGGGACCAGAAAAGGCTCAGGATGCGGGGGCAGGAGGGGTAGTGGGGAAACGCGTCAGCGTCCTGGGTGCAGCCGAAGACGCACGTTGTCAACGCCAGCGCGTGAGTTCTTGCGGTAATAATTAACCGGTATAGTAGTCCACCCTCCGTTGAAGGTCTTGAAGACGGCCCAACGCCAGCTCGGGCGGAGTCCCTGGAGGGCCCTGGACAACGATTCCCACCGAGCGGAAAACTCCTCGGGAGGCGGCAGCTGCAGGGCGCTTCGCGAGCGCGACGGTACAAACATGATGCAAAACTGGCCTTGTGGAGCTTGCTGGCGATCGTGCGCTGCACGCGGGCGCGGTACTGCGGGTCAGCTGCTGGTGCTGCCGTGGCATCTGCGCGGCCCGCTTCGTGAGCTTCGCGAATCACTTGGGCAGGGAGGGTGACGCGGTGCTGGCTCAAGCAGAGGCTCGGGTAGAACGGCGTTATTGACATGGGCTGTGCCCAGAGCGGCGGTGACCCGTGTCCGCTGTTCCACCCACGGCAGTTGTGGACAGTGTGTTCATCCCGCGCAGTGTCGCGCGGACGAACAAGGAAATCCTCCCAGTCGCCGCGGGGATTGGCGGAAGCGGAACGGATAGCCGCGGCGACAATGACAACCTGCAGGCTGGCACGGGGACGGGGGCCCCGTCGGCCATCGCAATCAAATCAACCTTGCGAAACGAATTGGGGGCATAGGCAGCATGTTGTAAAAAATGTAGAGTTCGCGGCGCAGGGTGGGCTGCTCCACGGGAAAAGACTGCGCAACGTAGCTAGGCGTGGAGAGATCATATAAGTTATATCACACCAGCGACAAACCCCAACCAGTGAATTCTTTGAACTGGGATCGATAAAAGAATCGATAAAAACAGACTGACCAAGAACCCGGGAACCCGGGAACCCGGAACCCACCGAAACCGGCCGGAACCAATGACCAGGACCCCCGGAACCCAGAACCAAGAACCTGGGAACCAAACCGGCCACCAACATCGGCGGGAAACTTTCGCCAAAACTTGAAATTTCCGCTAGGACCCCTTCAGTGCAAGCACTGATTGGGGAATGAGGGGATGGTGGTGTCGCTGCCAGATTGACGAGCTGCAGAAGATTGCCCCGCTGCCGCCATTTTTGCCCTGGGACGTGCCACTCGTCCGAAGGAGGCGCCGAGAGGTCCAGGAAGGTCCCCTGGCGCTTGGCGCGCCCCGCGATCGCGAACTCACACCAGGAAGGGGCAAACTCGGAAAGCAGGGAACGGGCCAGGGCAGTGGCAGCAGAGCTGGCGGCACTCCAGAGCGGGGCGGCCGCGCACTCGTGGGGTTTCAAAGAGAGCAAAGCGAGCTCCTCAGCGGCAGCGAAGAGCTCAGCAAGACGGCTCACCAACCCGAGCTCGCTGCAAAAAACACCAGGTCGACCGCGCAGGCGCCCGCGTAGCCGAGGGCCGGGTCTAGGGCGCCGTCGGCAAGCTCGGCGGAGGACGCGCCGTGGCGCGCCAGAGGGTTCATGGCAACCGCCAGCGCTGGCAGCCCTGGGGAACGCCAGGCTCGATGGCGAACGCGCCGTGGCGGACGCCGTCGACCTCGACGAACGAGGACGGGGCGAAGTACCTGGCGCGGAAGAGGTAGAGCAGGCCATCAGGAATACCGAAGTGCTTGAGCGACGCGAACAGCCAGGCCCTGTCCAGCGACGGGAAAGCGGCGACGGAATCGAAACCGACGAAGATCTGGAAGTGGTTGAGCTGGTCGACGAGGAGGCCAGCGCGGCGCATCTCGGCATCGAGGCGAGCGATGCGCGTGGCGAAGTTGCGGCCCATGGCGAAGCCCTGCTGCACTTCGTGCGCCCGCTGCAAGACGTATTTTTCAGGGAGTGGCTGGCGACGCCAACGATGGCATTGATGTCCGTGTTCTTCAGCGAGAGAGGGCGCGTGTCCTTGTCCTTGGGGGCCCTGTCAGCGGCGGGCTCGCCCGCGAGGTTGCCGCCCTTCGGCGGGAAGGCGAAGTCGGGTTCGTTCAAGCCCCGCGGGATTGACTGGCCCGAGCGGAGGAAGAAGGAGAGGTCCCCCAGGATGTCGACGGAGTGCTCGCGGGCGAGCCACGCGTTGCACGGCGGGCAGTTGGGGCTAGGCGCCGACGGAGAGGCGCGGAGGAGTATGTAAAGCTATGATATGGTGTCTGCTCGGGGCACTGACGTCAATGAGGTCGCGTCGAAGCACGCGTTGCTCGATGCGCTGCTGTATCTTGGTGTTGTCGACCACTTCCGCGACGATGATGGGTTTCCCGGGCGCCAGCCCCTGCGGGGCGGGGCCCTGGATCTTCGATCCCTGGGGGGGCAAGACGGCGCTTCCAGGGGGCCCGGGGGGGGCGCGCATTTCTGGGGGGCTTGGGCGGGCCTGTGGAGACGCCCGAGGGGGATGGCTCCAACCTGCCCTTGGGGGATACTTGAGGCGCTCTGCGCCAGAGAGCGCTGCCGCGCCTCGAAGTCGCGGTGCGCGGAAGCCGAGAGGCTGGCGAACAAGGCGGGACTCTCGATCGCGATGACGCTGTCGGCGATGAGCACGAACTGCTCGCCGAGGTCGGCGGTGGACAGGAGGCGCCCGGCGAGGAGAATGTCCCGGCGTCAGACTGTCTTGGAGATTGAGCGCGCGGCGAGGGCGAGGCCGTCGGCGCGGCCGTCGAGGTGGCCAAGGCGGGCGGCGTCGCCCGAGGACAGGCGAGCCCAGTCATCGCGCACCATGCGAGCGGTTGCTGCCACGAAGCGCTTGCGGGACCGCCGGCGGATCTCGATGGGGGCGCGGGCGGTGTCTGAGGCGTCAACGAGCAGCTGCAACTAGCTGACGCAGCGCGGGTCACGGAAGATCGCGGGCGGAATGGCCTGCTCGTCGGGCGGCGCGCGCGGCTCGATGCCAACGATGAAAGTGGCGACGGCGCGATCACTGAGGCGCGTGGCGGCGTCGCGGGCGATGTCGACCGCAGGGTGAGCTCCTGCGCGGCATGAGATGGGGGGCCGATGAAGACGCGGTCGACCGCGGACGCCGCGTAGTCAGACTTGTTGAACCCGGTCGGAAGGTCCGACTCGATCTCGAGCATGGAGTCGAAGAGCGCCTTCCAGAAGGGCTGCTGCTGGCGGTTGTTGTTGTCGAGTGACAGGCGGGCGGGCTGGGCCCGCGTCTGGAGGGAGCTGCCAGGGAAGCGGCCGGCCGCGTTGAAGTCGCCCATGGCAAAGAATGCGCGGTGCTGGTAGCCTGCCCCGCCCATTCGCGGCGCGCGCGCCGCGCGGCGCGGGCCCCGTCGCGACCTCGCGCTGACAGCTCGCGGTTGCGGGCGCGCATCGGGGCCGAGTCGTCGCGGGGGGCGGCGTCGACGATGGCGTGCAGCTGGGCGCGCGCAGGGGCGAGGTCGCTGCGCGAGATGATCGGGGGCTGGTCCTGCTGGGGTCCTTCGAGCTGCATCGGCGCGAACCATGGGGCGAGCACGGCGACGCCGCCGGCGGCCGCGGACGAGGTGCCCTCGTCAGAAATGAAATCGGAGAAGAACAGCTTGCGCGGCCGCGGATGGGCGCCCAGCCGCGCGCGGAGCAGGGCTTCGTAGTCATGCACTTCCTGAGTGAGGATGACGCACTGGCGCGGAAGAGATTTGGTGAGGAAGGCCTGCATGCGTCTGCGGCGGAGGCCCTCGCGGCGCAACGGCGCTCAGGCGCCCCGGCTGACTGAGGCGGCGGGCGACGGGCCATCGGGCGCCAGCCATGGCGCCCACGGGCGGTTAGGAACGCCGCGCGGCGGACTCGGTGTCCGAGCAGAGGGCCTGGGTGGAGGAGAGGACGGCCGCGCGGTCGACGCAGCGGAACGGGGACGGCGGGGTCAGCCTGGCCGCGGATACCGAAGCGGAAGACGGGCATGGCGTTGCTGTGGACCTCGCCCTTGTTTCGGATGGAGCGCCATTGCAGGTTGGGGCGCTGGTGTTGGAGAAACGATTGGAGCTCCTCGCGCTGGATCTCAGCGCGGATTTGCTTCGGAGGCTTGTCGCCGGTGGGGCGGGCGTCAGAGCGCTGCCCAGCGGCGTCGGCGGTGGCGAGGCGCTTCCATTTCCCAGCGGCATCTCGCAGGGCGCGCCGCGGAGCGACGGGGGCGGGGGCATGCGCGAAGCGGCGGGCAGGCTCGCGGCCGCGAAGTTCAACGTGGTCAGACTGAAGGCCCGCGCCTCCGACCCACCCCTGCAGGTTAGGGGGCATGTCGGGCGACGCGAGGCGCCAGCAGACAGCGGTGGACATCGCGGGGTCTGAGGCGCGGCACCGCCCGGCGAGGCGCGCGAAGTCCGCGACCGGGATCGGGGCCTTAGCGCGGGCGGGGGCGTCGCGCACCTGGTCGATATTCTGCCGCGCGCGCTTTCGCTCGGCGGCCCGTCGGCCCCGCTCGCGGCGGGCGTGGGCGACGGCGTTGCGAAGGTTGTCCACGCGGCGCTCGGCCTGGAAGACTTGCTGCCAGGGAAGAGAGCGGGGGCGTTTGCGGGGCTGCTCGGGCAGGCGGTCGGCCTGGGCGCGCAATGCGTCGGCGGAGATGGCGGGGGGCTGCTGGGCGCGGGGCGCTCGTCGCCGCTGCGGCCGCTGCTGTTGGCCGCGGTTGCGGGCTGGCCTCGAAGGGCAGGCTGTGATCTACGTCCGCAATGGGCCGCTGGGCATCGGCGGCCAGGGGCGCGGCGCTGCCGCGGCGCGACGGGGGGCGGCGCGGGGGCGAGCGCGGCGCGGACATGGAGGCTCGGGGCGAGGCTCGGCGAGGCGGGGCGGCAGCTCGGGGCGGGGCGCGGCGAGGCGACGCGGGAGCTCGGAGCCGCGCTCGACGAGGTGCAGATATGGAATCCGACCTGCAGCGCCAGGAAGGAAATCAGGAATGGTCGGCAGCGCTACCCTGGGCGCGGCTGCAAAAAGGCGAGGGGCGGCCGCGGACTAGCGGCGCCCACTCCCATGGGAAGCCCAAGACAGAGATCTGGAGCCAAAACGGCCCCGGAGGGCGGGGGGGGGGGGGGAAGGGGGCGGGGGAAGAGGGCGGGGCGGGGCCTCTCGGGCATGCACTTTCCGATGCAACGGCGCTTGCGCTCAAGCGTAGGGCCCCCCCGCCGCCCCCCGCCACCCCCCCGCGGGCGGGGGGCGGCGACGGAACGAGGGGGGGGAAAGAGGAAAACGAAGCCGACGAGGAGGCATCGACGACCCGAGAGCGCAGAAATGGCAATGCGAGAGAACACAAAACCAAGGGGGAAACGACATAACGACGAGACAAGACGACGACGGGGAAAACGACAAGAGAAGAGCGGGCCCGAAACCTCACCCCGAAGTCGCCTCAGCCAGCGCAGTCATCTACGAGATCTCAATGAAGCCGAAGGCGAAGTGGAATGGGTTCGCGCCGAGGGCCACATGCAGGCCATGGCCAGCGCGACCGTGGCCAACGCCCAGCGCGTTGAATCGATCCTGGGCTGAACGCTGGCTGGCGCCGGCCTCCATCGACCACCGCCTGGCAGCGGGTGCATTGCTGCAGACGTCGAGGGCCATGCTCAGGAAACCGTGCGCTATCGCCCAGCAGTGCATGACCCACTCGCCTTGCCGTGCCCGATCCTCTGGCATCGCGCCGTCATATAGATCCCGATCTCCATCTGGTAGCACATGGGCGCCGTCGCGCAGTGCGCGACCGTCTGGAATCGCCCGATCTCCATATTGCAGTGCACGACCACCACCGCGTCCTTCGCTATGTTCGTCCGCGGCCGCAGGCGCCTGAAGATAATCGCGATCGCCGCGCGCTCCGCCGAGCTCCTGCGTCGGGGCGCCCGTCGCCGCGTCGTCGCTGCCACCGCGCGCGCGGAGAGGGGCGAAGGACAGGGGCCTCCGCGTTGAGGGGGGAGGGGGGGGGGGCGGCGCAACTGGCAGCGCCCCAAAAGGTGCATCGCGAGGTTCGCCAGCAGCAGCGCCAATCTGGCACGGCGCCTTCACGCCCGGGGCCGCGCCTGGCGAGCGCCGGGGGTCGCCTGCGCCACTTTGCCAGGAATCGAACCCACGAGACCCAGCAGGACGACGAGGAACTCGCTGCGCAGCGCCAGCGGGGACGCCGCCCGCACGGCGATGCCCGCGGCCTACCGTTGTCAGAGGCCCCATCTGTTGAACCACTGTGTCCCGCAGCCCAAGCTGACGCGCGACTGCGAACTGCACCTGGCCAGGGAGCGCGATCATCTTCATCTTCGCGCGCCCCGCATGATGCAGCGCAGCGCAAGACGTAGCGCGACTGGCAGACCCTCTCTCAATCTGTTCCGCACCTAGGCCAGTCGCGCAGAGACCACCATCGCAGGAGATGCAGAGCGGAGCAGGGGGGGCGCGGGGCGGGGGGGCGCGCGCGCGCCGATGAAGACGCAGAGCTAGCAGATGCCTGAGCCCAAGTGACCCGCTCAGGAGCTGGAGGGGGGTGTGGGGGGGGCCTCCAGGCGCGCGCTATCCGATGCGACAGCGCCTGCGCGCAGGGGCAGGTGGAAGGGGGGGGGGCGGGAGGCCTCTCGCGCATCCACTTCCCGACGCAACGGCGACGCGCCAAGGGGCAGGGGGGGCCTCTCAGGCATGCCCTGTTCGACGCAGCGGCGCTTGCGCTTGGGGGCAGGATGGGGGGGGGGGGGGCTCTCAGACGCAGCCCTTCCGATGCGCCGGTGCTCGCGCTCTGGGGCGGGGGGGCGCGCCCGCCCCGACGCAGAGACTCCCGCTGCACTTGGGGGAGAGAGGGGGGGGGGCCCGGACATGCCCTTTCCAACGCGGAGGTGCTTGCGCTCACGGGCAGGCCGGGGAGGGGGAGGCGGGGGGGCCTCCGAGGCGCGCCCTTTCCGTTGCAACGGTGCCTGCGCCCGGGGGCAGAAGGAGGAGGAGGGGAATCGCGGCCGCCACTAAAGAAGGGGGGGCAAGCGACGGGGCCCAGCGCAGAGTTGGCCGTCAGATGTTAGCCGCGCGTCTGGGTCTGGCGTCCGCGCGCCCGAGGGCCGCGAGACTGGGCGGCGCCAGCAGGGCCGCCGGGCTGTAGGTGATGGTCCATCTGCGGTAGCCGTAGATGTCGCACGCGCGGATTACTACCCTCCATTGCAGCCGCATCAGGAAGTGGGCGAGTGCCATGGCCAGAATGCTCAGGAAGGCCACGCGGGCGAGGGCCATGCCGAGCTTTCGCCGCATTGCGACTAGCCTCATGACCGCATTGAATAAGAGCGAGTTGAACAAGGACACCCAGGCTATCTGCTAAAGCGCTGTGACATGCCGTGCGACCCTGCCGACCATTTCACACGCAATGAATGACTCGGCGCAGACAACGAGGTAGCGGTGCGGAATGTGGGCGTGCCTGGCTGTGTGGCTCAGCAGCTTTCCCTGGGCGAATCTGTCGAACTTGTCCACGTCGCCGAACCAGTCGATCAGGGTTTCTCTGATCAGCCCCCTCTCGCACGGCATGGCTTTCTGTGTCTCGGAGCGCTGATGGCCGTCGCTGCAGCAGAGGCACTCGGCGTGTTCAAAGGGTAAGTCGCCAGCTGGTCGTCCTGCTCGGCGAAGGTGCAGGCATACCGCGCCAAGAAGGGGGACAACGGTGAGGCAACAACATAGAAGGTCATTGAGAAGGGAACCGCTCGCAATCAAATGTGATGAGGTGGTAGCGCACTGAGCACCGACGGGAGATCGTCAACAACTATTAGGAGCCAGCGGGTTGCAAATGTGAAGACCGTCAGGCCGACAAACACAATGGCGAGCTGCCCTCCGCACGCGGAGGGCAGCACCTGCAGCGTGGCATCCAGACCTGCTCCCGATCCGACTGCAGACGCAGGTACGCTGCAAACCCGAAGACACACCTGAACCGCTGGAAGTATGCCCTGTCCGATGTCCCAGAGAACGAGCATAGTCCCTCGACAGTAGGCGTGGCTTAAGATGCCGTTCCTTTTCGCCGTCTCGTTGTCCTGAGGAATGCACCATGCACAGAGCCTGGCTGCCATGTACGGGAGGCCTGCGCGATAGCCACTCGCCGACATGTGTGCTGGAGATACCTCTTCTGGTAACAGCAAGGCCGTGGCCGTGGCCGCGGCACAACCCGCCAGGAAGGCCTGTCGAGAGTTGTAGAACATCAGCAACATGGTGCAGTTCATCAGCAACGATGCGTGCTGGCCAGACAACCAGAACTGGTCGTACTGGTCGACCTACCGGGTGTACCTGCACTCGTCTCCGTAGCTGTGGAAGACATTGCTGAGAAATTTCAACCACGTTTGCACGGATCGCATGCATCCTGGCGGAGGAGCCGGCGGCCAGCTCCATCGAGAACCGACGCGGCCTCGCCTGTCCTGGGCACTCCAGGACCAGCCGCGGCAGGACGTGGCCCTCGGCCCCGCCGCCCCGGACCTCGTAACGCCCGACCGTGACGGGCCCCGGCGCTCCAGGCCGGTCTTCCGATCCTGTTTCGCGGACATATATCGGGCTGGGCGTCAGCGTCCGGGGGCGACAAGGCTGCCCCTCGGGGGGCCAGCCTCGACATCTCATGGGCGCTCGATGGCTCAAGAACTGGAACCAGCCTTGAGGCAGAATGGCTTGAGGCAAAATGGCTACGGAGCAGGGGGAGGAGGAGGAGGAGGAGGAGGAGGAGGAGGAGGAGGAGGAGGAGGAGGAGGAGGAGAAGGAGGCTCTCGTGCATCCACTTTCCGATGCGACGGTGCTTGCTGCTTTCAGGAGCAGGAGGAGGACGAGTCTCTCAGGCATGCCCTTTCCGATGCAACGGTGCTTGCCCTCAGGAGCAAGAGGACCTAGCAGGAGGAGGACGAGGACGAGGACGAGGAGGAGGATGAGGAGCCTCTCAGGCAAGCCCTTTCCGACGCAACGATGCTTCTGCTCAGGAGCAAGAGGAGGAGAAGGAGCCTTTCAGGCATGCCCTTTCCGATGCAGCGGTGCTTACGCTCACGAACAGGAGGAGGAGCCTATCAGGAATACCCTTTCCGATGCAGCGGTGCTTGCGCTCAGGAGCAGGAAAAGACAGGTTTCTCTCAGGCTGTGTGTTTGTGCATTTATGTTTGTATGTGTGTTTGTGTGTATGTGTGTGCACGGGGGGGGGGATCCAAAGCGGTCTGTGAGGACTCGGGAGTTCCAAGTTTCCGCACGCGCTTCCTGCATGTGGACGTTCTCGCACTGTCGCTGCGCGCAGGGCCGCGACGCCAAAAACAGTGTGCGCACGAGGCGGGGGGGCACAGATCATGACCCAAGGCATGTGCGCGCACGGGGGGAGGGGAACCAGGGCACGTTCTCAAAGAAGCGACGCAGGGGCAATGAAATCCGGGGCGATCTACCCGTCACCCACCTCTTGTACGACAACGGCGCCCTTAAACCACACCATGCTCGGATTCCCTTCAGGCCCCGCTCCGACGCGGTACGTGACTACCTACCAGACCACCCCAACCCAACCCGAAGACCCGAATTTCGGGTTGGGGGGGGTACGGGTTCCATATGTGTCTTCTCGATGTTCCCCGACCCCCCCCCAAACTGGAAATGGAGGGCAAATCGAGACCTTCGGGTTGGGTTGGGGTGGTTTGGTGGGTGGTGAGCACGGTGCACAGCTCTTCGGCTCCCAGGGGCGACACACGCTCTGCACCCTACCGCTCCTGGGTCGAGGGTCGACGACTCCCCTGGAACGCCCATGCTCGGCGGCGGGCGAGGGGGGGGAGGAGGAGGAGGAGGAGGAGGAGGAGGAGGAGGAGGAGGAGGAGGAGGGAGGAGGAGGAGGAGAGGAGGAGGAGGAGGAGGAGGAGGAGGAGGAGGAGGAGGAGAGGAGAGGAGGAGGAGGAGGAGGAGGAGGAGGAGGAGGAGGGGGGGGAGTGAGAAAGAGAAGGCCTTCTCAGAGGGTTCGGAAGCCCCCCGGCCATCTGAGAAGTTTTCTAAGCCGTCCCCGACGACACGAACAAAAATCTCTCAGAAGGCGCGAGGGCTTCTAAGAAGCACCGCCGCCCTCTGAGAAGGCCTTCGTCTATTCATTTCCCCCCCTCGCTCGACGCCGAAACGCAGTACAGTGCACACAAGTTGTCCGCGGATCTTGGAAGCCCCCGAGCCTCGTGCCCGCTGCATGCGCTGGCTGACGCCCGTGCGCCCGACCCGCGGCGTGCGCCGACCGGCATTGTTCATGGTTTCAGCCCAGAGCCCGCCTCGTGCCAGCCACGTGCGTTGGCCCGCGATCCAGGGCGCGCACATACCTTGCACCACATCGACTGCGCCAGGTTGCCTGCAGCACATACGTATACACATACATACATACATACATACATACATACAGACAGACAGACAGACAGACAGACAGACAGACAGACAGACAGACAGACAGACAGACAGACATACATACATGCATGCATGCATGCATGCATGCATGCATGCATGCATGCATGCATGCATACATCCATACATACATACATACATGCATACATGAATACATACATCCATGCACGCACGCACATACATACATGCATACATACATACATACATACTAGAACCACGCGCGCGCTTCGCGCGCTTAGGCTCTAGCTAGGATCGTAACCGTCGTCATCATGAACATCACCATCGCCATCACTACCCCCGCCAGGGCTAATGTACATCGTTTCTGGATGCTTCTGGCCGGAATACGAAAGGAGTTTCTGTAGTTAGAGTCTCTGGGGGAAGTCGCGGGGAAGCTTTTATTGTATTTGGTGTTGCGTCGCCAGGAGGTCTGGGCTCCCTCCTCCTCGTGTTCCTACCTCCTCTCTGGACGTCCGATGTCGTGATGCTTTCTGTGCGCGGCCCCTGGACCTCTCGACGACTTCCTGGGGATGTGTTTTTTTTTCATCCTGAGTCGTTTTCTGACGGTCCCGGGACCCTGCGAGGGGCCCCGGAGGCCGAAAATTGACCGAAACCGCCGTCGTGATTTTTCCAAGACGTCGGAGGTCCAGGTCGTGCTTCCCGCCTCCCCAGACCTCCGACGTCGTAATTTTTGCGACCTCGGGCCCAGGAATCGATTGGGAAAACGCACATGGGAAGGCAAGAAATGATGGACCCATCATTTCGTACCTGTGCCTTGATCAGTGGGACGGGCTTCGCACCGCCGCACATCACAAGACACGCTCGAGCGAATCCAGCCGTGGCGACGTCGGGGACTGCAGAAGGTCGCAAGGACACGGAATATGAAAGGAAGAAAGAGAAAGAGAGAGAAAGAGAGGGAGAGAGAGAGAGAGAGAGACAGACAGACAGAGAGCGAAGGAGAGAGAGAGAGAGAGAGAGAAAAAAAAAAAGAGATGAGAGAGAGAGAGAGAGAAGAAGACAGAGAGAGAGATAGAGAGGCAGAGAGAGGAAATGGAGAGGAGGCGAGCTTGAGTCAACGAAAGTCGCAGGGAAGGGGGCAGGGGAAAGAAGGCCAGAGAGCGCTGAAGGATACAAATACTGGAACCCTCTTGGGATTTTTTGGGGGGCCTCGTCCGGCCGCTCGCTGGGAGTTTGACGTAGCTTCTTGGGAGCCTCTGAACCTGTCGGGGGCCTCCTGGAAGCAGGTTCGAAGCATTTGGGGGGCCGATTTGGGGCTTCTCGGGGCCTCCTTTGGGCCTCTTGGGGGTCTCCTGGGGCCTCTTGAGGGGCCTCCTGGGGGCCTCCTGGCGGCCTCTTGGGGCGGAAGGCTCGAGCTTGCGGTTCGTGGTCCCCCTCTGGGCCCCCTCTTGGGCCCGTCTTGGGGCCCTCTTGGGCCATCTTGGGCGCCTCTTGGGCCGTCTTGGGGCCCTCTTGGGCTGTCCTGGGGCCCTCTTGGAAGCTTCTTGGGCCGTCTTGGGGCGGTCTTGGGCGCCTCTTGGGCCGTCCTGTAACGTCGGAAAGCCCAAAAGGCAACTTTGTTGAAAATGTACGTTTTACGAAGGGAATGGGCAATTTTTGCGTCTAGGGGCCCTCTTGGGACGCATGTTGGAGGCTTCTTGGGGCCTCTTGGGGGCGTCCTTGGACGTCTGGAGGCCATCTTCAGCATCTCGGAGCCCTCTTGGAGGCCTCTTGGAAGTTTCTTGGGCCGTCTTGGGCGCTTCTGGGGCCCTATTGTCTGACCGGGGAGGCCTCCGGCAAGCCCCGACGAGCCTCCGGGCCCCCCGGAGCCCACATTTGCGGTCGAGGTCCCGGCCCCGGGCCCCCGGACCCGGTCCCCCGTTATATGTATACATGCATGCATCCATAAGTACATACCTACCTACCTACCTACCTACCTACCTACCTACCTACCTACCTACCTACCTACCTACATACATACATACATACATACATACATACATACAAATATACATATATACATACATACATACATACATACATACATACATACATACATATATACATACATACATACATACATACAAACAAACAAACAAACAAACAAACAAACAAACATACAAACATACAAGTATACATACATGCATGCATACAAACACATGTAGATGCGTATATGCGTGTGTAAAGACACTCACAAATTTCAGGTGTGCGCCCTGGCTCATAAAAGACTAACTGCAGCACGTAAGCATTGCGGGAAATTGTTAAGACAAGGGATATGAAGTCGGATCCAGGAGGAGGAGGAGGACGGAGGTAGAGAAGCAGAGGAAAACAGAGAGAAGAAGGATAATGACGATCATCACCAGGGGTGCTGGTGGGAAGGAGGTGCAACAGCGGGATCGCAGTCAATCGCAAGTGGGGTTGCCACACCTTACGACGTGAGTGTGTGTGTGTGTGGCGCAGGAGGGCGTTCCACACAATGAGGTTGCAATTGAAAACAAGCTCCGAAGCCAATGTGTGGAAGATGTCTCGAGCGAAACTGACATTTTGATTAACATGAAGACAAAGTTTGAATGCGTCGAGTTTCAATCTCGAGAAGATGTCTCACACAAACGGCTGTTGCTCTAAGAGCGACGTCCAAAAACCATTGAATCCCATTATGTCTTTGAAAACTGTATGTGGACATGTTTGAGAAAGGCATTGTTTTTGGGCAGTGACGTCGCTATCTGCGCGAGGGGTGCGTCCGATGTTTAGAATATTGTAGATGTATCGGACTGCCCAAAAGATCGTAGACGGGACGGCTTCAACTCATCGCCTCTGAGAGGGGTGCGAATGAGAAGATGTGTACCGATGTAAATATATTTACACAGTGAACGATACACCCTGCGCCGCATACACTGTGATCAATAGCACGCACCACCTATAATGCACAACGCACGTTGACTTCCACAGCATGCTCCAAGCAGCTCGTACCACAAAGATTGCAGCCCATCGGCTGCAACGCAAAAGTAGGTTGCTCCCGCATCTTTCACCTCATAGCTTGCACCACACCGACTGCACAACGTAGAATACCGCACGAATATTGGACCCCGTGTATTGCTCCACATTTGGTCATCATCGAGAATGCGTGAGTCCACTGCCTGAGGTTCACGCTGGCAAACAGATCAAAGAATTCCACGGACCCCTCGGAGTGCGTACGCCCACTCGTGGCGACGACTTTGCTTCCCGCGCCGCCCCCCGACGCAGTGAGGTTCAGCTGGAGGAAGAGTTGGAGTAGGAAGAGAAGGGTCGCGCGGAGGATCGAGATTCGAGGGTCGAAGATGTGGGAATTCGTTGCAAAATATTGGGCCTCCGGGAGCTTGCAGGCTGTTCCAGGAGGGGGGTTGCTTACCGTCAAAGCGGTGCGATAAAAGGGACCTCGGAGAAGAAACAGGGTCCATGTTGGGCCTCTCGTGCGCTCCTTGCACTAGCCCCGAGGTAAGATCCGCGGAAGAGCCTAAGCAACGTCAAAGCCCCTTGCGAAACTCAAACTGACCATATCAAAAAAATGGTTGACGGTTGGCCTTGAAGACTTGGAGATGGGGTGTCGCCAGCGTACAAGGGCCTCCCTGCCTGAAAAAACTGGAGAATCCTCTGTTCGCGCCGTCGATTCGTGCGAAATCCCCGCTGCTGTCCATTGCACGTCTTTCCGCCTCCAACGACCCTTATGGCGCCTTGTCCGGGTTGAAGGCGTACGCAAGCAAGAACACGCACAGGTCCGCCAGCATCAGCCAGTGTACCAGGTGGGATAACGCCCTCGTGTAGGAGCCAGTGCTCAAAGTGTAATCGCAAGGCACTGGCGCACATGCATATGGAGAGAGCGAGAGAGAGAGAGGGGGAGAGATAGAGAGATTACACAAAAAAGAGACATAGTGAGAGAGAGAGAGCGAGAGAGAACGAGAGAGAAGACAACAATGCCGCGGCAGACGCCTGTGGAAACATGAACAGAAGTCTGGTCTGTGTAGAAGGGCTCAGCGGAAGGGCGGGAACGGTCGGATAGGGCAGCAGTGTGGCGCAGATGCAACAAGAGCACAAACTGGCTGGTACGCCTCCCTTCCCCTCCTCTCCACTTAAACTACTCGCCGCTGAGGAAAAGAATGTAGCCGTCGCACTTGTCAGCACAACACTGTTCGGTGGGGACAATCGATTTTTTCGCTGGGCGCTCCGACCGTGAACTGCAACACGCCTACAACAATCTGGAAGGTCAAGGGCAGCTCATTGTCGCGTGTAGTTATTTGGACTGCCAGGCTTCAGGGACATGAGTGGCGAGACAATATCAGGCGAGACGCATAGCCCGCCCTACCGACACGTCCGATGGTGCGACGAAGAGGAATCAGTCACATGGAAAACCGGTGGAGCAGAAAGACGAGGGGGATGCAGAGTACGAGGAGGATGCGGGTGAAGAATCCGCCATGATCGGCAGACGGGCAACATGCCCTAGCGACGATGGCAAAGACATGCGCCCCTCCCTAGTGTAATGGCACGGCCGCTGCCCCTAGAACAGTCACCGACGCAACGAAGTTTTGGGTGGGCGAGCCCTGACATTTAGTGTCCTGTGCTTGTGCGGCTGAAATCGAGGCTCTGTTCCCATGCGAGGTGGTTGCTGAACTGCTCTGGTCTGCGCACGGCGCAGCAAAGCTCTGCCTATCCCTGCGTTGCAACCAGTCAGACAGAGAGAGAGAGCCTCTGTCCAGGTACCAAACAAACACCGAGAAACGCACGTGAGACGAAGACCTCTCATCCGAAGGGGGCATCTCGCTTCAATATAGGATTAGAAGTCCCCAGGCCATGGAGCAGATTGTAACAATTGTGATTTCATTTCCTGGGCAACATATCCCTCATCCCCGTGGAGAGTTAAGAGAACGAGGAATGCCAAACCGCGATCGACGGGACGACACATTCGGGAGGATTGGTCCATAGAAGAGCACGCGCCTTAGTGGCAACTCCTGCAGCAGGATGAACGCCGTGACTACGTCCTCAAGGAAGTAGAACCCGAGCAGGAATAGGCTGAACGCTATGGCGTTCCTCTTCGCCTCACCTCCACCCACAACTCTGCGAGGCTCGCGACAAGAGAATTGTGAGTAGAGCCTGCCCCGTACAAGTCTCTCTCATATAGACGAGCGTGTTCCACTACTCGCACAGTAACTACTCGCAAGTGGCCTGGATCCGCCGCGGGGGATTTGCGATCAACTACATCGAGGCGAACATGTGTTTGCGTTTCTCTGACGTTTGCGAGTCGGCACTCTGCGAGTAGTGGAACGCACTCGGTGATCAGAGGTCAGATCTACGAAAGACAGCAGGCAACCAGGAGGCACCGAGCGGCGATCCGTTAGAAAACGACCCCGCCATGATTAGGCCCTCCTCCCTCCCGCCTCCTGCGAGCCTCCGAACGCCTCCCCCCCCGCTGTCCCTACTCCTCCTGCCTCCCGCTCCTCCTGACTCTCTTCTCTCCGCGTGCCTCCGTCCTCCCTCCCCTCCTCCCACCGCCGCCTCCCTGCTGCTGATGCCAGTCCAGGGGCATCGGCGCCGAGATCTGGACAGAAAACTCAATGCCTCGGGGCACGGGAAATCCGAGGCCCCTCCTGCTCACGGAGTAGTCCCCTGCTCCTCCTCCTCCTCCTCCTCCTCCTCTTCCTCCTCCTCCTCCTCCTCCTCCTCCTCCTCCTCCTCCTACTCCCTGCCAGATGGGGAAGTGGAGGAGTGGTAGGAAGAGCGGAGCATGAAGAGGAGGGGGAGGAGGACGAGGCCAATGGCTAGTCCCACAACGAAGATTGACCAAGGTGTCGATTAACAGTACCGTCATGGCTCCGTTTCGAAGCGAACACGGTCCGAGATTGGCCAGCATGCTGCCCAACACAGTTCTGCGGTACGCCTCTGGAGTCGCGATGGAACCACGGCGGGCCCCCGCGGAAGTCAACGCGACAGCGGAACGCCAACGAGCACGACAGCGAAACCAACGGCAAAGCGAAGCCAGGACAAACGCGAGACGCCTTGCCCAGAAGACACAGCAACCCTGGTCGACGCCCAGCCCGGGCGTGCGCCGACCGGACTGCTCCGGGCAGCTCGGTCGGAGGGCGGCGCTCGGAGGCGAGGGCCTGACCCCCAGCGGCCGCCTGGGTCGGCCCACGGAGAGCGGCCCTCCTGCGCCTCCTCTTCCTCCGGACCGTTCTTGGTCTCCTTGCTCCTCCCTTTCCCCCTGGGCCTCCGCCTCCTCCCTTCCTCCTCGGCCCACGAAGCACCACCCTCCTTCTCCTGGCCACTCTCGGTCGTCTTCCTCCCCCGTTTCCTCCTCGGCCTCCTCCTCCTCCTCCTCCTCCTCCTCCTCCTCTTCCTCCTCCTCTTCCTCCTCCCCAACCTGCTGCTGCTCATCCTCTTCATCCTTGCCCCCTCGGTCCCCTCCTCCTCCGCTGCTGGGCTCTAGGCTTCGAGGGGCGACGTGTGCTCGGGTGAATCGGGCGGAGCAGAGCGGAGACGAGGGCGAGGTGCGATCGAGAGGCCGTTGCCCTGTTTACGCCGCAGCAAGCTTCGATGAGCTCCGTCTGCTGCCGGACAGGTGGCCGCTCCACAGTCGCCACGAAAATCTGAGCAACTCGCTCCTTGTACAACACAGATGCCACCAGGCGCTGGCACAGGTCTGTAAAACACGGAGCGCCTCTGACTGTCCCGCCCTACCTACCACGTCCGCTGGGAGCTCCCGCGCCAACACTGTTTTTGAGATCTAGAGTCTAGTGGCTTGGCATCTAGCGGCCCTCCTCGTTTCAAGATAGGTCCTCACTCACGCTCTTCCCATTCGGTCCGTCCTTCCCTCTACTTTGCACTGACGTGCACGCTGGACAGCATAGCAACGATGGAACCACACGCTGTCAGAATCCGCCTCAGCCAGCAAGAGTGGCACGCGTAATTGCCTGGCTTCGTCTTCTCCGTGCTGCCATGTGAACGCGCGCGCCGCTCTTGCCGGCTGGGGCGGATTCTATCAGCATGTGGCTCCGTCGTTGCTATGCTGTCCTGCGTGCATGTTCGTGCAATGTAGAGGGAATGCAGGACCGAATGGAACGAGCGTGAGAGAGGACTATCCGGTCCTCCATCTTCCTGTCCTTCACTACGTTTCTCCCCCTACTCCCTCCTCCCTCTCCTCCCTCCTCCTCCGAACTCTCCTCTCGCCCCGCCGCACGACCTAAAGAACGATGCGATAGATGTTGCGGGTGACGCCCCCGCGGAAAAAGCGGAGCAGTAAGTGGGATTCTCCTCTTTTCACTACGGATTCCTTGTCCACAGGAGGCAGCGGGAGGGGCGAGTGGTGGTCGACTCCAGGGCGCGTGCACGTCTGGACACCCTGGGGAAAGTACGTCGCTCGATTGCCAGAAAGAATCGTCTGGTTCTGTGCTGCGAGTGTCAAGCTGAGTCGAGGAGACGACTGTATATGATTTCAGTAAAATCATCATCACAATCACGTACCCAGAGCCTCACACTGAACGGGCAGTACGTGTCGCGATGTTTATGTTAGGCATCGCAAGTTGACCAGAGGACTTTGCCTTCGCCACGGACCGACAGTTCGCGCTGGGCACCGGCTGAGGAGCTGGTTTTAGCGGTGGCCAAGCGGGAGCAGGATGGGCGGCGGGCTGCGAGGTCGCTGGAGGAGCACCTCCGATTCGTGGGATTCGACGCGGATCAGCAGGTAGGCCAAGAGCCCACCACCTTCGTCAGGGCAAAGTTGCGTAGGCTCTGAGTGCCTCCTGCTGCTTGGGCCTCCTCCGGGCACGGTTCTCGTCCAAAAACCCGCTAGCATGGGGGAAACGGGTCCTGGACTCCAGGGCCTTCCCCCAGGACATGCTCTCCATCGGTGAGTCGTGTTCTGACGGTCCCGGGGCCCGTGAAGGGCTCCGGGAGCCCGAAAACTGTGAAAAACCTCGGGGCCCGTTTCCCTCAGGATCCGCTCTCCCCATGGCGAACGCTCCTCGCCCAAAACTCGGTGCGCCTCGGGGATCTACTGACCCGGGTCAACCCAGACCCGGGTCAGTCAGGCTCTGCAGGATCCTGCAGGGTCCTGCACCCACGCCCGGGTCAATGCAACCCTGGCTCTGCAGGATCCTGCAAGATGCGGCGCTCTGACAGACCCACGCTTACATGGACCCCCGCCTCTGGAGCCCCGAGCGCCCACGCCACAAGGAGTGCCGGCCCCGGCTCGAGCGGACGAGAGGAAGACCCGGAGCGCCCCCTCCCCAAAATGCGGCTGGTGCCGCCTCGCTCGGCGGGAGCTCTCCGCCGCGGCCCGAGGAGGCCCAAAGAGAACAGTGTCGTGGCCCACAGGCTCCAACGGCGCCGATCGCAAACCACTCCCCAGCGTAACCCATTTTTGCAGTCGCCGATGCTCGAGGAACGCGCGCACTCTGGGGAGGAGGCTGGAGAGGAGGCAGCCAGGACCGCCGATCAGCCTCGTGGGGAACTGGTGGGACCCTCGGAGCAAAAACAACAAAGACGGGAAAACTCGCGCCCGAGACCTGGGAAAGTCCAGAGGACCCGTGGGCGGTTCCAGCCGAGAGGCACACAAAGTGGACTTCCGGACGCACGCGCGGATCTCTTGGATCGGGACTGGATCCCCCTGCCGCCCTCTAGCGCCGCCCCTGGCGCGCTCCGCGCGCCAGGGAGGGGTTTGAGCACCGATGCAAGAAATCCGCGCGGACCTCCGAGTGCTTCAGGCTGTGCTGTTGCCTGTCAGCGAAGCCAAGCATCTCTTGGAGGACTTTACGCGGAGGCTCGAAGGTCCGTGCCCAGCTTCGTCTGGCCAGCCGTACCGTGAGATGGTGTCCGCCTCTCTGGGGCTGTCCGGTGGAAGAGGCGATGGCTATTGCGCCTGCCTCGCGCGAGGTGCGGAGGAGCACTGGGGAGCTGCGCGTGGATCACAGCTGATGTGTGCGCTGCGCAAAGGACTGATGGCGCCCGACGCGCGGCGGGCCCATGGCGCGGAGCCTGCCCGGAGAGTGGCTGGGGAAGGGCCCTCCGGCCAGATGGGGACGGATGGAGGCAGCCCGCCCAGAGTCCAGCCCGACGTCTCAGCCTGCGTCGATGGGCCCGTGCTCGGCGCATTGGCTGTGTCGGGGGCGCGGGCGGTTGAATCCGCCTGCAGCCCTCCCCCTCCCCCCCGCTCCCCCGTCCCGCCCTCACAGTCCTCCTCCTCCTCCTCCTCCTCCTCCTCCTCCTCCTCCTCCTCCTCCTCCTCCTCCTCCTCCTCCTCCTCCTCCCCCTCCTCCCCCTCCTCCCCCTCCTCCTCCTCCTCCTCCTCCTCCCCCTGCTCCTCCTCGCTTCCTCCTCCCCCTGCTCCTCCTCGCTTCCTCCTCCTTTCAGCGACTCTCAGACTCTTCCGTTGGCTCCCTCCTCTCCTACGCCCGCAGCTTGGGCTCGCGAGCAGGAGCGTGCCGCGACGAGCCCTAGCGGCCCCCCACCGGCGCTCCCGTCGTCGGCGCCGCCGCCGGCGGGCGTGTCGGTGTCGTCGTCGCCGTTGTTGCCGTCGTCGTCGGCGGCGTCAGTGTCGCTGCCGTCGTCGTTGTCGTCGGCGTCGCTGTCGTCGGCGTCGTTGTCGTCGGCGTCGTTGTCGTCGGCGTCAGCTTCGCTGCCGTCGCTGCCGTCGCTGCCGCCGCCGCCGCTACCGCCGCCGCCGCCGCCGCCGCCGTCGTCGTCGTCGTCGTCGTCGTCGTCGTCGTCGTCGTCGTCGTCGTCGTCGTCGTCGTCGTCGTCGTCGTCGTCGTCGTCTGGTGGCGCGGACTGTCCCGGCGGGCCGCCCCTCACGCGCTTGGCAGCGCGGCACCGCCCCGTCCTCGGCCGCGCGGGGAGGTGGGCGGCAAGCGGGGGGGGGGGGCCCAGGCCGCGCGAGCAAGCGGGAAGGGACACAGCGGACGCATGGCCTCACGAGCGCGGGTCAATACGGTGGCGGCATTCGGTTAGGAACCCTGAGACAAGGAATCCAGGGTCACGGATATCAGTTGACGATAAGGAATCGTGGAACCCTTGCATCGGGATTCCGTGGTCATTCGATAAGAAACCCTTAGATAAGGAAGCTTGGCCAGGGATATCACCGCTGCCCTCCTCACACAAGGGATCCCCGAAGGTCTGAGGCCTCCTGGGCGCATTCCTCCACGAACGCCCCACCGTAAGAGGAGCCCCTGCGCCGAAGGCCCCAGGGGAACCCTGGAGGCAGCCTGGAGCGAGCAGCACTCGATGGCGAAGGGTCCAGCCACGCAGATCGGCGGGGGTGCCGCCCAAACACCTGGGGGCTGCTCTTCACCCTTTCGCTGGCTGTGCTGGCCTCCCTGCGGGAACGGGGCGCGGTGCCAACACCGGTTTGGAATAGGTGCCAACACGATGCAAGACCGTCGAACGACCGTTCAGGCACGATGGCCTGATAGCCATACAATCGACGAGCACACTGCAAACACGACGCGATCGTGCAACAACTGAAGACAACTTGGACCCGATGGCAACGAACGTATGACTTCGACAGCTCGTGCCCACGATGGTTACATGACCCTGCTGGTGCGCAGCGCATCTAGGTTATCCAATGAGTGCATTGCTCGGGAGTCAGAAAGATCCCGATGAACACTCCTTCCACTGGGTAGCCCGCTATCGAGACAAGGTTGATGCAGTAACGATTGCCTTTGCCTGGCACAGAAGAAGAAGCTCACCATACCCCGAATCCCGCCACATCGAGATACCTTATCAGTCATTGTTCCTCCTCTTGTCTAAACAAATACGCTTTTGGCATAACCCATGCTTCCAGACACCCCAGACACATCGACTGTGCATGCTCTACACATCGTGCCAAACAAACGCGCACGAAGGCACCAGAGATGAAACGCACAGGAGCACACGCACAAACACACGCACACACACAAGCACACACGCATGGAGCTAACACGGCAGCAAACGCACGCATCACGAATGCTCCACACGTTTCGACGCAGATGAGGGAGGCATGATGACATACGCTCCACGCTCCATCAGCAAACCGAACTTGACCTCCTCCAGCCGAGAAAAGGCATGCACACAAACGAATCGCACGCTGGAAGCAACCTGACCAAATGACAAATGTGAGGAGGAGATAGACGCTCCGACATGCGCAGACGCACAATCAAAACTCGGGGTCTGAGTAGCGCCGTCACGCATCCCGTCCATTGACCTCAACCTCATAGAGAGCATGCTTGATTACCCTCACACAGGCGAACGCCTGCTGCAAACGAGTGGGCTTGTTTGAACCTGCATGGCACATGAGCCTTTGCTGTGCTGCCCATCGATCGCAATGATATCTGATTGCGCCAAGATTGCACGAGGCCATGAATGTGGTAGAGGGTAACGATCCGTGCAGCTGGTCTGGACCGTTCAGAAGCTTCGCGCGACCTCGTAGCACCGCCTCACACGTGGGATCATTGTTGTGATTTCACGCTTGAGGGCCCCAAAATTGACGATCCAAGCGGAAGACAACGCACCGCAATACAACTCCGAAGCTGTGAGAGCACACAAGCTTGACGGTCCTGAAAAATGAGGAGGCCTCAAACCAGAGACATACTTGAAACTATCCTGGCGAAGGACCCAACCATATGCAGTTGTGAGTATCGCGTTGTGGGTGCCGCTTTCGGTGGCCCACGCAACGCGTGACGGGGCGTGCCGTAATGGGGGCGTGCCGTAATGGTTGGGGGGACGCCTGCGGGCGGTCCCACTGGGGCCTTCGGGGGGACCTCCCCTGGGGTCACGAAGCGCTGTAGTGGGTGGTGGAAACGCATGCGGGCGGTCCCACAAGGGCCTGCGCTGGAGCTCCCTGTGGGCCCACGATACGCTGTACCGGGTGGGGGGACGCATGCGGGCGGTGCCACTGGGGCCTTCCGTGGTGCTCCCTATGAGGCCGCACGGCGCGCTGTAATGGGTGAGGCACACGCGTGCGGGCGGTAGCACTGGGGCCTTCGCTGGAGCTCCCTATGGAGCCACGAAGCGCTGTACTGGGTGTGGCGGACGCATGCGGGCGGTCCCACTGGGACCTTCGGTGGACCCCCTCATGAGGCCACGGAAGGCTGCACAAGGTGTGGCGGACACATGCGGGCGGTCCCGCTGGGACCTTCCGTGGTGCTCCCTATGGGGCCACGAAGCGCTGTACTGGGTGTGGCGGACGCATGCGGGCGGTCCCACTGGGACCTTCGCTGGAGCTTCCTATGCGGCCACGAAGCGCTGTACAAGGTCTGGCGGACGCATGCGGGCGGTCCCACTGGGACCTTGGGCCACGAAGCGCTGTACTGGGTGTGGCGGGCGCATGCGGGCGGTCCCACGGGGACCTTCGCTGGAGCTCCCTATAGGGCCACGAAGCGCTGTACAAGGTCTGGCGGACGCATGCGGGCGGTCCCACTGGGACCTTCGCAAAAGCTCCCCCTGGGGCCACGAAACGCTGTGTACTGGGTGTGGCGGACACATCCGGGCGGTCCCACTGGGACCTTCGCAAGAGAACCCTTATAGGGCCATGAAAGGCTGTACTGGGTGTGGCGGACGCATGCGGGCGGTCCCACTGGGACCTTCGGTGGAGCTCCCTGTGGGCCAGGAAACGTGTGAAAGGTGCGCCACAGTGAGGGGGCTTGCGAGAGGAGGGAGGAGAGGGGGAAGAGGGAGGAAAGAAAGAGGAGAACGCGGGGACCGTCTCTTCAAAACGAAGGCCCAACACCACAGGATGTTTGGGAAAAATGACCATCCTCAATCCTTGTTATTATTCAAGAGCTACGCTTCCGAGTGCACAGCGCGAGAAAGATACATGCGATGGCCAGATATTCCTTAGTTGTCGTTGGAAACATTGAAGACGAATGAGCGCGGCGCGGAGGTGACAGTCGCATGCTGAACAAATACCGCCCTCCATCTGAGTGTCGGGGTACCTGAAGACGAATGTGCGCGACACGTAGACGACAACCACATTTCGACCATGAGCTGTCATCAACCCGTGTAAAGGGTGGAAGCCTTTCTACGACTGTGTGCAGACATCCAAGAAACACGCATTTGCATGCCCGAACGCAGAAATCTGGCCATCAAGCGTGGAGATCTTCGAGGCGAAACGCGCGGGCCTACCGGCGGCGGACACTGTCTGTTCTTGCGACGATGATGGACATGTTTTCCACCACCACCACCACCACCATTAAGTTGGAGGGGGGAAGGAGGTGGAGGAGGTGGAGGAGGCGGAGGAGGACCCCCTCCCCCCCCAACTTAATTATGGTGGTGGTGGTGGTGGAAAACATGCTCATCAGACGAGGGCGAGACACTCATGAGGACGAGGGCCGAGCGGGGGAACCTCAATGTCCTGGGGAGGCAGGGGCGGGCACACCGCCACGGGCCGCCTTCGTCTCGAGAGTTTGCCCACAGACTCACCCCTGGACGGGTCCTGGGGGCGGTCCTTCGAGGAGGGCGAGGGGGCGGAGGAGGAACGGCGCGCCGGCGGGAAAGAGTTGGGTGCTCTCCGCCCCACCGTCGGGGATGTTGTGGCCAAGGTGCGTCCCGTCGAGCGAGACGCACTCGCCGCTGTTCTGCGATTGGGGGGATGGGGGGAGGGCTGAGGGCGCCGTAGCGATGGCGGGCCCAAGGCGTTGGTGCTCTGCATGTTGCAGCGGCGGCCGTTTTGCCACACACTGCAATTGAGCTCTGGCCCAAGGGTGAATGGTCAGCACCTTCGCGCACCAATAGAGTAGACGGCCTCGAGGAGCTGGTAGGAGCAAAAGCAGATAGTAGGTATTACGGTACAATCAAGGAAGAGACATACATAGCTTTCTGGGGGGGGGCACCTGGTACGCACCGAAAAAGTAGCGGGAACCGAAATCTGAAGGGGCATTAATTCCTCCTCTACCCAGCCGGAGATTCGAGCCGCTGCTGCTTCAAGGGCAGAGGACGACAAGGGAACGAGGGAGAGGAGGAGGCAGACGATGCCGAGGGGGAAGCGACGACAACCCGAAACGCAGAAGCGACAATCCGAGGAGGCGACAGAGCGACAGGGACAAGACGAAACGAGGAAGGCGACAAGAGAAGAGCGGGACCGAGACCTCAGAGGGCAATTGCGTAGATGGCGCCGGAGAGAACTGGTCGTTGGCGAAACCCACCACAAGCAAACCTAGAAGCCCTGGCAGCACAAAGATGAAGCCGAACAACTGCACTAGTTTGATATAGTTCGTGTAATGAACGAGACACAGCTTGTGAAATGGACAGGAGCGCATGGGGGAGCACCAGGAGGACGACGAGGAAAAGGGGAGGCAGATACGTGAATCGCGACTAGCTTGAGGACTGCAACCCTTAACACCTGAGGCGGAGGCGGTGACCACGAGATGGAGGCGGCGACAGGTAAGGACAAAGCTTACAACTGCGGAACGAGCGATGACCGTCCCAAGAAGACCGATCCCTACACAATTAGTTCTGAGCAGCACGTCCCACTAACAACCTTCTGGCACAGGCAGGGGCCCGCCGAGATCAAGCAACACTGAACGAACACATGATCTCCTGCTGCCAGCGGTTCCGGCTGGCCGACGTAAGCGATCGAATGGATGGAACCAAAAAGAAGCGCAAGCAAAAGCCGCAGCAAAGAAGCGCCGGGTAAAAACATGAATGTAAGAGCAGGCCGCGAGAAGAAGAGACAGGACGAACGGGACGAGTGAAAGGACGAGGTGGGCGGAATGATGACCAGAGGGCGAAGGGCGAGGCAGAATGAATTGCGTTTTCACACCTCGCCCTCTTCCCCCTCGCTGGCGGGCTCTGGACACCATAGGAACCGCTGGAGAAATCAGCTTCTATTTCCCCTGGCGGCAGACATCGAAACGGCCGCGCCACGATGGGCAGCAACACCGCGCAAACGTCGGGCCGCATCGGACAGCCCAGAAATCGGAGTCCAACCAGATCGAGTCAGGCGAGTGCGGTATCGAATTAAATGTGGACTTAAGGGGAAATTTCGATGACTGCGGAGACAGCAAGCGACCACAACCACATCTAGGATACTCCCTGCGGGATGTCTTCCGCATGCCAAAACTTGTCAGAACATCGAAATCAGCTGCGTACTGGTTGTGGTCGATGTGGCGTCCCAGGACGGCCAAATCGACCACAACCATAACCAAAGAGCTCATGTCGAGGTCGGTGGGCTCTCCCCCGAGGGGCCCTCCCGAAAAATCCACCTGTTATGCCTGGAATGACTCCGCCCCCGCCCTCCTTTCCAATTTCTGCTCTCTTCCTGAGGGATGGGGGCGCCGGTGTGGCTGAAGCCGCAAGCCACCCCTGAACTCGCCAACGGAGTGGATGAACCCAAAGACGAAGCACGGGTAAATGAGAAACTCGAGGGTAAGGGGGGAAGAATGCTCCCTGGTGTTTCCACAGATCCTCGCAGCATGTCGGGGATTTCCAGGGTCGGCGCATGGACTCGGGCGGGAGGAAAGGGAGGGGGAGGCGGGGAGCAGGCAGCACCAGCTCGACATCGGGGGAACAAATGAAAGGATGAGAAGGAGTGGGCGGGGTGTGGAGTGAGAAAGCGAAAATGCGAGAGGGGAATATGTATATATGTATATACAGGTCTATATCTACATAGATAGATCTATATACACATACCTGTATATATATGTACACATATATATATGTATATATATATGTGAGGTAACCGAACGATCATTGACTGGGCGCGTGGCTGAAGTGAGGTTCCGCGGTGCGGAGTGTTGCTGCGTTGTTTCGTTGTTCAGTTGTTGCGGCGTTGTTGGTGTAAGTGTTGCTGAGCGCTCTTGGCGAGCGAATCGTTATTGTCGATCCCCCATCTGGCATCTGGTGCACACGTGTGATGTCTTAACTGGAGTGCCCCTCCCGGGGCTCGCACCCCTTCTTGCCAAGGAGAACATGTGGCCTCACACTCCGTTGCTGGCCCCCAGACTACCACAACAGTGGCGCCCGCCTGGTACATCCTCACAACTTATTCACAATCGCGCTCTCGCGCAGGATGGCCTCACAATGTCTGCAAGAATCGCGCTCTCGCGTGGGAAGTCATCGCAATTTATTGACACGCCGGATCCCCAAACAATCAGGAATCACGTTGTCGCCGGGGATTTCCAAACGATTGCCTGGCCTTGTGACTCGAGCTATCGCTAAAACCTTCCTCGCGAATCATGCACGCAAGCGCTTCAACGACCCGCCCGTTCGACCCGCCCGTCTGGGCCTGCCCGCCCGTAAGGGTCCGCCCGCCCGACCCGCCCGTCTGGTTCTGCCGCTTGTCTTCCTGCTCCTACCCCCCTCCTGCTAATCTCTCTCGTGCTCTATCCTTCTCCCTTCCCGTTGTCCTCTCCCTTCTCTCTTCCTTTGTTTTAGGGGCTGCGCCAACCACACGTGGCAGGTAAGATATACCTCCAGAAGGGGTACGATCGAAGACGAACCATGCGGGCACCGATGGTTCGGAATAGACGTATTGAAAGGCACGCGAGCGTATCATAACGATCAGCAATGACATGTTTGCTGCGTTGTGTTGCTATTGTTGTTGCTGTTGTTGTTGCTGCTGTTGTTGGCCTCTCACTCGTGAAGAGTGATTATTGTTGATCCCCCACCGGTGCTCGATTCGATTTCCAATTGAATTGCCCCCTTCGGGGCTCGCACCCTGTTTTTTATGAGTGTTGGCTCCCGGCCTACAACGACACCAGTTCCAGCCTGATACTCCCTCGCAGTGTATTCAGAATCGCGCTCTCGCGCGGGACTCCCTCGCAATTGATGCAGGAACCGCGCTGTCGCGTGGGACCCCCTCGCATTTCACGAAAACGCCGTGCCCTACCCTCAGGAATCACGTTCTCGCTTTTGCCTTTCTCACGATATACCTGGGGATCGCGCTGTCGCCCGAGATTTCCTCGCGATTGATGCAGGACCTACGCTTCAGCGACACGCCTGCTCGACGTGGCCGCCTGAGCCCTCCTTCCCGACCCGCCCGGTAGGGAAAGCCCGCCCGACCCGCCCTTCTGGTTCTGCCGCGTGCTTTCTGCTCCTGCCCCCGTTCCTGCAAATTTCTTTGGTGCGCCATCCTTTACCCTCCCCCTTCCATCCGTCCTCTCTTCCTTTTTTCACAACCATCCTGTGGTTTTGCGTCCCAATTTTCAAAAGACAACGCCCCGCGTCCACTCCTTCCTCCTCCCCATCCTCCCTTCCCCCACCGTCATCATCATCATCATCATCATCATCATCATCATCATCATCATCATCAGCAGCAGCAGCAGCATCATTATCATCATCATCATCATCATCATCATCATCATCATCATCATCATCATCATCAGGGCCGTCATCATTATCACAATCAGCATCACCATCCTCGTCGTCATCATCGCCATCATCATCATCATCATCATCATCATCATCATCACCACCACCACCACCACCATCATCATCATCATCATCATCATCATCATCATCATCATGATCAACATCGTCATCGTCATCATCATCACCATCATCACCATCATCATCACCATCAGCATCGACATCATCACCATCATCGTCACTATCGCCGTCATAATCACCATAATCGCCATCAGCTTCGGCACACCCCTCACACGTTTCGTGGCCCCATAGGGAAATCCACCAAAGGCCCCAATGGCGATGTCAACATGCGTCGGCGCCACCCATTTCGCCACACCCCTCACGCGCTTCCTGATTCCGCAAGGAGCTCCACCGAACGCCGCAATGGCGATGCGCAGATGCGCCCGCGCCACCTATTCCGGTACTCCCATCACACGCTTCCTGGCCCCATAGGGAATCCGACAATAAGCCCCCGTGGCGGTGTCCCCATGCTTTCGCGCCACTCATTTCGGCGCACACCCCACACGTTTCGTGGCCACATAGTAAGCTCCACCGAAGGCCCCAGCGGCGGTGTCCACATGCGTCCGCGCCACCGATGTCCGCACACCTCTCACGTGTTTCGTGGCCCCATACGGAGCCCCACCGAAGGCCTCTGCGGCAGTGTCCATATGCGTCTTCGCCACTAATTTCGGCACACCCTTTACACGCTTCGTGGCCCCATAGGGAGATCCACCGAAGGCCCCAATGGCGGTGTCCGCATGCGCCCGCGCCACCCATTTCGGCACGCTTCTGGCACGTCTCGTGGCCCCAGAGGGAACTCCACCGAAGGCACCGGTGGCGGTGTCTACATGCGCCCGCGCCACCCATGTCGGCAAACCCTTCGCACGTTTCGTGGCCCCATGGTGAACTCAACCGAACGCCCCTGTGGCGGTGTCCACATGCGTCCGCGCCACACATGTCGGCACACCCTTCACACGCTTCGTGGCCCAAAAGGCCCAGTGGCGGTATCCCCATGCGTCCGCGCCACCCATTTCGACACCCCTCACACGTGTTGTCGCCCCTCAGGGAGCTCCACCGACGGCCCCAGCGGCAGTGTCCACACGCGTCCGCGCCACCCATTTCGGCGCACCCCTCCCGCGCTTCGGGGCCTCATCGGGTACTCCACCGGAAGCCCCAACGGCGGTGTCCACATGCAACCGCGTCACCCATGTCGGCACACCCTTCACACGCTTCGTGGCCCCATAGGGAGCTCCACCGAAGGCCCCGACGGCGGTGTATCGAATACGAAAAGCGGGGGTACCGAGGGTTTCGGATGTACGCGTTGAATGGCACGCGAGCAGATTGGAGCGAGCAGATTTGAACCGATTGCTGCTGCTGTTCACTACCATTTGCAACGAATGTTGCTGATCCCGCCCTCCCTGGTACACCTTTGAATTGAACTGCCTCTCCCAGGGCCCGCGCTCTTTTTCTTGCAAGGGAAATCTTCCGGCTCAGACTGAGCCCTTGGCCCCTGAATTACAACGGCAACAATCATCTTCCCCGAACGCACGATGCTTCTATATGCAGCATGCGTCCGTCATGATCGTTACTTGGGGGAATTTTCCCGCACACGGGGTCCGACATTTCCTCCCCCCGATCTCCCACCAGAGGGGGTCTTGACAACACCTCCTCCGAGGCACTTCAACATCTTCAGCCCGGATGGCACATCGCCTTCGCGATCCCCCTGCCCAGACCGTGCTTCTAGGCATCACGACGCCTAAAACCTCAGGGAGAGGCCTCGCAACCTCTGGCCCAGAGCCTCTGAGAGAAGCTTCAGAGCTTAGGCCCCTCAGCTTTCGACCCCTTCCTGGGTGACGCTTTTGCGCCGGCAATTTTCTGATGGCGCCGGGGCTCGTCGTCGTCGTCGTCGTCGCCACCGCCGCCGCCGCCGTCGTCGTCCTCCTCCTCCTCCTTCTCCTCCGCCCTGTACTTCTCTTCCAACACATGCCCCTGGCCCTCGGTGTCTCCAGGAACTCCGGGAGGCCGCCGACGGCTTCAGGGCACGACGACGACGACTACGACGACGACGACGGCGGCGGCGGCGGCGGCTGCGGCGGCGGCGACGACGACGACGACGACGCCACGCCCCTCGACACGAGCGAGAGCGAGGTCGCGCGGGACAGGCGCGAGAGCGCACTCAGGGTGTCCCACAGTAAGACTTGATTGTTTAATTGTTTAGTGACGACAGCGACGACGACGATGACGACGGCGGCGGCGGCGGTGGCGGCGAAGACGCCACGCCCCAGGACACGAGCGAGAACGAGGTCGCGCGGAGGAGGTGCGAGAGCGCGAAAAAGCATTTTAGGTGCCCAGCAAGAAAAATTGTTTTATATCTGAAGTTCAACAAGGGTAAGGAAGACGCAGAGCCTCCTGGGAGCCCTGAGAAAAAACGGAGGAAATATCGAGCGGCAGCGTCGTTGCTTGTCGGGGGTCCTGAGGCGGGAGTGCCTGTCCTGAGGTGAAATGCAAGGAAATATCCAGCGGGAGCGCAAATGTTGTTGGAAAAACTGCTTTGGGGGGCGAGCAAAAACCTCAACCCCGAGTGAGAAAAGAGGAAGTAACGAGCCCGAGCGTTGTTGTTGAACTTAAACAATTATTGCTGATCCCCCCTCACCGGTGCATGCGTTTTCTCTCAATCAAACTGTGCCCCTCGACGCTTGCACCCTGTTTTTTGCCAGGGAAAGTCTTGGTGCTCAAACTGTGCCCTGGGCCCCCGGTTTACAACAAGAACAACAGCGGTTCCCGCCTTTGACTTCCTCACAATTTACTCAGGATCGGTGCTCCCGCCTTTGACTTCCTCACAATTTACTCAAGATCGGTGCTCCCGCCTGTGACTTCCTCGCAATTTAATCCGGACCCCCGCTCCCATCTGAGACTTCCTTACATTTTACTCAGGAGCGGCGCCCCTGCTTGAGACTTCTTCGCAATTGAATCAAACTTTCTTCGCAATTGAATCAAGACCCCCGCTCCCGCCAGAGAGCCCCTCACATCTTATTCATGAATTGCGTTCTCGCCTGTGATTTCTATGCTATGTATTTAGAAACCGCGCTTTCGACGCTCAGGAAACACGCTGCGCCAAGGACGCCGTCACAATTTACTTAGGAATCGCGCTCTCGCCATACCCAAACATCCCGCTTGAATGTCCCACCCGCCCGACCCGCCCGTCAGGGGATTGCCCGCCCGTCGTGGGCCCCCGTCCGAGACTTCCTTCAGGAACGGCGCTTTCGCCGAGGGCTCCCTCAAAAGTTCGCGCTCGTACCTTCCTGCTCCTCCTCCCTCTCCCTCCTCTCTTCTCTCTCCCTCCTCTTTCCCCTCATCATTATGCCTATTTGCCGTATCCCCTCTCCCTCCTCTCCCTCTTCCCTTCTCCCTCCCCCCTCTCCTGCCTCCTCCCCCCCTCTTTCTTTATGTCTCTCCCCTCTCTCTCTCTTTCTCTCTACCTCTCTTATCTGTGTTTCTTTCTCTCGCACTCCAAGGAGCGGCCGCGGGCGGTCGGAGCCGCCCGCGGACGCCCGAACGCTCGCGCGAGGCCGCGCAACCCTCACGGCTGCAGGCCTGGCTTCAGGGCGGCGAGAGCGAGCCCACCGCACGGCACGGCCAGCTCGCAAGCTGAGCCGCGCCGCCCTCAATCCTCGCCTCCGTGGCAAGGGGGGCGCCACGGAGGTCCCAGGAGAGGGCGCGAGGGCCCAGCGCTCCACGCCAGGCCCAGAGCGGGGCCCGCCCCGCACCGCGGCCAGCAGCGCCCCGCCTGACGCAACGGCGCCAGCCGCCCAGGCACGTCAGCACCACGGGCAGCAGCGCCACAGCGCGGGCTAGGATGACGAGCCCGACGTCGCCAACCGGCGGCCGCGGTCGAAGGTCCTGAGCACCTCCAGGTCGGCCTTCGCCACCTCGCGCTTGCTCGCGGACAGTGGCACCAGCAGGGCCGCCTCGAGGAACGCCTGGACGTCGTCGCGCGGCGAGACCCCAGCGCGATCGCCGAGGTCGTCCAGCCGCTCCCAGAGCACCACCCAACTAGCTGCATGTTTCACGTGCTCCTTCGGGTCCTGCAGCTGGATGGGCTTCGCCTCCGCGCCGTGGGCCGAAGGCAGGGCCGCAGGAACCCCTACGCCACTCGCAGCCTCCGAGCCCGCCGCGGCCGCGCCGCCGCCCCGCGCCGCGCGCAACACGGGCAGCTCGTCTACGAAGGCGTCGTCGGAGTCCTCGTCCTCCGCCGCGCGACCGCCATCCACCTCCATTAAGGCCGATGCAACAGCGGCACCACGCCGACGTCGTCCGCGGCGGCGCTTCCGCCGAGGCGCGGGGGCGCCTGGCGGAGCCGAGCCAGCCTCGGGAGCATCGGGGGCACCATCACGCTCGGCACCTCGAGGATGGGCAGCTTCAGCCTGCGTCTAGCGGCGGGGCTTGCGGGCGAGGTCGGCCACCGCCGCTCGCAGCAAGCTCTCCGCCGTTCGCAGGAGGCGCGTCCCGCTGCGGGACGCCTCCACAGCCAGGCCACTGGCGGCGTGAGCCGCCAGGAGGGCGCCGCGGGCAGCCTCCAGGCCTCCAGGGCCCCCCGCCGCGCGGCATCCGCGCCACCGGCGTCAGCACGTGCGGCGAGTCCGGCAGGGGCCATCCCGACGAGGCGGAGCGGCGGCGCGGGCCCAGCGGCGGACGGCTTGAGCCAAAATGGCTTTGTGTTTATTTCTCTCTCTCTCTCTCTTTTTCTTTCTTTTTTTTTTTCTCTCTCTCTCTCTCTCTTTCTCTCTCTCTCTCTCTCCCTCTCTCTCTGCCTCTACCCCCTCTTCGCTCCTTCTCTCTTGGCGTTTTCCCTCTTCCTTCGTCCCTCCCCCTCCCTTCCTCCCACTCTCCCTCGTTCTCCCCCTCCTCTTTTCGCTGGGCCCACACCAATTCCAATGGCGGGCACGTGTACGCCCACGGCGGATTGTCCGCCCGTTCAAATTTGCCCGCCTGTCTAAGCCCGCCGCCCCCCGCAACGAGAAATAATGAATCCCCCCAAAAGGGGTGTGGTCGAAGACAACAAGGGCGGGTATCAAGGGTGTGGGGAACTCGTTTTGAATAATACACGGGCAAGTAAGAGCGAACAGTCTCATACTGATTATTGTTGTTGTTGTCGTCGTCGTTGTTGTTGGGGGGGCCGGCTTTGGCGGAACAGCGCCTGAGCGCGTGCCTCACTTGCTAATGCAATGAAGCCGACGCCTAAGCGAAAACGAAACAGAGCATTCAGGGTGCCCAATAGTGGAAACTGTTTGAGAATTTAAATTGTTAGAGAATGTAAAAGTCCATCGACAACAACAGCAACACCAACATCAACAGCAACAACAGCAACACCAACAGCAGCAACAACAATCAGCTTAATACTGCCCGCTCTTACTGGCACGCGTGTTTTGTATTCTGTATAGCCCAACATTCGATACCCGCCCACTTCGTCTTCGATTGCAGCCCCTTTCGTGGGGAATTTCTTCCTTGTCGGCCAGTGAATGAAGCGCGAGGAACTCTCGAACGAAGGCGCCGTTCCTGAGTTCGGGGGCCTCTCTGGCCAGGCCAGGGGCTCTCGGAATACGTACTGGGAAATATCGAACGGGAGCCCTTGTCGCCGTGTCTGTGCCTCCACCAACTTGCCTGGATTACGAGAAGATCTCAAGCGAGAGCGCCAGTCTTGAATTCGGGGGCCTCTCTGGCAAGGGCGTCTGCGAACACAACTTGAGGAAATATCGAACGGGAGCCCTTGTCGTCGAAGTTGGTCCTCCACCAATGTGACTGAAACATGAAAACGTCTGAGAAGGAGAGAGCGCCGTTCCGGAGTTCGGGGGCCTTCCTGGACCGGGGCTCGCGGAGTAAATCGTGAGGAGGCATCGAGTAGGAACCCTTGTCGTCGTGGCTGGGCCCCCACAGACTTGATTGATACGCGAGGAAATCTCAAGCGAGAGTGCTGTTCTGAGTTCGGGGGCCTCTCTTGCCAGGGTGTCTCGGGGTAAACTGTGAGGAGGTATCGAGCGGGAGCCGTTGTCGTCGTAGCGGGGCCTCCAACGGCACACGTGTGCACTGAAGCCAACGTTCGAGCGGGATCCTCGCTTTCACAATTCATGTAGCCGGTGTCGAGGCGAGAGCGCCCGGAACCGTTTCCAGAGATCGGCAAAAAATCCGCCGACCCTGTCGGCGCGTGTGGGGTTTGTCAAATTCCGTCGACGGGAAGCCTTTTTTCGCCCCCTCCTTCCCATCCTCCTCTCCCGTCGGGGGGGAGAGAGAGAGAGAGAGAGAGAGAGAGAGAGAGAGAGAGAGAGAGCACGCTTCCTCGTTCGGAGAACGGGTTCGCAACTTGAGGGAATTCCATCCACGTCCTCATTACGTCAGAGGGAAGCCCCTTCCCTTTGTCCCTTCCCCGGCGGGAGGGGGGGTCCGGGGTGAGATGGGTCAGATTCGCATCGCCTGTGGGGGTCCTCCTCTCCCACGCCGGTCCTTCTCCGGTGCGCCGGTCCTCCTCGGGTCCTCCTCCCCAGGTGGGGAGGAGTCCCAAGGGGGAGGGAGGGGAGCCAAATACGCATCCGTCCCTGGGGGTCCTCCTCCCCCTCCCTTCCCCTCTCCCACGCCGGTCCTCTGGTCCTCCTCCCTAGGGGGGGGCTCCCTAGGGGGAGTCCTTTTCCTCCTCTCCTCCTCCTCCTCCTCCTCCTCCTCCTCCTTATCATCGCCTCCTCCTCCTCCTCCTCATCCTCCTTTTCCTCCTCCTCCCCCTCCTGGTCGTCGTCGATGTCTTTCAGGGTCGGCGGCACCGGCCGTCAGGCCTGCACAATATTCTCTGGAAGCGAGTACTCAATAGCAACAATAATAACAACACCAAGAACAACAACCATCACATCAACACCAATATCAACAACAATAACAACAACCACCACCACCACAACGACGACGACGACGACGGCTCCCGCTTGATACCTCCTCACATTTTATTCACAATCGCGCTCTCGCGTGGGACTTTATCAGAATTTGCTAAGGAAACGCGCTGTCGCGTGGGACTGCCTCGCAAGGTATTCAGACGCCACGCCCATAACACTCAGGAGCCACGCTCTCGCCACGAACGCCTCCACGACTTTTTGGGGGATCGCGCTGCGCTACGCGTACAAGATTGACGCCTCAACGTCACGCCCGCCCGACCCGCCCGTCAGGGCCCACCCGCCCGACTCGCCCGAGAAAGGGTCCGCCCGCCCGACTCGCCCGTCTGACTCGCCCGTCTGGTTCTGCCGCTGTGTTTCCCCCTCCTAAGCCTTTCCTGCTAATCTCTCTCGTGCTCCATGCTTCTCCCTCCCTTTTGCCCTCTCTTTCCTCCCTCTCTTCCCGCACGCCTTTCCTCATGGCGACTTGCTTTCTCCTGTCTCCCACCTCTTCCTGTTTTAGCGGCTGCGTCATTCACACGTCGCAAACAAAGGGGACATGCCCCAAGGGGGGAGCACGATCAAACACGACAAGGCCAGGTATCGAGGTTTTGGGGTATACATGTTGAATGACGCGCGAGCAGGTGAGAGCGAACAGCCTCAAAATCATTGTTGATGTTGCTGGGCATTTCGAACAATAACTGTTGATTATTCCTCCTCCGGTGCCCAATGTGTCATTTAAAATGAAGTGCTCCTCCAGGGAATCGCACCCTGTGTCCACCATGGCAAATATTTGGCCTCAGACTGGGTTGGCCGAGCTACCATAACAACGGCTCCTGAGAGATACCTCCTCACATTGTATTCAACATCGCGCTGTCGCGCGGGACGTCAATACATCCAAGAGTCAAGCGCCCGCGTGGGACCCCTTCGCAATTCATTCATACGTCGCGCCCTCGACATTTAAGCAACACGCTCGCCATGGACTGCCAAACGAATTCTTTAGGATCTGCGCTATCGCTCGAGATCTCCTCGCGAGTCATGGGCACTGACGCTTCAGCGACCCACCCGCTCGACCCGACCGTCTGGGCCCGCCCGCCCAACCCGCCCGCTAGAGTCCGCCCGCCCGACCCGCCCGTCCGGTTCTACCGCTGGTTTTCCTGCTCCTACCCCCCCTCCTGCTATTCTCTTTCGTGTTCCATCTTTGTTCCTGCCCCTTGTCCCTTCCCTTACCCCTCCCCGCCCCTGTTTTGTGGGGTGCGTCAACTACCCAAAGCAGGTAAGGAAGATTCACCCCCAAGGGGGGCACGATCGAAACCAAAAAGGGCTGGTATCGAGGGTTTGGGGTATACATGTTGAATGGCACGCGAAGATATGAGATCGAGGTGCACGTTTCTGGTTCGGCGTTTCGATATTGGGCGGAAGGGGGGGGGAGGGGGGGCGGGTCTGGCCCCGGACCTCTGCTTAACGCGACTGTCAGCAGCAGTGCGTCCTCTGGGGGTGCGGGGGCCCGCGCCCATCGGCAAAACCATCAAAAAGAAAACGATCGCGAGCTGTTTAACAATGTGTGTTGTTGTTCCCCTTGAACTCTCACTCTTGCAAACTAACCAGTGTTGATCCCACCCACCCGCGCACATCATGTTTTCAATTGCAGTGCCCCCTCTCGGGTTTCGCGCCCTGTTCTTTATCAGGGAAAATATTCCTGCTCAAACTGTGCCCCTGGCTCCCCAGCTACAACAACAACGCCTCCCGCCTCAGACTTCCTTACAGTCTATTCCGAACTAGCGCTCTGGCGCGGGAATTCCTCACGATGTATGCAAGAATCGCAATCTCTCGTGGGACTTCCCCAGAATGTGTTCAGACGCCGCGCCGTCGACGCTCAGGAATCACATCCTCGCCGTGGCACTTCCCACGATGTGCTCGGGGATCGCACTACCGCTCAAGCTTTCCCCGCGATCCACGCAGGACTCACGCTGTAGCAATTTCCTGCTCGATCTCACCGCCTGGGACCTCCTTCCCGACACGACCGCCAGGGCCTGCCCAACCCATCTGCCCGGGTGGTTCTACCACGCGCTTTCTGATCCTAGCGTCCTTCCGCCTAATTTCTCTCGTGCTCCATCTTTCTCCCTCCCCATTCTACCCGTCCTCTCTTCCCCTGTTCAAAAAGGGCTGCGCCGACTACGCACGGCAGGTCAGGAAAATATGCCTCCAACGGGGTACGATCGAAGACGAAGAGGGCGGATACCGAGGGTTTGGGATATATGTATTGAATTGTGCGCAAGCAGACAGGAACGAACAATATTAAAGGATTGGGGTGGTTGCTGTTGCTATCGTTGTTGTTGGTGTTCTTGTTGGTGTTGCCGCTGCAGTTTGTGAAGTGCTACTACTATGATTAGGGTTAGCCTTATTAATCATAGGACTAGTACGACGATTCGTAACATAATGATCATTATACTCTTCTTCTTGCTACCACTAGTACTACGACTACTACGACTACTACCACCACCAGTACTCCTACTACTACTACTACTACTACTACTACTACTACTACTACTACTACTACTACTACTACTACTACTACTACTACAACTACTGCTACTACTACTACTACTACTACTACTACTACTACTACTGCTACTACTACTACTACTACTACTACAACTACAACTACAACACAACTACTACTACTACTACTACTACTACTACTACTACTACTACTACGAGTACTACTACTACTACTACTACTACTACTACTACTACTACTACTACTACTACTACTACTACTACTACTACTACTACTATACTACTACTACTACTACTACTACTACTACTACTACTACTACTACTACTACTACTACTACTACTATTACTACTACTACTACTACTACTACTACTACTACTACTACTACTACTACTACTACTACTACCACTACTACTACTACTACTACTACTACTACTACCATGTTGTTTTTAGTCATATTTGTGGTGCTCTTAATTTTGTTGTTGTCGCTGCTGGTGCTGTTACTGTTGATCTCCACTCCCTCCAACTGCTTTTGATCCCCCAATTCGGCTCCCATGCTGTCTTGATTTCAGTGTCTCTCCCAGGGCTCGCACCCTGCCCTCTAGTAACAAAATCTGTGGCGCCAGACTGGGCTGCTGGCCCCCAAACTGCAAGAACAACGGCTCACGCCTGACACTGCCTCACAATGTATTAAGAATCGCGCTCTCGCGCTGGATTTCCTTACAAAGCATTCATGAACCGCGCTCTCGCGCGGGACCTTTCTGATTTATTCGTGCGCCGCGCCTCCAACACTCAGGAATCACGCTTTCACCATGGACGTCCTCGCGGTTTAATTGAGGATCGCGCCATCGCTAGAAACTGCCTCGCGATTCATGAAAGGGCCCGCTCGAGCTGGCCACCTGGGCCCGCCTGCCTGGCCCGCCCGTTGGTGTCCGCCCGCCAGACCCGCCAGCGTGGTTCTGCAGTCTGTTTATGTTTAGCACTCTCGTGCTCCATCCTTTTCCCTCCCATGTTTGCCCCATCCCTTCCATCTGTCTCCTCTTCCCTTGGTCAAGGGGCTGCGCCAACTAACTACACGTGGCAAGTAAGGGGGATAGACCCCCAAGGGGGTGCGATCGAAGGCGAAGAGGGCGGCTATCAAGGGTTTGGGATGTACGTGTTGAATGGCACGCGGGCAGATACGAGCGAACAGCCTTACACTGATAACTGCTGTTGTTCAGTTCACATCTCTAAAGCAAATGTATTGTCGATCCCCTCCTGAGGTATCAGTTGTAATTTTCCAACTGAAGTGCCCGCCTCGAGGCTCGCACCCTGTTTTTGTTTTAGAAAAAGCTTCGTGCCACCAAACTACTCCCCTGGCCACCGAACCACAACAACCGCGGCTCCCGCCTCATACTTCCTCACAGCTTATGCCGAAATAGCGCACTGGCGCGGGATTTCCCCAACATGTATGCAGGAATCGAGCTCTCGCGTGGGTCTTTCTCGCGATTTACGCCGCGCCCTCTACACTCAGGAATCACGCTCTCGCTCTGGCCTTTCTCGCGGTATGCTTGGGAATCGCGCTATCGTTCCAGCTCTCCTCGCGATTCATGCCGTACCCACGCTTCTGCAACACACGTTCTCGATCTGACCGCCTGGGCCCTCCTTCCCGACCCGACCGCTAGGGTCTACCCGCCCGATGGGCCCGTCTGGTTCTGCCACGCGATTTCTGCTCCTAGCCCACCTGCGGCTAATTTCTCTCGTGCTCCATGTTTCTCCCTCCCCCTTCCATCCGTCCTCCCTTCCCCTGCTCAAATTGGTTTCGCCAGCTACGCTTGGCAGGTAAGGAAAATATGCCCCCAAGGGGGTACGATCGAAGACGAAGATGGCGAATGTTCCCCAATCAGAGCTTGCCTCTGTAGGGGTCCTAGCGGATTCATATGGTTAAGTGAAGTGCGGCGCCGATTTGGTGGCTGGCGGCCGGGTGCCCAGGGGTGCCCGGGCCCGGGGGTGCCCGGGTGCCCGGGTGCCTGCAAGTGCCAGGGTGCCCGGGTGCCCGGGTGCCCGGGTGCCCGGGTGACCGGGTGCCCGTGTGCCCGGGTGCCCAAGTGCCCATGTGCCCGGTAGCTCTATATAACCCTATGGCCATATAGCCTTGTAGCCCTATAGCCCTTATAGCCCTGTAGCCCTATAGCCCTCTAGCCCTGTAGCCCTATAGCCCTCTAGCCCTACAGCCCCATAACCCTGTCGCCCAATAGCCCTACAGCCCTATGGCCCTATAGCCCCATAGCCTTCTAGCCCTATAGCCTTATAGCCCCATAGCCCTCAAGCCCTAAAAAAATAGGATTGGGGCTTTTCTCTGGTATCATCGAGGGTCTGCGGTAGACGTACTGAATGGCACGCGAGCAGATCGGCGCGAACAGTCTTAAACTGATTATTGTTGTTGCTGCTGGTGGTATTGTCGCTGTAGGTGTTGTGATTCTGGCTGTTGGTAGCACTATTGTAAGTATTGCCGTTGCTGTTGTTGCTGCTGTTGTTCCTGTTGTTGTTGCTGCTATTGTTGTCATTGTTGTTCGTGTTGTCTTTCGAAGCTTCTCTCTATTACATACTTACAATGGGTCCACCCCTTGAGGTGCCCATACAGCTTGTTCAACTGAAAGGCTCCTCCCGTGGTTCGCATCCTGTTTTTGTATAACAAGAGGCATATCAGATTAGGACTCTTGGCCCCGGCACTACCACACCAACGTCTCCCGCCTGATGCTTCCGCACAAATTGTTTGCAATCGCGCTCCCGCGAGGGACACACTCACAATGTTTCCAGGAATCGCGCTCTCGCGTGTGACTTTCTTACGACTTGCGTGGGAATAGCGCTATCATTGTTTAGAAATTTCCTTGAGTTTCATGCGGGCAGGCACTTCTCGACCTGGCCGTCTGGACCCGCCAGCCTGGCCCGCCCGTTAGGGTTCGCCCGCCCGACCCACCCATTTGGTTTTGTCGCTTATTGTTCTGCTCCTGCCCTTCCTCCTGCTAGTATCTCTCGTGCCCTATCCTTCTCCCTCCCCCTTGCACCTTCCCTCCTCCCTCCCTTCCCCTGAGTTCGGGGCTGCGCCAACTACACGTGGCAGGCAAGGGAAATATATCCCAAAGGGGGGTGCGATCGAAGCCGAAAAGGGCGGTGATCGAAGGCTCGGGATTTATGTGTTGAGTGATGCGCGAGCAGATAAGAACGAACAATATAACAATGATTGTTGTTGTTGTCGCGCTCACCCGCCACCCCCTCGAGACCCACTCGCGACCCACCCCGCGACCCACCCCGCGACCTACCGCACGATCCACCCGCGACCCTCCCCGCGACCCACCCCTCGACCAACCCGCGAATCACCCACGTGGCAGTGCCGAGAACATCGGCGCCTACGGCGGGCCTGTTGTGCAATGTGCAAAAAGAAACATAAAACAGAGTCTGCGGCGGTTGTGTTCAGAGCCTCGCAAAGTGCCCAAACCCCCTTCGCCCCCTCACTCTTATCCGCACTCGTGAGGTAGTTCATGTATATATATGTATATATGTATATATAATGTATAAAGAGGGAGCATCGAAAGATACAGAGGGAGAGAAAGAGAGAGAGAGAGAGAGACGTGTGTGCATATATCCATATTTATATATATATATATGAAAGAGAAAGAGAGTGAGAGAAAGAGAGAGAGAGAGAGAACAAGGAGAGAGAGAGAGAGAGAGATAATCAAAGAGAGAGAGAGAGAGATTGAGAGAAACAAAAAAAAACAAACAACGAAAAAACATAGGGAAAGAGCGAGAGAGGGAGAGAGAGAGAGAGAGACCCCCCCCCCAACACAAAGAACAAGGCATATATATACATATATATGTATAGAAAGAGAGAGAGAGAGAGAGAGAGAGAGAGAGAGAGCGAGAAAGAAAACGCGAGAGCAAGGCGGACTCCTTCAAGCAACGAACGTTTTCCCAATTGACCTCCCCTGGGGACCCTCCACTCTTGGCGAGGGACCTCTGCGTGTGGGCGAACACATGCAGCGACTGAGTGAGCGGGCGAGGGCGATCATGCACGACCGCATGCAACGAATACTCCCAAGGCCGGTGCTCGGTTATCTAATTGTTGGTTTCACGCTGCTCGCGCTGCTCGCCTTCGGTTGAAACCGATCGTGCGGAAACTTAATCAACAAACCAACGTTATATGAATTCAAAAACGTACGCGAATACCCGTGTAATGACATCCTACGCGGCCTCGCTTTGAGTCAAGATATGCCGATGCACCTTTTGACACCCATGTCAACTCTGCCTCTGGAGTCCCTCGTGGCGCGTATCACAAAGCCGCTGTGATCAACCGCGGGATAGGCAGGTGAAGGCGGAAGAGGTTGAAGAGGAGGACGGGGGGGGAGGAGCGAATTGAAGAGGTGGAGAGGCAAACGCGAGAAGTGAATATTTGGATGCAAAGAGCACGGGAGTGACCACCGACAACCTGAGGCACAGCCCGTAAGGCGGAGGCCACGTGTGGCAAACGCAAGAGATGACAACCAATTGCAACTGCTCGTCGGGTGGAGGGAACTGTGGCAACGGAATCGACGTGCTGCCATCCCGTTTCGCCGCGCTGTCAATGTCGCCTCGCGATGCAAGACGCTGCTCTCTCCATCTCGAGAAGCCCTGATTCGGCCCCTCCTGCCTCCGACGCGGCATCTGCGACCCTCGTCTTGCAACTTCTTGTCCTCAACCTCACCGTCCTGGACCCCATCCTGTCCCTGTCTCGGACCTCCTCGTCCCGGAAGGATGGCCACCCGTGCGTGAAGGACTCCTCCAGGAAGGCCCGCACCGAGCGGCCCTTCGGAACAAGCTTGTTTCGCACGGTCAAGCGTGCAATCACTGTCTCTCACTCTCCCTCCCTCGCGACCTCTGGCCAAGAAGCCCATTCGAAGCACGCCCAGACAGGAAGGGCCACCATCATCGAAAACCTGTAGTTGGTTGAAAGGAGTCTGGCCCTCCCGGGAGCCTCCGAGGAGAGGTGACTCTGCCGTTTGGCTGTCTTCGCGATTGGGGGGCCACCTCTGGGGGCCACCTTGGCACCAGCGCGTGGCCATCTTGCGGCCCTCCTGGGCCCCGACACGCCTTTCGCCCACCCTGCTGGCGGCCCTTCGCCCGCGCTGCCGGCGGCCTTTCGCCCGCCCTTGGGGCCCAGTGAAGTCCGCAGCCCCCCCCGGGGGCCGCCCTCGCGCGCGCGGACTAGATCTCGCCATCGCTCGGACGTCCATTCCCTGCGTTTTTTTCGGTTTCGTGCATGGCTTTTTCGTCAAATGATCAAGGATGCTCCTCGGTGGTCCTCGCCGAAGGAAAAATGCACACGTCCGAGCGATGCCAAGAGATGCAAGCAACTACGCCTCTATCTCTGAGCTACCTGTGCAAGGAATCTGCCACGCCTGTGACCCGTTGGGCCGACTCCTGCGGCTTTCTGTTTTAGCACCGGTCCCACTTCGTCGCGAGGGTCTGCGAAAACCGTTCCCCGGCTTTGCTCCCTGGAGCACTCTTCGGCCTCCAGACGACTCCAAGACGGCTCAAGACCGCCACTAGACGGCTGCAAGATGTCCGACGTGCAGCCCAAGACGGCCCAATGCTAGTCCCAGAACTACAAGTTACCCCCACCCTGATCGGACAATAACGGGAAGCACCGATTTGTACACCAAGTCCGTCAGAAAACAACAAGTTGATAATTGAGAAAATTAGCAGGGCAGACCAAAGGACAACGGTTCATTGTGCAGGGCTGCCGTGCTGATCTGTCAAGGTTGCTTGCGGTCCTGGCCGCACGATGGTCCTCGTGGCTGTCAAGGGCTCTCGGGCTTCTCCTGAGTTCTGCGGGGTTATCTTGGGAGCCCTTTGGGTGCCTCCTGGCCCATGCTGGATTGTCTGAGAGCGTCTCGAGGATCTGTGGGGCTCTCTCGGAGAGCATGGGTGAGAGAAACAAGAGCGGAGAAAGCCTAAGGGATTATTCTTGCTGTCAACGTTTGTGTTCATGGCCTTGACGGTCCCAGCTCCGGAAGCTGCACACACATATGTGTATGCGTGTACGCATGTTTTGGATGTTTCTTCATTTTATAGGTTAAGCATGTATACGTATAGCGGAACTGTATGTATCTACATATCTACATATATTTCTATATATATATATATATATGTGGGTTCCTGAAGCTCTGAAACCAAAAGCACTGCCATCTCGAAAGGGGCATGTTCCACTTCCGCCGCCTTCCGCCGGCCTGCCGCCAACGGAGGTCCCAGGTCGCCTCGTTTTATTTCCGCCGACCTTCCGCAGCCTTCCGCCGGGGAAGAGATGGCAAATCCTTCGACACTCGAAGGCAGGGCCATGCCTGGATCGCCTTACGTATACGTATATATGCATGTACACATATATATATATATATATATATATATATAATATATATAATATATATATATATATATATATATATATATGTACAAACTACATATATATACACATGTGTGTGTGTGTCGGTGTGAAGGTTGTCCCCGTTGCATGTCACCCGCCCCGACATCCGCAATTCCGATGCAAGGAGGTTCCAAAATCGCTCGATGTGACTCGACGGGGTGCTCGGGGGGCAACCGTGGAGGGACGGGAGCTCCCAGAGAGCCCCGAAATAGCCCCTGTGGGACGGGACGGCACCGAAACAGGTCCCACCAGCCCCATGGAGACCCGAAGTGGTATCTTCAGTCCTCTCGTCTTCCCATCCTGACGAAGCTGGTTGCTGCTACCTTCCTGAGATACCACATGCTGCTCGCCGAATTGCCGAGCCCGCCCAGACCCACAACCGTCAAACCCACTACCGCGGGAACGGAGCCCACACCTTACGGGAATACCACAAGCTAGTTTCCGCTTCCTTACTGGAATGCCACAAGCTATTTGCCGCTTACCGCCAGCCGCCACCTTACTGGAATACCACATTCAAGGTACCGCTCGGCAGAAATCGCACCTTACTGGATACCATTGGCTGATTCCCGCTCGGCGGGACGCGTGCCTTTCTAGAATACCGCTCCCACAGGCTAGTTGCTGCTACTGCACTGGAATACCACAGGCGACTCGCCGAACGACAGCGTGCTCTGCCAGACAAACGCGCAGAGCCCACACCTTCCGGGAGTACAGCCAAATATTTGCCGTCACCTCATTGGAATACCACAAACTACTTACCGCTCGGCGGGACGAGTGCCTCGGCGTGCGGTGCGCACCTCGCCCTGGTGCGCGGCTGAGCAGGGGCTTGCGTGATGCGCAAGCTGTGGGACAAGGAGAGCCGCGCTCGAGCGAGTGTCGCTCAATGGGGCCAACGCGGACAGAGCTACGGCTGACTCTCTAAGGAGGTGTAGGGCTGCAGGAGTAGGAGCGGCAAAGGAGAAGCAAAAAGAGCAAGAGGAGCAGCGGAGAAGGAATGGACGAGCAGCAGGACAGGCTTGAGCAGGTAAGGGAGGAGGCGAAGGTTGGATATGAAGAGAGGGAGGAAGAGCAGGCAATACCGAGTATGAATATCTGCAATTGTAATAGATCTGGTCATCATCGTTCGTCGTCGTCGTCGTCGCCGTCCTCCTCCTGCTGCTCTTGCTCCTGCTTGCCCACCTCCTCCTCATCATCATCACCATCAGCTCCATCATCATCAGCATCATCATCATCATCAACAACAACATCATCATCATCAACATCATCATCATCACCATCATCACCGTCATCATCATCACCACCGGATTCCTCGTCCACCTCTTGTATGGTGCGTTCTCGGGGGACCTTGTTTGTCCCGTCGTGGCCCCATCCGCGTCGAATCCGTGTCGAATCCATGCCGGCGCCCGACGTGGATCCGTGTCGAATCCGTGTCGAATCCACGTCGAATCCACGCCAAATCCGCGTCGGGTCCGCATCGAGCCCGCGTCGGGCACAAGAAAAGATACGAATTTTGGGGACAGGCGAGGTCCCCCGAAAATACAGCGTAACCTCCTGCCTCCTCCAGGCAGGTGCACGCGCTCACAGATATGCAGTCGGACAGGGCACGACCATCGCTGAGAGAAGAACGAGGAATTTTTGCTGTTCCCCGAACAGGTCCCGACGACCACTAGCAGCTCGGGGGAGGAAGGAGCAGCGGAGGAGCCCCCGGACGGCTACTAGTCGGAGCGCAAGGAACAGACCCGTGGATTGCCGCACGGGAACTGCGAAAAGCAAACACAGCCTTGGCACCTGGGTGCCAGCCAGGCTCCTGCAGTCCAGAGGCGCCAGGGGTACAAGCCGCCCAAACTGGGCCAGACCAAATGGGGTCGGAAAATATATCACCGCACCGCTGATGCAGCATGCATCCCCAGACATGCGACGTCCTGATTCCCAACCATCCTGTGGTGTTGGGTCCTCGTTTTGAAGAGACGGCACCCCGCGTTCTCCTCCTCCTCCTCCTCCTCCTCCTCCTCCTCCTCATCCCGCCTCCTTCCTCCTCCCCCTCCTCCCTCCTGCCTGCGTTTCACCCACCCAGTACAACGTTTCATGGACAAATCAGGAGCTCCACCGAAGGCCCCAGTGCCACAGCCCGCATGCGCCACGCACACCTAGTTCGGCACACCACTCACGCGTTCCATAGCCCCATAGGGAGCTCCACCGAAGGTCCCGGTGCCACCGCCCGCATGCGTCACGCACACTCATGTCGGCACTCCCCTCACACGTTTCGTGGCCCCACAGGGAGCTCCACCGAAGGCCCCAGTGGCTGCTTTCGCATGCGCCCACCGCACCCATTTCCTCCACACCCATCACACGCTTCGTGGCCCCACAGCGAGCCCCACCGGCGGCCCCAATGGCTGCGTTCGCATGCGCCCACCGCACCTATGTCGGCACACATCTCGCGCGTTTCGTGGCACCATAAGGAATTCCACCGATGGCCCCAGTGGCTACATTCGCATGCGCCCACCGGACAAATTTTGGCACACCCCTTACACGTTGCGTGGCCCTCTAGGGAGCTCCTCCGAATGCGGTGCATACAACGACGGTATTCACAACTGCGTACTGTTGGGTCCTTCGCCAGGCTATTGTTTCAGGACGGCATCCCTGGAAGTCCTGACCCTTTCTCCGGGATGGGTTCTTCGTGCAAAACCGTTTCTCCCAACCATCCCGTGGTGTTGGGTCCTCGTTTCGAAGCGACAGCGCCCCGCGTTACTCACTCACTCCTCCTTCCCTTCCTCCTTGCACCGCCCGCATGCGTCACCCAAACTCATTTCGGCACACCCCTCACACGCGCTTCGTGGCCCCGCTGGAAGCCATACAGAAGGCCACAGTGCCACCGCCCGCATGCGTCACGCATACCCATTTCGGCACACCCCTTACACGTTCCGTGGCCCCATAGGGAGCTCCACCGAAGGCCCCAGTGGCTGCTTCTGCATGCGCCCACCGCACTCATTTCGGCACACCCCTCATACGGTTCGCGCCCCCTCAGCGAGCCCCACCGGCGGCCCCAGTGGCTGCGTTCGCGTGTGCCCACCGCAACTAATTCGGCACACCCCTCACGCGTTTCGTGGCACCATAAGGAATTCCACCGACGGTCCCAGTGGCTGCTTTCGCATGCGCCCACCAGACAAATTTTGGCACACACACACACACACACACCTCACACGTTTCGTGGCCCTCTAGGGAGCTCCTCCCAATGCGGTGCATACAACGACGGTGCTCACAACTGCATATGGCTGGTTCCTTCGCCAGGCTAATTTGCCCGTCCCGAGGCCCGGCGATGGCCCCCCGAGGCAGAAAATAGCCAAAAAACCTCGGACGAGATCATGTCTGGGTCGGGCTCTGGGCATCCATCGCGCCGCATCGCTGGTGCATCAACGAGGTGGTGTGCTCCTCCGACCCCCCGCCTGCTCTGGCCCCTTCCGGGCGGCCTGCACGCGGGCCGTGGCCCGCTGCCTCGCAGGCCCGCGGGCGCCAGGCAGGGAGGAGAGGCCTGCGCAGCCGGGCCGGCAGCTCAGGTCCCCAGCGAGCCGCTCCCCCGCGTGCGCAGCACGGCCCCTCCGACGACGCTGCTGGCTGCCACCGCGGGCAGCCGGACCCCAGGCAGAGGTGCCTCGACGAGCCCCCGTCGGCGGCCGCGCGAGGCCGCCTCAGTCGATGTCGTGCGCGGGCGCCTCTGGCGCTGCGGCGAGCGCCCGGCGCTTGGCGGGCGGCTGGGAAGCGGGCGGTTCTTCCTGGAGGGCCTTCTGGCCAGGCTGAGGGGCCGCGGGCTTCCTGACCTCGAAGGCGTAGGGGTTGATGCCCACGGACTTCGAGATGTCCTGCGTCTTGTATATGCCCACGAGCAGGTCGGCCATCTCGAACATGTGGTTTCGCAGAGAGATGACGATGAACTGCGCGTTCTTGGTACGCTCCTTGATGTAGTTGGCGATGATGGACACGTTCCGGAAGTCCAGGGCGGCATCGATCTCGTCCATGAAATACAAGGGGGTCGGTTTGTAGTGGTGCAGGGCAAAGACTAGCGACAACGACGCCAGCGTCTTCTCGCCACCTGACAGATTCGTGATCTGCTTCCAGCTCTTTTTTGGGGGGCGCACGCTGAAGTTGATGCCCTCACTGAAGGGGTCAAGGGTGTCGACCAGCTCGAGCTCCGCATCGCCGCCGAGAGTGATCATCTGGTACATTTCCTTGAGTTTCATGGAGATCACAGAGAAGCCGTCCATGAACTCCTCGAGGCGCTGCTGCCGCAACGACTCCAACTGACGGCGAGCCTCCTCGCGCTTTCCGTGCACCTCGTCGTAGTCTGCCAGCCGAGACCTGTATTCCTTGTCGGCGCGCCGGAACTCCTCGATAGACGCAAGGTTTGGCTTCAGGTCCTTCACGTTGGCCTCGAGCGCAAGCACGCGGGCCTCCGCGTCGGCGCTCACCACCTGCTGCAGCTCCCGCTCCTGCAGGTCCTCCCTGATGGCTCTCCGCGGCAGCAGCTCGGCGCCGCCTTGCGCCTCCTGCGCGTCGGGGGGCCCGCGAAGCTCGCCGAGGAGGTCGAGGGGCAGCTGATCGTACTCCTGCCGGTACTGGGCCAGCTTCTCGCCCCACGCCCTGATGCGAGCCTGCAGTTCCCTCAGCGTGCGCGTCTTCTGCTCCATTTCGTGGACAAGGTCGACCTCCTGCTCCTTCAGAGCGTTCGCCTGGCCGATGACCTCTTCGCGTTTCTGGCGGAGCGTCTGGAGCAACTCGTCCTTCTGCACGAGTTCGTCCTTGATCCCATTGTAGGTGTTGAGAACCTGCTCCGCTTTGTCGTCGAGCTTCGCGTGCTCCTCCCTTAGCCTGACAAGCTCCTTTTCTATCTTGGCCTGGTCCTTCAGGGCCGCCTTGGCCGCCTCCTCGGCGACCTTAGAATTCTTTACCATGTTGTCAGCGTCAAGAAGTGCCTTCTTCATGTTCTTGCGGAGCTCCTCGCACTTCTTGGTAGCCTCCTCCGCCTTCGCCGTCGCGTTCTTGAGCTCTTCCCCCCCGATGTTCATGATCTGGTCGTGCAGCTTTCGCACCTCGTCCTCGACAGCCTGGTGCTCCGCCTGAACCTTGTTCAGCTCGCTGGACCGGCTGCTGATGATCTTCTCCAGGTCCTTCAGTTTAGACTTCTCCCCAGACGACAACGACGGTACCTTGAGCTCGGCGAGGCGCTTACTGTACGCGTCTACCTGCTTCTGGAGGCTGGCCGCCTCCATGCTGCACTTCTTCTCCTGAAGCTCTGCGTCTGCGATCTCCTTCTCCGTCTGCTGGAGCGCCTCCTCCAAGCTGGCCTTCTCTTGCCTCAAGGCTCTTACTTGCTCTCTGCCCTTTTCGTACGCCTGCTCGAAGGCCTTCACCTCCTCCGTGCTGTACTGGCACACGGAGGCGCGCATGCCGCCCCGCTGCACCTTGCCGCCGCCTCCGCTCATGGTGCCGTTGGTCTCGATGAGCCCGCCCATCAAGCTCACTACCCTCCAGCGCTTCTTGCCGTAGGCGACGCGAGAGGCCTCGTCCAGGTCCTTGGCCACGAGCGTCGCGCCCAAGGCGAAGAAGAATGCCACACGGTATTCCTCCTTGGTCGGCTGGATCAGGTCAAACAGGCGGGGCACATCCTCTGGCGTCTGCATCGGCTGCCGCGCCTGTGCCTCCAGATGTTTCTGCTTGTCCAAGCAGATGCACGTGCACTGCCCAAGCTCCCTCTCTCGGCAGAACTGGATCACAGCCTGTGCGTCCTCCGTGGTGTCCACCACGATGGCGTTCAAGTAGCCGCACGCTGTGGACACGGCCACATCGTACTTCTTCTGGATGGTCCCGAGGTCCCCCAACCGGCCGTGCACGCCCTTCAGCCTGCCGGCCTTGGCCTGCTCGTAGACAGACCTGATGAGCCTGCCGCGGTCGTGTTCCTCTTCGTGCTGGGACTTTGCCTCCGCGGCCTTCGCTTGCATGGCCATGACCTCCCGGCTCAGCTGGTCAATTTGGGCTCCCGTTACCTCCAACTTCTTCTTCCCCTCGCCGACCAGCCTCAGGGAATAGGCCTTGCGCTTGGACGCCTGCTTGGCGTCCTCCTCCCGGGCTTTGAGCGTCTGGCTGCATTGCTCGTGCTGGCCCTTGATGTCCTCGATCTGCTTTGCGACTCCCTCCGTCTTCTCCCGAATGAAGTCGGCCTCCGTCTTCGCCACGTCGACGACCTTGCGGACCTCGGTGAGCTTCTTCTGGATGGGCACCAGCTGGGCCTCCTTGGCCTCCTTCAGGGGCCGCAGCTCTTCCGCCTTGCCCTTTAGGCCGAGCTTGATCTTCTCGAGCTTCTCTTCCTGGCTGGCCCTGAAGCGCTTCGCGCTCTCTAACTCCTTCTCGCGCGTTGGTGCATCGTTCCTTAGGTCTTCCGCGTCTTCAAGCAGCTTCTTTGCGTTCGCCCTCTCCTGGTCCGCCGTCTGCTTTAACTTCTCCAGCTTCTGCTGCTGGAAGGCGATGTCCTCTGTGAACTTGACGTCCTGCTTCTCGAACTCCTGGAACGCGGCGCCCGCCTTCTCCATCTTCTCCTTCAGCTGGTTGTAGTCCTGAAGCCGCGCGTTGTGCTCCTTCTCGATTGCCGCCACCTGCTTCTCGAAGCCCTCCATCTTCTTCCGGTGCCCCTGCATGTGCCCCTCTAGCACCTTTTGGCGGCGCGCACCAGGGGGGGGCCTGCCAAGAAGGCGGCGCGCGTCTTGAAGGCAGGTGCCTTCTCGGAAGGGGACCTGGAAGCTTCTGAGAAGGCTTCCGGGCTTCTGAGAAGGCCCCTTCTCAGAAGGCGGCGCGCTTCTCAGAAAGGCCTCGCGCTTCTGAGAGAGGCGGCGCCCCCTCTAGGGAGGCGGCGCGCTTCTCAGAAGCCGGCCTCCTCAGACGCTCCCCAGGAGGCCCCCCCCCTTCCCCCTCTTAGGCGCGCCCCTCCCGCACCCGGTGCTGCTCCTCCAGGGCCCCCAGGCCCGCGTGGCTGCGGGCGGCCTCCGACTGCGCCAGCAGCGCCCCGACCTCCAGCCTCTCGGCCTCGGCGCTCACCCACGCCTCGGGAGGCCTCCCAGATGGGGCCCGAGCAGATGGGGTCGGAGGATCGGGCCGCATCGGTGATGCATCGCCGATGCATCGGCGCCGTCGGCGTGGAGAAAATCGGGCTCCACATCGAGCCGCATCGGCGATGCATCAGCGATGCGCCGCGATCCTCCGAGCCCATGCGCTCGGACCCCATCCGGGAGGCCCGGAGCCTCGGCCTCCCTGCGAGGGCCGTCCAGGCTCTCCTTCTCGCGCTCGGCCACGCGGAGGCGGTTGAGCTTCTCCTGGCGCCCCTCCGTCAGCTGCTCGACCGCGGCCTCCGCCTGCTCGATCGGCTCCACGAGGCGGTTCGAGCCGATGATGTCCTCGTCGGCGCGCCCAGGGGGGAGGAGTGGGAGGGGGCAGGCCTGCTCCATGGCGGCGGGGTTTCCCAGAAGCCCCCCGGCCTTCTCGGAAGTTTTGAGCGTCCCTCCTCCTCCTCCTCCTCCTCCGTTTCCTCATCCTCCTCCTCCTCCTCCTCCTCCTCCCCCTCCCCCTCCTCCTCCTCCTCCTCCTCCTCCTCCTCCTCCTCCTCCTCCTCCTCCTCCTCCTCCTCCTCCTCCTCCTCCTCCTCCAGGGAGGGCTCAGGCAACTTCTCAGAAGTCCCGATCCCTTCCGAGTCTTCTGAGAAGGCCCGCCCCCTCTGCCTCTCCCTGGGGCTCGCCGCCGATGTCCTCCAGGTACTCCAGGAGGCCGTCCTCGTGCGGTGTCAGGGCCTTCGGCTTCATGAGAGAGATCTGCTCGACCTCGCCCTGCAGGATGAGGAAGCGGTTGTGCTCCAGGTCCACGCCGCGCTTGCGGAGCACCTGGGTCACCTCGGTGAAGTTGCTGGACTTCCCGTCCATGTAGTACTTGGACTGGTTGTTCCTGAACGCCTCGCGCCCCACGCAGAGCAACGATCCCTCGACGATCTCGTAGTCTTCTGGCCCGTCGCCGGTGTCGATGATGTCCTGGAACGTCACCTCCACCTTCGCGCTGGGCACGTTGGGTAGCTCGGCGGACTGATGGATCAGCTCGGACACCTTGTTGAGGCGCATCTTCTTGGCACGCCTGCCGAACACGAACAACAGCGCGTCGATCGTGTTGGACTTGCCGCTGCCGTTGGGCCCCACGATGGATGAGAAGGACTTGTGGAAGGGGCCGATCACCTTTCGGTTGCCGTACGACTTGAAATTCGTGAGCACGATTTCCCGGATCATCAGCCTTGACCGCGGCCCCTGACGGAGGAACCAACGCGATTAGTACCGATGCCACTACTCCTCAGGCCTCCTCCAGGGTGCGCTCTGACCAGGGCTCTGGGGCGAGTCCAGCCGTGGCGACGATGCCCCACGACCCCCAGGGACGCTCAGAACCCAGAGCTACAAGAAGGTCCAGTTCAAGAAGGTTCGTTTCGCACAGAGGAAATCGGCCCCAGTGCCCTTGATATTTCTGTCCGGTTCTTGAGGTGCTCCAGCGGAGCCTCACGCGCGAAACGGACAATGAGCAACGAACCCTTTGGTAATCTCCGACAGCAGGGCGAAGACCTAGGCATCTCCCCAAACATACGCTGTCTGGCTGTCTGGATGTTTTCAATCCTCGGTCCCTCAATCCCGACCCATTCCCTTCGGCCGGCTTTTCATCCTGACTCGTTTTGTTGACGGTCCGGGGCCCTGCGAGGGCCCCTGGAGGGCGAAAACAGTCCAAAACCTCCCGTCGCGATGGAGAGGTAGCTCGAGCACGTCTGGGGAGGCACCTCGACATCGGCCCGCCTCCTTTCGGGCGGGTGTTCACAAGGGGGTGACGTCAATGGAGGGTGCAGAAAAGGGCCCTGCGGGGGCCCCTTTCTTCACCCCCATTTGGGTCCCCCCCGCCGTGCTGGCCTGAGCCCGACTCGAGCCCGAACTCTACTACAGTCGAACCCAGGCCCCAGGCCAGCAGAACACCCCTCAGGAACACGAGACCCTCCGCCTGCCATGCACTTGCAACATCCAAGGGTGCTCTCCCCAGGGTGCATCAGAACATCCAACGAACGCGAAGCACATGAGGGTATACCCTTCCCGAACCGACCTCGATCCTATACCTCGGCCCGACTGTAGAGCCCTCCCATCCAGCCTGGGGCTCTTCCGGCTTCGGCGGCGCCAGGACGCCACCGTCCTCCGCGGCCGCGGCCTCGGCCTGCGGCGCCTCGGCCTCGGCCGCCTCCGCCGCCGGCGCGCCCACGCCGGTCGGCGCCTCGGCCACGGCACGGTGGCTTCAAAGGTGGTGTCTTGAGGAATGAACGCGCCTGTGGAGCAACGCACGGATCGTTGGCAAAGACACTATGGAATTAGCCTGACGAAGGACCCAACAATATGCAGTTGCGAGTACCGCATTGTGGGTACCGGTTTCGGGGAAGCTCCGTGTGGGGCCACGAAGTGTCCGAGGGGTGCGCCGAAATCAGTGGCGCGGGCGCATGTGGACACCGCCACTGGGGCCTTCGGCGGAGCTCCCTATGGTGCCACGGAACGCTGTCCTGGGTGGCGTTGACGCATGCGAACTGCGCAATTGGGACCTTCGCTGGAGATCCGCATGGGGCCACGAAGCGATGTCATAGGTGGGGGTGACGCATGCGAATTGCGCCACTGACGCCCTCGGTGGAGCTCCCTATGGGGCCAAAACAAAACTCTCCTGTGTGGGGGACACGCATGCGAACGACGCCACTGCGAAGACGCTGTCCTGGGTGGCGTTGACGCATGCGGACGGTGCCCGGGGGCTTTCGGTAAAGCTCCCTATAGGGCCACGAAGCGCTGTCCTGGGTGGGGTTGACGCATGCGGACCCTGCCCCTGGAGCCTTCGGTGGAGCTCCCGATGGGGCCACGAAGCGCTGTCCTGGGTGGCGTTGACGCATGGGGACCCTTTCACTGGAGCCGTCGCTTCTATGGGGCCACGAAGCGCTGTCCTAGGTGGCGTTGACGCATGCGGCCCGTGCAACTGGAGCCGTCGGTGGAGCTCCCTATGAGGCCACGGAACGCTGCCCTGGGTGGCATTGACGCGTGCGGCCTGTGCCACTGGAGCCTTCGGTGGAGCTCCCTATGGGGCCACGAAGCGCTGTCCTGGGTGGCGTTGACGCATGCGGCCTGTGCCACTGGAGCCTTCGGTGGAGCTCCCTATGGGGCCACGAAGCGCTGTCCTGGGTGGCGTTGGCGCATGCGGCCTGTGCCGCCTTCGGTGGAGCTCCCTGTGGGGCCAAAAAAAACTGTCCTGTGTGGGGGACACGCATGCGAACGGCGCCACTGCGAAGACGCTGTCCTGGGTGGCGTTGACGCATGCGGACGGTGCCCGGGGGCTTTCGGTAAAGCTCCCTATAGGGCCACGGAGCGCTGTCCTGGGTGGGGTTGACGCATGCGGACCCTGCCCCTGGAGCCTTCGGTGGAGCTCCCGATGGGGCCACGAAGCGCTGTCCTGGGTGGCGTTGACGCATGGGGACCCTTTCACTGGAGCCGTCGCTTCTATGGGGCCACGAAGCGCTGTCCTGGGTGGCGTTGACGCATGCGGCCCGTGCCACTGGAGCCGTCGGTGGAGCTTCGAGGCCACGGAACGCTGCCCTGGGTGGCATTGACGCGCGCGGCCTGTGCCACTGGAGCCTTCGGTGGAGCTCCCTATGGGGCCACGAAGCGCTGTCCTGGGTGGCGTTGACGCATGCGGACCGTGCCAGTGGAGCCTTCGGTGGAGCGACGCATGCGGCCTGTGCCGCCTTCGGTGGAACTCCCTATGGGGCCACGAGGCGCTGTCCTGGGTGGCGTTGACGCATGCGGCCTGTGCCACTGGAGCCTTCGGTGGGGCTCCCTATGGGGCCACGAAGCGCTGTCCTGGATGGCGTTGACGCATGCGGACCCTGCCACTGGAGCCTTCGGTGGAGCTCCCGACGGGGCCACGAAACGCTGTCCTGGGTGGCGCTGACGCATGCGGACCCTGCCACTGGAGCCTTCGGTGGAGCTCCCTATGGGGCCACGAAGCGCTGTCCTGGGTGGCGCTGACGCATGCGGACCCTGCCACTGGAGCCTTCGGTGGAGCTCCCTATGGGGCCGCGAAGCGCTGTCCTGGGTGGGGGGCGACGCATGCGGACCTTCGGTGGAGCTTCCTATGGGGCCACGAAGCGCTGTCCTGGGTGGCGTTGACGCATGCGGCCTGTGCCACTGGAGCCTTCGGTGGGGTTCCCTATGGGGCCACGAAACGCTGTCCTGGGTGGCGTTGACGCATGCGGCCTGTGCCACTGGAGCCTTCGGTGGAGCTCCCTATGGGGCCACGAAGCGCTGTCCTGGGTGGCGCTGACGCATGCGGACCCTGCCACTGGAGCCTTCGGTGGAGCTCCCTATGGGGCCACGAAGCGCTGTCCTGGGTGGCGTTGACGCATGCGGACCCTGCCAGTGGAGCCTTCGGTGGAGCTCCCTATGGGGCCGCGAAGCGCTTTCCTGGGTGGGGGGCGACGCATGCGGACCTTCGGTGGAGCTCCCTAGGGGGCCACGAAGCGCTGTCCTGGGTGGCGTTGACGCATGCGGCCTGTGCCACTGGAGCCTTCGGTGGAGCTCCCTATGGGGCCACGAAAACGTGCGAGGGGTGTGCCAACATGGTGGACATGCGGAGAGAAGAGGCAAGGAGGGGAAGGAGGGGGGAGGGGACAGCGGGAGTAGGACGAGGAGGAGGAGGAGGAGGAGGAAGAGGAGGAGGAGTGACGCGGGGCGCTGTCTCTTCAAAACGAGGGCCCAACACCACTGGATGGTTGGGAAAACAACACACACACACGCAGTAGAACAAAACAGGCGGAAAGAGTGATTGTGTGTGTGTGGCGGCTGCATGTTTCGCCTGGATTTGCAATCTTCTTCACCCCACCCATCGCTGTGCCTTCGACAATGCTCGATCGCAATTGGCACCTCCATCTGCCGTCGGCGCCTGAGGATCCTCTGCGCCGCCGGCTTAAAACGTTTTGTGTATATGTGTTTCGTGTGTGTGTGTGTGTTTCCACAGAGTGTATGTTTGTCCCAGTGTGTGTGTGTGTGTGTGTGTGTGTGTGTGTGTGTTTGCGTGCGTGCGTGCGTGCGTGCGTGCGTGCGTGCGTGCTTGTGTGTGTGCTTGCTTTGTTCGACAAATGTTGTAATCTTTCCCACAGAAGGGATCCAATGGCAGATTTACTTTGTTTGAGGCACCTCGTCCTTAGGGCCTCGTTCTTTAGGACCCCATCTTTGAACCACCGATCGGCTGCCTCCGCGCTCGGCCCCGGCGCGTCGCCCGCGGCCGGCGCCTCGGCCTCGGCCGCCTCCGCGCTCGGCGCCGACGCGTCGCCCGCGGCTGGCGCGCGGCTGCTGCGCCTGCCCCGCTTGGCGGGCGGCGGGGCGGGCTCCTCGCCACCCGCCTCGGTCGCCGCAGGCTCGCCGGCGCCGGCGGCGGCCTCGAGACGCAGGGAGACCGGCCACACGCCAGAGGGGCCCTGTAGGCAAGAGTGGCCTTTGGTGCGCGGCCTGACGGTGCCGCGGAGGGCCCAAAGCCAAGCGCGTGGGCCCGCACCAAGGGTCAACTTGGCGAAGATGTCGCTCTTGCGCGTGGCCCATGAAAGCGGAGAGGGGACAAAAAGGGAGGGGGGGGGGGGGGGCACTGCGGGGCGGAGGGACGGGCAGCTGGCGCCCGTGGATGCCTCCCCCGGGCCAGCCTCTCATAGAGCTTTGCTGCGTCGGGGGGCGATACGTGGGGGGGGGGCGGAGAAGCATGCACCTTTCGTGCCCCTTTTGGACCCCATGAGGCCCCTAAAGTGCACTGTCTCTCCCCCCCCAAATTATCGCCCCCGATTGCGCAACGCCCGTTGTCGTCTCGCGAGCCGCTCTCCGGGCAGGGCCCCGCAGGAGAAGGACTGCCCGGTGCTTTAGCCAAAATAGAATGCGAGGGATCCGTTTGACGGGCTACGCGCCAGAGTGACCTTTGGTGCGCGACTGCGCGACGGGCGCGTAGGGTTCGCCCTCCCTCGCCCCCAGAAAGCCGCGCACCAGAGATCACTGCGGCGAAGGGCCACTCTTACGTGTAGCCGATCAGACAATCCGACGTAGAGCATTCTGCACAGCGTAAACACCCAAAGGTTTATAGACCACTTCACCAGAGCCGGTTTCGCATCCGGGATGCTTCTTGACGGCCTATAGGGCCCCGCGAGGGTCCCCAGAGGCCGAAAACGAAGCGAGCATGTCTGGATCCTCTTCTCTTGCTGGCGGGGGGCATCGGGCCCCTATCGGCGATTGGTGGCCGAGAGGGGTACTCAGCTTCTCCCCAGACCTGTTGCCGTATCGTTGCCCTGGGCCCCATTCTCTTCTCTCTCGCTGATCTGGGGCGTTCGTTCCACAGCAGAGACGCCCCACCCACCCTCAGCCCCCATCCATGGGACCTCCCGATAATACCGTAGCCAACGTCCGCCGCCATCGCCAAAGTCCACGAGCATCGCAAGCTCACGCAGAAGGACGGCGGGAAGGGAGGGGAAGAGGGAAGGGAGACGCGCTGGCGCGCCACTCTGCGCACGAGGCCGGATGCAAACACCCCCAAAGCAAGGGGGCTGCTATCAAGGCTGGCGGGAGACGTGTCCGCCGAGTGCTCCCGTAACTTGGGGGCGCGATCTGTTTGTTACTGCTAATTTCACCCTCCTGTGATCATTCGGCGACACATTGAGCACAGCGCGCCAACCGGGAGGAAAAGGTGCCGGCGCCGCGCTCGAGAGAAGGGGCCAGGGCGCTGCGCTGGAGGGGCCTCGGCGGCGCGGGAGGCCAGGGCAGCGACTGCCGGACAGATGCACCCCGGGATTGCTGCAGTCATCGCGCCGTCGGCGTTCCTGGCCCTCCTCCTCCTCCTCCTCCTCCTCCTCCTCCTCCTCGTCCTCCTCCTCCTCCTCCTCCCCCGGACGAAGGAGGCGTTTCTGGCCACGGCGGGCCCAGGCCACAAGCACGCCCCGCGACACAGATCCCAGGACCGGCGCGAGAGCCCGAGCCCCTCCTGAGCCCGAAGCGGTCTTCCTTTCAGCGTCTTTTGGGCGCCCGAGTTATCCGGGGTAACTCGGGTACGGGGTAACTCGGGTTTGGATTCCCGAAAAAGGAACCCGAGTTAGCCCTGACCCGAGTTACCCCTGATGATTCGGGGCTCTGAGTCTTGGCTACATTCTGTGGTCCTCGTTTCTGATTCCTGCCGACACTCCCAGCACTATATTGTCGCCGTGCACGTTTATTGCGCGCTCTGCTTCAGGACTGGGCCTCCCCATGGGTGCGGTCTGGCCAGAATCTCGATGCGGATCAAGGCCGTGGCGACGAGGAAGCTCCGGGAGGCCGAAGCACGCCCCCAAGACCTCGATCCTCGAAGCTCCGCCCTCGACCCTCGAAGCTTCGCGTTCTGCTGCGGGACCTGCCCTGAGCCGATCGGGCGTTGCGTTGCGTTGCCTTGCTAGGGGGCAAACAAACCTACCTCGCTTTTGACCACCCTCGCTCCCAAGAGATACCGAGCGATGCCAAACTGCGGCCTGCACCGGTCAGGCCGCTTGACGAGGAGGCGCGCGGCATGACTTGGTTCTGCCTGGAAGCGACACCCAGACCCCCGACGTCATGATTTTTTCATTACGTCGACCCCTGAAGGTCCCGACCCTTTCCCTATGACCGGCTTTGCATCCTGAGTCGTTTTTTGACGCTCCCGAGGCCCGGTGAGGGCCCCCGGAGGCCGAAAATTAGGAAAAACCTCCCGTCGTGATTTTTTCATTACTCGAGGGGGTCTGGGCAGCGGGGTAGGCAATCCACGCGCTGCGCCCTGCGCTGCGCCCGCTGCTCTCTGGAGCCCGGCGCGCCTCCGCGGTGGCCGCCCCCTCGGCGCCGCGCTCGCCGTCGTCGGCTGCGGGCGCGCCCTCCTCCTGCTCGGCGTCCGCCTCGCCGGCCTCCTCCTCGCCCTCCTCGTCCTCCTCGTCCTCCCCGGCGGCCGGCCGCAGCCGAGGATCCAGACGAAAGGATCCGGACGAGGATCCAGCCGGGGGTCGGGGCGAGGATCCGGCCGCGGATCCAGGCGAGGATCCCCGAGCAAACATGAACCCGGCGCGACCCCAGTCAGGGGGCGCAGTGCTTGACATTGCGTGGCATTGCTTGGCGTTGCTTGGCGTTGCTTGGCAGTGCTTGGCAGTGTTTGGCGTTGCTTGGCAATGCTTGGTATTGCTTGGCCATGCTTGGCACAATAAGGATACGAAATGCCGGGGGCGGGGAACCTGGGGAACCCGGGGAACCCGAGGAACCTAGGGAACCCGGGGAACCCAAGGATCCCGAGGAACCCGGGGAACCCGAGGAACCCTCTGGCAACGGGCAACGTAACAATAGGAGGCACGGGGGGCGAGGAACGGGCAAAACAACAATAGGAGGCACCGACCGTTAACCAAGCAAGAACCCCTTGGCAAGCCTACTTGGGGACAAAAGCCTCTCCGACGAGATGATCTCCGACGATGCGGCCATCGTGCGCGGAGCCACGGCGAGCCTCTGCCACGAAAGCGAGCCTCGGCCACGAAAGCGAGCCTCTGCCACGAAAGCGAGCCTCGGCCACGAAAGCGGTCCCCCGACCTAGACCGAAGGAGCGGCGCGAAAACCAGCCACTCCTGAGCCCGAAGCGGTCGTTCTCTCAGCGCCTTGACTGCATGCGATGTGTGCACTCCCGGTGATCTTCCTCGACTTCGGGCTCCTTGAGGCCTGCTGTCGGGCCCTGGGGCTATCAAAATGGGCTCCAGGGCGAGAAGCTGGCCCCAAGGAGGAGAACGGGACCTCTGGGGCCGCGCACGACACAGCAACCGGAGCGGCGGATGTCTGGGACTGCGGGGGGCTGCCAGACGAAGAAGCACAAACGCACGATCATAAAAACTTTCGGAGGTCCGCCCAGATGCTTGGATCGGCACTGGACTCCCTGGAGGCGCCTCCAGGGAGGGGGGTTCAGCGCCGATCCAAGATATCCGCGGCTCAGTTGCGCTCAAGCCCTGACGGAGGCATGAACGGAGTGCAGCCGCCTCGGCTGACGCATGCGCGCCCCAAATAAGGAAGGGACTCCTAGCTGTGCCAGATGGAAGAATTTAAAGCCAGGCGACCTGCTGTTCCACAAATGATGGCTACATGATCCGCGCGGACCTCCGAAAGTGCGCGATCGTGCCGTGTTTCCTCTTCTTCGAGCTGCGGAACCTTGCCCGCCCGGGGCGAATCCCATCGTGCCGGCGAGCTGTCGAGTGGAGTGCCGGTGCCGATCGGCCGCCCCAGGAGGGTGTAAGGACCACAGCTCCCCCCGCTGTGGCTGGTCCGCTCCTCGTCGTCCGAGTCGACGTCGAACTCGGCCTCCAGGTCCTCGTCGTCTTCCTCCTCCAGCGGGGCCCAAACAGCGGCGCACAGAACCGCTCGCAGGCCCGCGCGGCCTGCTCGATCCAGCGCTGCACCGCCCTTCCCCACACCCCATTCCCCGGGCCCGCAGCGCGCCGGGGGGCGCCGCCATGATGGGGGACATGGGGTGTGACGGGGAGGAGGGTCCAACGCCGACCTCTGGCAGTCCGCGCGGACCTCCGGAAACTTAGGCTGGGCATCGCTCGGACGTCCATTCCTTGTGTTTTTTTCTGTTTCGTGCGTGGTTTTTTCGCCAAATGATCAAGGATGCTCCTCGATGGTCCTCGCCGAAGGAAAAATGCACACGTCCGAGCGATGCCAAGTAGGTGTGCCCACGCGCTGTCTTGGGGCACCCGATCCTCCTCGTCCTCCGCAGCCTGCTCCACCGGCTCGCCCTCGGCCTCCCGCTCCCGCGCGGCCTCCTGCGCCGCTTGCTCCGCGGCGGCTGCGCCCCTGCCGCCGCGGCCCTTCGGTGCCATCTTGTGGCTCGCGGCTGGCGGGCTGGACCTGGAGCCCCCCGAACTCGTGGAGCAAAGAGCGGCGTGGGCATCGGCTCCTTACCAGCCTGGGACATATACCTATCCCTATGCTGGGCATCTCCTCATCACGATGCCAATCTTGGGGATTCCCCTTATTTTTGGGGGGCGAAGCCCTGAGACTGTCGTCGCCTTCTGGCGCGTCAATCTTAGGGATAGGGATACGTTCGAGGCCGGTAAGCTCCTGGAGGTCCGCGCGGATCGCTCGGAGGCATCGGCGCTGGGGCCCCCCCCCTCGGCGCGCGGAGCCGTGCCACGGGGCGGCGCCGGAGGCGCCGCCAGGGGGGCCCCAGCGCCCATCCAGCAAGTCCGCGCGGGCCTCCGAGAAGCCGTATATACGGTCGGCCCGTATGGGAAGGACGCGCGATGAGGCCGCAAGGGCCTTGGACGCCCCTTCCGAAGCTTCTCGAGCGGGGCGCGGCCGACGAAAGTGGCGGAGGGTGGACCGAGGAGGCTGGGATGCCAGGGTACCCTTGGGAAGATTGCTTGTCCTTGCCACGCGGGTCGGCTGTCCGCCATGATTTGTTCCTCGACGAACCCCAGACTCGTGCCAGTCTTGCACGGCGGCGCGCGCAGGCGAGATGGGGCGAGAGGTGTGGCCCTCCGAGAGGGCAGAGAGCTGCTTCCAGGGGCTCGGGGGGGCCTCCAGGAGGGCGTCTCGAGGTGCTACACCCCTCGCGGCATCCCCCCCGTTCTGCGCGCCGCCGTCTTGTGCAAGGGTGCCCGGGCCCAAATTACTTCAGCCAGAATGGCTGTTGAGGCGGAGGACGAGGAGGACGAGTGGATCGAAGTCCGCAAGACGAGTTCAGAAAAGCTACGCTTCAGCCTGCCACGGGCAGAACATCTGTGCTGGATTGACAGCGTGGACCCCAAACAATGCGAGTTATTGCAATCTGGATGTGGACAATGTGTGGTGTAATATGTGCTGCGAAGGACATGCGGTGCAACCCATGTGGCGTAAGATAGGTGGAAACTAGGTTGTGATTTGTATGCGCAGCGAGCTATTTCTTTCCACAGGCAGCTACCAACGATGAATACGACGAGGTGGTGTGAGACACCAGGTGTTACCTATGTGGTGCAAGCTAGGTGGATTGAGACATGCAATAAAAAAAGCCACGTAAGGTGAGCCATGTGGTGCAAGCTAGGTGGTGTACCCTGGGTGGCGCAAGCTGGGAGTTCTACGCAGTGTGATGCTAGCTGTGTGACGGGAACTACCTGGGATGTGTGGTGGAAGCTGCACGAGGCGCCCACGGGCGGCCATGTGCCAGATCCCAACAACCGCACGGGGCGCCCGCCGGCGTCCACGGGCGGCAGCGTGGCGAATCCCCGACCCACCGAGCCAGCGCACGTGGCGCCCACGAGGCGCCCACGGGCGGCCACGTGGCGAAACCCCGACCCAGCCAGCCAGCGGGGCGCTCACGAGACGCATGCTTGCGGAAACATGGCGAAGGCCCGACGGACCCAATCAATGCTACAGTACTCAGAACGGCAAGCCAGAACCCCCAAGTGCAAGCACTGCCTCGGGAGGACTTCCACCTCGGGGGCCAGAACCACCGACGTTGTGCTCCCCTTCGGGCCCAAAGCCTCTGGATGTCTCGGCCCCGTCCCTGGGACCGGCTTTCCATCCTGAGCCGTCTTTTGACGACTCCCGTGCCCAGTATAGGCCCCAGAGGCCAAAATCTGCCCTCGAAGCCGTCCGCCTTCTTGTCACGACCGTCGACGTTGTACTCACAACATTCGTTGTTTCCGACCGTCGACGCGGGTGTTAACGTCACGGCATCCATCCGTGCTCCCGCTCCTCTTCCTCCTCATCATCAGCAGCATCGTCTTCGTCGTCGTCCTCCTAGTTCTTCTCCTCATCACCCTCATCGTTGTCGTCCTCCTCCTCCTTCTACTCCTCATCCACTTCGTCCTTCGCTGTGAGCGCATCGTTGACACATCCAGCCCAGCGGGTGGCAAGGGCGCGCAGACAGGGCCGCAGAAGGAAAGGCGCACAAGGGCCTTGGGCGCCACGAACAGCTCCTTGCCGGTCACGGAGTCGTAGAACGTGGTCACGAGCTGGTCCTTCGCACGCCCCCACTGCCCTTTCTCGCCGGTTCCTCCCTCTCTCTTTCTCTCTTTCCCCCTCGTTCCCCCTCTCTCTCCCTTTCCCTCTCCATCCCCAGGTATCCCTATATTTCCTTCTCTCTCCCTCTCCTTCTCCCTCTCCCTCTCCCTCTCTTTCACTCCTTCTTTGTTGATAATTCTCAATGTTTCTCTCTTCCTCTTTTTCTGTGACTCCCGCGCTCTCTGTCTCTGTCTCTGTCTCTCTCTCTCTCTCTTTATCTCACCTCTGTAGAACGAACAAACCTCGAGAGGTAAAACCTCCAAGCAGCATGACGAGGTGGAGGAGGACGGGATGGAGGAATATGGGGACGAGGAAGTGCCTGGAAGTCATGCAGTCCATAACCACCTGAGCCTCCGCATCCTCATCCTTCATCCCGCGTCCTCCGTCCCAGGCCCCTGACCGCGTGATTTCTCACCGCGTGTACCCCGGGAGGTCTGGAGCCCTTCCCCTAGACCCGTCTTCCATCCCTTCGGCGCCCAGGGGCCCGGCAAGGCCGGGGGGACGCAACGGTGGGGTTCATGGCGCAAAAGTGGGCTTAGAGGCACGTCGCTGTGAACGGCCCCCAGAAGGACATGTAAGCATCCAGCTAGGTTCGTTCCCTAAACCCACCTTGGAAGACGGTCGGGAACTTTTGCGTAGCGTGTCGTCTCGGCCCTCCTCTTCTCCTTCTCCTTCTCCTCCTCCTCCTCCTCCTCCTTCTCCTCCTCCTACCATTATCCCCTCGTCGTCGTCATCGTCTTCCTCCTCGTCCTCCTCCTCCTCCTCCTCCTCATCTCTCTTCTGCTCTCCACCTCCTCGTCCTCTTCCTCCTCTCTCCTCGTCCTCCTCGTGCTCCTCCAACTCCCCCCTTTCGTCCTCTTCCTCCTCCTCCTCCTCCTCCTCCTCTCCTCCTCCTCCTCTTTCCTCCTCCTCCTCGTCTACCTCCTCCTCCTCCTCCTCCTCCTCCTCCTCCTCCTCCTCCTCCTCCTCCTCCTCCTCCTCCTCTCCTCCTCCTCCTCCTCCTCCTCCTCCCTCCTCCTCCCCCCCCCCTCCTCCTTCTCCACTTCCTCCTCCTCCTCCCTCCCCTCGTCCTCCATCTCCTCCGCAGCCTGTTGGCTCAAGCACAAGCGAATTCAAGGCACGTCCATAGCCATATAATTTGGTTCAGAACGGGCACGTAGCCACCATCAGCGTCTAATCGCAGACGCGTTCGTGGCATCCTGTTGTTCCGAACAATTTCATCGTTTTCGAGTCTTTACCGCAGTTCACACGTTGGCGAAGACCGAATGTAATTCACGAGTTCTGTATACGTGCGAAAGCAATGTGTTTCTCCTTCGTCGACATCTTCGGCGCGGCCCACCCCGAGGGTGGAACGCGTGGGGTGCCAACGGGCTCTCCTATGTAAAAGCCTCCCCCCACCCGTGGGTGTGCTTCCATGGTGGTGCTCTAGGGGAGGATTGAATCGTTTACGATGGTCGGTTCGCAGCTTAGCATCGCCGCTTTTCATGTCGCAGTCGTTCGGTGTGGCATTTGTGGTGGTGCACCATGAACACTTGTCCTTGTGCAGGCGGCGGCCGTTACATTCCCTGCGAGGCCTGGATTGGGCGGCTGTGGTGAAGCTACTTAGCGCCCGTGGTGGGTGGACTGTGGCTCGGCCGTAAGGCTCGGGTGGATGCTGCCTAACCCTTCGCCCAACCGTTCCTTTCCAGCGGCGTCAGAAAACATTTCTCGTATGCTCGGGTCGGCCTGCGCACTCTACGGTACAACTCCGCGCGTGGCCAATATGCATCCTTCAAGCACACATGACTTCCGGCCGTAAGAATGTAGCGTCGGTTGGTGGGCAATGCCAGCACGCCTTTCAATGGTCATGCTTGGTTTATGAAACAACGGCGAACGCATGGTGGGTGTTCTTGTCGCGGGGACACGGATTCGAGGCAAGGGTGAAACATCCATGACTACTTCGTTGTGTCCGGCTTCAAGGAAGGCAGACGGGTGCCGCAGGTGGGCTTCATTCGAATCGCGACTCTGTGATGGGTTCCGCTCCAGTCCACACCCCTCCCCGCCCCCTCCTCCTCCTCCTCCTCCTCCTCCTCCTCCTCCTCCTCCTCCTCATCCTCGCACGTGGCCGCGGCGCGCTTGGTCGTCGGAGTCCATCGAGCGCCCGCCGACCCGCCGGAATTATGATCCAGACTTTCTCGTCAGGAATCGGGCGGCAGCGCTCGGCGTGGAAATGGGTGGACAGGAATGCGGAACAGGCGGGAACGCGCAAATGGGAACGAGGGGGGGCGGCAAGACCAACGCGTCCCGAGGGAACGGTGGCCAAGAAGACGTGGACATCAAGATGAAACATGCGTGCAAGACGGCTGGCAAAACGAGGGCACGTCCAGAGATAAGCCAAATCATCAAGCCCACGAGGAACGCCTAGCACGCAGCGCGTCCAATCTTCAACCCTTGCGTCGGTAGCCCCTCGGCCCATGGACACCTCCAAAACGGCCACGGGAACACAACGCCGAAGACTTCACAAACTCAGAACGCAACTCGCCCTGGAGGAGACCACGAGCATCAGGAAATGAGGCGGGCACCCCCTGGGCCAACAGGGAGGCGAACACCTCTGCGAGGCAAGTTGGGCGCAAATATTCCGCTACCTTTCTTTTGAGCATGCGTTGGATTTGAACTTCGCAGGCTCGGTTGCATCGACGAGGGCCGACCCGAAAGACTTCCCCGCGCTGCGGGCCGCCGCAGACACTCGCGCGTGAGACCGACGGTTGGACGTCGGCAGCAGAGCGCCGAGAGGACGAGGGAGAGCAGCGTCGGTAGCAAAACTAAACTCACAGAGCGGAGGGGGGTGACAGAAGGAGGGGGACAGAGCGCGGATGCGAATGCGGCAGGCGATGGGCAGAGCGTTGTCGGCCTTGCTCAGGACAGTGGGCAAAACGCCGCGCCCCGAAGAGAGGTGCAAGCGACATGCTCGGATCAGAACCGCACTGCCCCGCGCTGGGGGTTCCACAATTTGGAGCCCTGAACCATCTCGAGAACAACGCTGGCCCCTGACGGGCAACCTCAATCGAGAGCGGCAGAAACTGCGCGAGGTAGGGAAGAACAGACGCAACTCAACTCTCGTCGTTGTGAGCGGCAACGGAAAATGGCGCACCCCGACCGGGAAGTCTCGATCCGCGGTCCTGTCACTGCAGCAGAAGAGGCCGCCCCAAGTGGGTCGATCGCAAGCCAGCGCAAGTGGCCGCGAGCTCAGATGGGGGAGTAGCTGTCGGCCAAGGGGAACGATCTTGCACTTTGGGCCCTCGCGGTGCAGAGCCGACACCCCGGCAACCGCGCGAAAGATTTTGCGGAGAACGCGAAGGCGTTCGCCTTCCAGGGGCGCGGCATCGACATCGCAAGCACGCGCCCGAGCCGAGCCAGCATTGTCGCGAATCGCCGAGGCATCCATGCCTTGCAGTGGCGAGAGCACACTGCTATTCCAGAGGAGGGGCGCCCCTGCGCGACGCCGCAGAGCTGGTTGGAATGATGGACTTGAGAACGGTTTATCAGGTCTCGCGATTTGGGAGACACTATAATGGGGATAGACGGATACGCGCGGACATTTCCAACGCCGCCATCGGCTCACATTGATCCGCCCGCCTGCGCCAGCTCTGATTTCGGACTGGCCTCCCCCGGCCTGCGCCATCAGTGGCAGCGTCGAGCGCTCGGCCCCGCGCTCTTCCCCGGCCATCTCAGACGCCCAGCGTGGCTGATATGCTAGTTCTTCTTGTGCGGCGGCGCATTCATGAGTGCGCGGCGTTAACTGACATGTCGGGCAAGGTCTTTCTCTGGCGACAGGTACGAGACGGCGGCGATACATTGATCGTCACTGTTTCGGAGCCCAAGAGGCAACCAGCCGCTCGCTTCACGCGCGCACTTGTTCTGAGGCTCCCCCCCCCCGTCGCCATTGGCGATTCAAGCCGCCGAGGCACCGCTGAGGGCCCCATGCGCGGGGCGCCCAGCAAAGGCCGAGTAGGGGGCCGCGAAGCGCACCTCGCGCGCGCGCGGCCCAAGCCGGCAAGCGCTGCAGGGGGGAGGGGGGGGGTGCGCGCCCGGTCCTGGAGCAGAGTCAGACAGACGAGCCATATGCATGGACGCGTTGCGAGGTCGAGGAAAAGGAGGGCCCCGAAGGGCAGGCCCTTCGATCGCATCAGCCGGCTCGCGCATGAAACCCTCTCTGCAGTGACGAGCGACGGCATTTTGCGCTTTGGTCTGCGCCGCGGGGGCTCGGCGCCCGGAGGAGGAGGAGGAGGAGGAGGAGGAGGAGGAGGAGGAGGAGGAGGAGGAGGAGGAGGAGGAGAGGGAGGAGGAGGAGGGAGGAGGAGGAGGAGGAGGAGGAGGAGGAGGAGGAGGAGGAGGAGGAGGAGTCCTGCCCCCCACGAATTGGAAGCGGCCGGGGGGCGGGGCCCGCGGCCGGCGGCGACGGGCCCGTCGGCTGGGAGGCGGCGCCCGTCGGCGCGCGAAAGGCCGACCTGGCGGCGGCGCGCCGGTCGCGCCGGCCCGCGCTCTCACCCGGCACCCCGCCGCCGAAGAGCGCCCAGCGCGCCCGAGGACGTCGGGGGGTCGGTCAGGGAAACTCGGGCCGCGAGAGGGTCGACGCCCAGGAGCTCTTGGGCCAGGGAGCACTTTCCCGCGGGCGATGCGCCCTCGCGCGAATCCGGCGAGCGAGCGCAACGTCGTCTCTTCACGCGGCGCGGCCAATGGGCCGAAGTAAAAGCACGTTGGCCACGGGGTCCGGCGGGGCCCTCCAGGAAAAGGGCGCGTCTCGCTTGTCGAGCCCCCTCTTTCAAAACCTACTTGTCGGACGTCGACTTCTGAGGCGGATGAAAATGCGAAACGTCGCGCCGCCCTGTCAGGCCAACGGCTAATCTTTTTGGAGAGCTGAAAGAAGTTCTCGGCAATCAGTTGACCACCCTCGGCAGGGGTGGGCGCGATGCCGAAGATGTGCCCCTGGTGCAGGGCGGGCGTGTATCACCTGCTTTCCCGGCGCCTCTGGCGCGCCAACTACTCACACTTCTACATGTTGGCGCGTGACACAATGGCTTGGCAGTTTGGCAAGTGTGCGATCTATCTCGGAGGCGTGTTGTTCAACTCCATTCTCGCGCGTAAGCTCGATGCCATCCATCTCCGATGGAGCGGATAATGCACCTTGTCGCGCAGACGCGCGCCGCCGCCTCAGCTCCTGCAGGGCAGCGGCGGGCCCCAGCTGAAAGGGCGGCGCGCGCTGCCGTGGAGGCCCCGAGCAGAGCTTTTTTAATCGCCAGCAAACGCACGGACGCACCGACCAGGGGCTTGGCGACCGAAGATTTTTTCCATTCCCCAATGCTCCCATCGCCATCCCGGAAGCGAGAATTGCGGCCATGGACACTGTGGGAAACGAAGAAGCGATGGGAAACCAAAGACACCATATGTATGACCCAGACCTAGCAGACAGCGCGCACCGTTCCCAGAAATCAGGATCCGGTATTCGCACTTAGCCAGCATAAGGAAACCATATTCATGAGTGAAAGCGGGAAAGATAATGGCAACTCCACCTCGACCGCGCAACTCCGAGACGGAGGCCCTGCCCAAAACGATAAATGAAACGCAGAAAGCGAAAGTCGGACAGGTCGTAGATGCCGCCATGAGTCCCCTGCAAGACGCAATGACAGAAGTAGGTCAGGAGGTTGGAGGTAATTTCGCGCCTCTGGTCCCAACGAGAAATTTGGCAACGCAGCAGAAGGGATATGTTTGTATGAGTTTCCAGATCCATGTGTCTGGCGTTTTCAAACCACCGCATGGCACTGTTTAAAGCTACCACATCCTTAGTTCCTTCTTCCTGTGCAGAGTTCATTCCCCATTGTTTTGCCCTGCGCTCTGCGCGCGGAGCGGGGCGGACAGGAGGCGTCAAGAACGGAAGAGCGGGAGCAAAGACGGCTGTGAAGACAAGGGGCCGCCGTTGACAAGAAAGCAAAGACACGCCAAACGCACGGAGACCCACAGCGACGAGCCTGAACGCACAAAATACAGAAACTTATAAGGAGCCAAAAACAAGCGACGTTGCTTGTATGTTTGTCTCTTGTGCTGCTTTGTTAGCTTGTCAAGAGCCCAGAATGCAAAGCTGCAAAAAAAAAGCCAAAGGCGTCGCTGCGAGAACTTGAAGTAGAACTTCGACTAGCGCGTGCGAGTGCGAGGGTCGTGGCGAAAGAGGGCCGGATCATTCCAAGTGCATCGACCAACAGAAACACCTGGCCGCAAGCTGCGCCGCTCTGGGGGCGCGGGATAGGCTGCTAAAGATCACAAGTGGCAGAGGCTCTTGAAAGCGTCTCGCAGGTCCTGCTCGCTCGCGTTGTTGTCGATGTTGAGAGCGCACAGCTTTTTGCCACCCCACTCCATGATAAATGGAGGATTGTCGTGCTTCGGGTCGAGCTTGACGAACGCTCTCCTTTGCGAGGATACCACTTCCGTGTGCTGATCAACGAAGAGGCGAATTTGCGTGTACACCTCGGCATTGATCCTGTGGCACGTTGTAGTGCAGAGATCATGTTTGTTCTTCCTCGGGTTCTTGTGCAGGGATCTGACCAGCTCGTTGTGGAGGTTGTTCCCGCAAGCTTGGGCGTTAAAAGGACGGTAGGATGCATCGAGATTACGAAGTGCGCCGAAACCTGGCGGGTACGATGGCAGCCCAGCCAGCAGCGCCACGGCATTTGATGACGAAGCGTTTGCTCGCTGGTTCCCCTTGAAGCCTTGAAGGCGGAATAGACGAGATTACACGGTCACGCGGCGCATGTGCGGGCACCCGACGACGATGATCGTGGGGACCACGTCGCGGTTGAACTCGCGGCTGGCGGTGGTCTCGACGGCACTGTCGACTGTCTGCGCGGCGACGGTGTCAACACGGGCCTTGAGGGTGTCGAGCTGTGCCTGCAAGCGGGCGATGTTCGTGTGATTGCTATCCAGGCGCAGCTCCAGCGAGGCGAAGCGGTCCAGGAAAACCTTGTCGAACGCCGCGTAGTGGCAGTTACCTGTGTGGTTGAGCCTGGCGATGGCGACCTGCATGGCCGCCATGGCCTCGCACATCTCGTTCTGTGCTGCCAAAGTGACTATAAAGCACGTCAGCATCAGCATGAATAACAGGGCGTGGGCTGCATGCTCAGGCCGCAAATGCCTTGAGCCAAAGTGGCTTCAACCAAAAGGCCTTTTCCTCCTCCTCCTCCTCCTCCATCTCCTCCGCCCTCTCCTCCTCCTCCTCCTGCTCTTCCTCCTCCTTCTTCTCCTACTCCTCCTCCTCCTCCTCCTCCGCCCTGTCCTCCTCCGCCTCCGCCTCCGCCTCATCCTGCTCCTCCGCATCCTCCTCCTCCTCCTCCTCCTCCCCTCCCTCCTCCTTTTCTCCTCCTCCTCCTCCTCCTCCTCCTCCTCCTCCACCCCCCTCACTCGTCCCTCCTTCTCCTCTTCCACCTCCTCCTCCCTCTTCCTCCTCTTCCTGGTCCTCGCCCTCCTCGACCTCCTCATCCTCCTCATCCTCCTTCTCCTCCTACTCTTCCTCCTCCTCCTCCTCCTCTTCCTCCTCCTCCACTTCCCCCTCGAAAACGTCCCAGAGGTTCCGAGCGCAGTCGGAAACCGTCCAGACCGTGCCAGGACCCTCCGGGAGCCCACAACGACCCCACCACATCCAATTCCCGCCCCCCCCTCGCGCCAGCTCGCACGGCCCCCGTCCGGCGCGTTTTCTTCGCCCCGTCCCGGCCCGCCCTCGTCGAGCGCGTCTCCCTTGCCCCATCTCGCCGCGGCTCCCCGTTGTTGTCTTTGTCTCTGGCCTCCAGCCTCTTCCTGAGATCGGGAAGGAAACTCCTCGCGTCGATGCCGCAGCAAGGGAGGAACGACAAAAAGAGGGCTGTGAAGAGAAACGGGTGAAGTAGGAAGAGAACGTGCAAGACAATCGAAACAACAAAGAAGATGAGCAAGAGCGGAGGAGAGCGGACCAGGTCAGAGCGGACCAGGTCACGGCAGAGCGAGCTCACAAAGCTGAGAACAATCCGTGCCGATCACGCCGATGGAGAAGGCCTGCCGCGTTATGGACATCTGCGCGCCTTCAGCCTCACATCGCTCTCGAAACATCGGTCGCCCACGCTAGCGGCTCTTAGCAAGCTCCTGCCTTCTCCAGCAGGGATAAAAGTTTCGGCTGCGCACACAGGGGGGTTAGGGGGAAGAGGAGGGGGGAAGGCTTCTTGGAATGAGGCTGCTTCTTAAAAGGCGCTGGCCCTACATCTATAGATAAGGCCCACGCCTTCTAGGAAGCAGGGGTGCTTCCAAGAAGCCTTCCCTCCTCCCCCCTGCCCCCCTCGGCGCGTGGCCGAAGCCTATCACACTCGCGCGACTCACCCACTCGCCACCCACGACAAAGCGGCTGGACACACCCACGGCTGGACTCCCGCGGAACACTCTGGGGCCACGCGCCAGATGCACCCGCGGAGGGCTGGCGCATCCTGCCACAGCGAGCCAAGCGCTGGACAGACATGCGGCCACCCGTGCGTGTGCATATCCGGCTCTCGCCCAGGCGGGGCGCGTCATGCGCATCCAGCTTCTTCTTGTTCCACGGCGAGAAGGCATGGGAGGAGGAGAAGCAGCCTGCCCCTCAAGAGGGTAGGCTGCGAAATCGAAATCGCCCTGCCGTCGATTTCGCACATCCCGAGTGAAATCGACGGCAGGGCGATGGAAGCAAACACCTGGAAGAGCCTGGGGCTCGGGGGACTCGCGAAGCAGGAAACCAGAAGGCGACAGATACGAGTTTGCCCTCGAAACGTATCGGGCCACATGTGCATCCAGCTCCATGGTTGGGTTTCCTAGAAGCGGGTCCAACAGCGCCCGATCTTCGCGCAACCGCGGGTATCCCACGTCTTTGGCGCAGCCAGAACGTGCCGAAGCCGTCCGTTCTTTCCAGTAAGGGTGGCCCTGGTAGACCGCTTCACGCCACTGCGCTCGCTGGTGCCCTCCTTGATGACGTCTGTTTACATGCGTGCTGTTCTCAGGGTCATCGAATGCATTCCGAGATGGCAGTCTCCCGTTGAAAACTGCGTTCGCCTTCAAGCATGAAGATGATCCCGTGGAACACAGGGCGTTCGCCTGCTAGCAGCAGTTACAGACCTTTGCAAGACTCTGCGACATCACCCTCATCGCCTTCGGTGGTACGCCTTTGAGAAAACGGGGCACCCTTCAAAAAAGACGCTGCGTGGACGAGAGACCAGTTTAGTCGCCACTCCACTGCTCAAGCTGGCATTGACGCCACCTAGTCACCGTGGCATCACTCAGCAAGCGAAACATGATTGCATGATCGAAGCATGCAGCAGACACGCCCATGCCAAAGTGCCGCTGCCGCCAGCGACCTGATAGCGGACGAATCCACAGAACGCCCGACTGAAGGGCGCCACGTCCAGCCATGGCGACGAGGCGCTCCCCCCCACCCCCGAGGGGCCAGGCAAGGAAGTGAAGGCGGAAGATGAGCGGGAGGAGCTGGGTCTGAGGAGCATCGCGGTCGGGAGGCGCGAAGCCCACGCCGCAGAGCGGAGGCATGGATAGACGGTGGGCGCAGTCGCGGGAAACACGAAGCAGCGCAGCGAAGAGGGATGCACGCAGGTGCTGGGCGCTCCGACCCGGACTCCGAGGCAAGGGCAGCCACGGCGGCGAGGGCCCCTTTTCAATCTGCAGGGCCAGGAACGGCTAACAGACTTAGATGTTCCTCCCACCCCCTCCTCCATGTCGTCGTCGTCGTCGTAGTCGTCGTCGTCGTCGTCGTCGTGATCTTCCTCGTGATCTTCCTCGTGATCTTCCTCTTCGAAAAAGGTTCATGCCCTCCGTACTCTCCAGGGGCCCCAGAGGTCCAGTGGCCACCAACGGTCCGACAGAGGCCAACAACTACAAAAATGGTCGATCCTCTGCAATGCGATTCGATCCGTCAGTCCTCCTCGTCCTCCTCGTCGTCCTCCTCCTCCTCCTCCTCCTCCTCCTCCTCCTCCCCATCATCCCCCACTCCTCATCCTCACCCTCATCCTCATCTTCCTCTTCCTCCTCTTCCGCCTCACTTCTTTTCTCCTCCTCCTCCTCCTCCTCCTCCTCCTCACGCTTCCTGCTCCTCACTTCCCCTCCTCCTCCTCTTCCTCCTTCTCCTCCTCCTGCTTGGCCCGATCGTAGGTAGGGAGGCGGGGCTCGTTGTCTTCCAGTAGCCCGCGTACTCTGCGTACTCGCGGTTGAACGAGCACACCTCAGAGGCGCCCCCCCGATGCACGCTGACCCAAGCACTGCGAAAAGGGGGCCGGAGGGAGAGTCGGCGCGCAAGAAGGGAGCGGGTTCAGGGGGCTGCCAGGGGGCCAAATCCAGGCGCGCGGGCCAGTGCTGGGGGGACCCCTGCGGACCCACACCAAGGGCCACTCTAGCGAAGGGTCTTTCTCGGGGACGGACAGACCCCCCCTTAGTAAAACGTGGTTTAGCGAAAACGACCTCGGGCCCAAACCTGGCAGGCGCAAGCCTGGAAAATGACGGCCGCGGCGCCCTCTCGAGAACCGAGAACGGACAATTCACTCATCGACGTGTCAGGGTGGGGGCTCTGTCCGCCCCCGACTCTCTTACGCGAAGCCAAGAAGAGGGGCAGGTCTACAGTCGGGGCCTTGACCTAAGGAACCCTAAATAAGGAACGAGGCCCCCATTTTCCATAAGTTGAACTCCGATTTCATATCGGAAACCTCAGGAAAACCTGAGGCAAGCTGCGAAACAGTTAAGGAAGACGGAGCCCCTCCCCAACAAAAAGGGTTCCTTCTTCAGGGCCCCGACCGTATAGAACCAGAGAGCACTGCACACCCCTGCAAGCTGCTGGAGGCACGCGCGGGCCCCCGAGGGTGCATGCTCGTGCAGGGCGTCGTTCCTCGAGGGCTGGAGGGCGCGCTGCCCCTCCCGGTGGAGCTCGGTGGGCAGGAGCCAGCGGCGCGACACGCTGGGCAGACGCCCCGTGGTCGTCAAGAGGGGCACCCTCTTGCAGGGCGTCGTTCCTCGAGGGCTGGAGGACGCGCTGCCCCTCCCTGTGGAGCTCGGTGGGCAAGAGCCAGCGGCGCGACACGCTAGGCAGACGCCCCGTGGTCGTCAAGAGGGGCACCCTCCGGCCCGGACCTGGTCTCTGCGCGCGGCCAGACCCTGAGATCCGGGACGTGTATCTTGCTCGCACACACGCACACACATACACACACGCACACACACACACACACACGCACAAAGAAGCGTGTTCGCTTGGCTTCGGGCCCCGGGGCCCTCACACAACGATCTGGCTTGAGAGGTGCCGCAGAAAGACGGGATCAAGAGCTCTGGGCGTCATTTGTTGCATATATTTTCGCGACGTCGGGTCTCAGGGGGGAGAGGAGGCATCCTCCTCGTGCTTGTTGGAGGTCCATGCGCAGTATCGCGGACGCTTTCGCGTGGGTTTAGGCATGCTGCGCCAGCCTTGCTTTCCGAGCCTTGCCCGTTACAACATTTCATGTTCCATACCGCCTCCAAGAGGTGTTCAGTGACAAATCGCTGATCGTTGCTTCGAGGATGAAGCAAAGCAGCAACAACAAATGCGCGGCACCAGAACTGATGTGTAGCCTTCGGGTCACCGTGGCGAAGGCCTCCCGCGTCATGGACAAAAAGAGGACGGCGGATCTTCCACACCTTGGGGCTCTGAAGAGCCCCCCTCGGCTCCCAATATCTACGCACAAGATCCAACTCACGACACAATATCCATGCGAATACTGGGGTCGAGAGCCCTGGGACACCATGTAGAATTCGTATTGATCGCAATGAACTGCACGGACCAACTTCCGGAGGTCCGCGCGGAATTACTGGCTAGTCGCCGGAGCCCCTTACCTCCCGACACCTCTGGCGCCGCCCCTTCGGCGCCGCCACCTGGCGCGCTCCGCGAGCCAGAGAACGGAGAGGGAGGTCCAGCACCGAGTGCGCAGACTTCTGCTGCGTTGCCTTGAGATTGTCTATTCATCTTGGCTTGTCTTGAAGCTGCGCAACTGGCTGTCGGCGGCGCTGGCCGTGGCTTCGGTGCATGGCTTCCTGGGGGGGGAGTGGGCAGAGCGGTGCAGCCAGCCGCACGCAGTCGACCCGGTGTTGGGCCTCGTCGAGCAGAAGCGCCAGCTCTTCTGAGCGTGGCAGGGGCACTCTTGACTGCCTACCAGACCACCCCAACCCAACCCGAAGACCCGAATTTCGGGTTGGGGGGGGGTTAAGGGTTACACATGTGTTTTTTCGATGTTTCCCGACCCCCCCCCCCACTGGAAATCGAGGGTAAATCTAAACCTTCGGGTTGGGTTGGGGTGGTTTGGTGGGTGGTGAACTCTCTGCGCTGAGGAGTGGAGGCGCAAGGTCGTGCAACTTGTGGATTGCGCCTTCCGACGCCGCCCACGCGGCGAAACGCACGCCGTCGGGCCTATGGGCCGACACCTTGCTGCAATTTCACTTGGCCGCGTCGGAAGGTCTCCACTGCAGGTGCCCCGAAGCCAGCGAGCGTCCGATTGGGGGAAAGTCGACATCCGCCTTGTCCGTGAGGCGTGCTTCGAGGAAAGGGGTTTCCAAAAATTCCTGGTTGCGTGCGGATGATCCGGGCTGGCTCGTCGGAAGTGGTTACCTTGTCACGTAGCACCCAGTTGCTTCTGCCAACATGCAGCCAAACTGTACAATAAGGATGCGCGGTAAGGATGCAAGGGCCTCGGAAGGCCATGTCGACACTTTGTGAGCGGGGCGCGGCCAGCGAAAGCGGCCAAGGATGGGCCGAAGGGAAAGGATGCAAGGATAGGCCTTTGAAAGTCGTTCATCCTTACTCTGCGGCTTCACTGTACAGTCGGACCTAGCACATAACACCATCCTTCAAGAACATGAGACATTCCACGGGCCAAAACACAGAACATCCAAGGGTACCCTCCCCAGGATGCACAAGTACACCCAGCAAGCACGAAGAACATTGGAGCACCCTCCCCGAACCGGCTTCGATCTTATACCTCGGTCCGACCGTACCCAGTCTTGAGCCTGACGTTGGCATTGGGCTTGTCAAGCACGTTAACAAGCAGCGGCGGCCTGCCGGACTGCCGCAGTGTAGCTGTCCGTGCCTGCCGCGCCGAGTCTCGCTGCTCAGCCGCCGGGTGCTGTTCGATTGCGCGGGTGGGCGAACGCATGTAGGTGGGCCCTTCCCTCGGCGTCGAGCCCCGGGGGGGAGTCGGAAGGGGAAGGCCTCCTTAGAAGGCTCGGAAGTCCCCTGGCCCTCGAAAGAATTTGCTGAGCCATCCCCGTCGACACAGAAACCTCTCAGAAGGCCCGCGGGCTTCTGAGAAGCCGCGCCGCCTTCTCAGAGGGCTTTCTGCTCCTCATGTCCCCTTCGCTCGCCAGATATTCCCTGATGGAAGCCGCGTTCCGCTCGATCTCGAGGTGCGAAGTGCTGCTCTCCCAGTGTCGTCGAAGCTGTGGTGTTGCGCGCCAGCCGTGCGTTTTGACGCTGGGCCGCTGTGGCTTTGGACATGAGGGTCGAGGTGCAAGCACCAAATGCCCCGCCCGTGGCGCGGGGAGGAGGCAGTGAGCGACCCCAGTCGCGAAGCGAAATCGGACAAGCCTGCTCAACCTTGCTCGGGATCTTAGGCCACTGGCCTGCCGATATCCTGGACAAGTGCTCGGTTCGATTGGAATGCGCTGTCCTCGGGCAATATTGCCCGAGGCCCTTGACCATCCGGCCAGCGAAACAACTGCAGCTGGAGCAAAACCAGAGCTTAAGTGTGCTGTGTAACCGCATGCAGAGTGTGTGTGTGTGTGTGTGTGCGTGTGTGTGCGTGCGTGCGTGCGTGCGTGCGTGCGTGCGTGCGTGCGTGTGTGTGTGTGTGTGTGTGTGTGTGTGTACGCGTGTGCGTGTGTGTGTGTGTGTGTGTGCGTGCGTGCGTGCGTGCGTACGTGTGTGTGTGTGTGTGTGTGTCCGTGTGTGTGCGTGTGCGTGTGCGTGTGTGTGTATGTGTATTTGATGCACCCACACCCCCACCAAGTGCAGCTTAGCTCCAGACGGGGACCCGGAAAACTGACCGAAAAACAAAGGAGGTTCTGCCACAAAGACTGTCTCGCTTTGGTGGCTGAGCTACGTCATCTGATGCACTTGCGGCCAGAATCGCGTAGAACATGGGTGGTGGTGAACACCTGGACCGAAGACGTAGCAGAAGGAAGTTGGGAGGCGGCTCAGACTTGTCCGTCCCACGGGCTCCAGCTCTTTCTCCCGTTCGAGAGCATCCATCTTTGCGCGGAGCAGGCGAAGCCTGACGAGATATTCCTCATGCTCCCTCGGCTCGGCTTTTTGACTTGACTCTGGGCTCACCTGAACCTTTGCAGCTGCAACCAATGCCAAAACGTCCGCAACAACAATGCCCAGGACCATCCACATCGGAAATGTCCCAGCCATGGCCTCCCGGGCCCCCAAGTGCGAGTTGACGAATAACACCATAAAGGAGGCAACATGCCGTCCTAGCTTGAATTGCAACCATATCTGAATCCATATATCTGCATCCTGTGCTTCTGTCGTCAAGTATCGGCGCTTAGCCCAACCATCCGCCACATTCTGTTTGTCGGTAGTGTACACTTCAAACCCATTCGATTTCTCAGCAGCAAGAAGGAGGGCCCTCAACTCCCCTCGGGGGACCGCCTGGCGCTCTACAACTAAGCCGCCCGACAGAGAACTACATAAATCAGTCGGATCAAACGTTGTAACATGAGACACATATAAACCAACCCGTCGATATCTTGTATAGCCAGACAGCTCACCGCCACTGGCATCACCAAGCGAGAGTAAATGCTGGTTCCGAAGACCTGTGCCGAAACTGCCAGAGCTGACGACGCCCAAGGTGGGCCATCGTTCCTCGGAGGGTGGGGCCTCCACCTCCACCCATGCTGATGGCAGAAGCCCCGGCAGGAAGAAACACTCTGCATATTCCCAGCTGGAGAACGCCTCCCCCGCCAAGGTATCTCTGACAGATTAAGATGCTGCTCCTGTGTTTGTACTGCAACGCCACACGCGCAAACAAAGCCGTCTCCTTGTCCTCGTGGCAACGAGGGCATCGCTCCTGGTGCGAGGCCACGACGCTCCTGCTGCTACGGTGACCAGCAATACGGGTAGCCAGCTGCCTTGCTCCAGCGCCAACGAATGCTGATGACGCCGTCGCAGTGATCGGCAGCCGGTGCCCTGCCCCATGCCAGAGCCACAGACATGCGTCGGTGATTGGGCCCAAGTAGTGGAGATCGACCTCTGAACGTCTTTGACAAACATACCTGAATCATCAACATCAGGCCAGCCCGCCGAAGCTGTGTCAGAATGAGTGTCGCTCGATGGTCCCTCCTTCAATCGTAGGTGGCGGCCAAACCCCCAATCCGATGCGGCAACTGGGTCCCAACCAGAACTGATGAGAAAAGAATGATGGCAGACCCTGGCCTTCGGATGTGCCGTGTGCGCTGTCCTGGTCGGGCGGCGCGAAGGCTTCTCCACGAGGGGACCCCACCCACGGCAGACCCCAGGGCGAATCCCTGTCTGTGCTCCCAGTCGCTCAAGCTTTGAAGCGAAGAACTTTCTCCCAGCGACTGCGTAGCGGCGGGTCTCAGAGTGCATCATCTGTTGCTTGGCCAAACGCGTGCGTCTCGATGTTCGGACGCGCCTGTCTCCACAGCCCAGATCAGATCCCGCATATCCTCCAATACGCTGCGCCCGAACCTGGAGCCCAGAGAGCCGCAGGGCCCGACAAACTCGGACAGCGTCGGGTTGATGAGTGCAGATCACCACGCTCTTGGCGGCAACCTGCCATTTGATCGACGCAAACCCTTGGCAGGTGTTTCGAAGACTGGCCATCAGCTGCTGACGAACACTTACCTTGGAACCCACTGTCCACTGTGCCAGATCGTCCACCCAAATCCGGTGCCCCATTCGGGGGTGAGAAGAACAAATCTTGCCTAGGACGAGGTAGCCCATGATGCGGCCAAATATAGTACCTGATCGCAGTCGTTGGACCACTGGACGGCAAGGAATAATTGGTAGCGCCCAAGAACTGCATTGGCCCAGCGCCCTAGGCGCCTTGCACTGCAGAATTTCCAGGTATAAGATGGCTGCTGGGAGCCCCAGTTGGATTCCCTCTGGAATGCGGAACCCTATGGTTTCCCTGTCATCATAGAAGCCGCCGGTGTCCGAAAGGCCAGTGCCCGAGACGGTGCCGAGCCGGTGCCCCACCTCCATCCCCCAGGGTGCGGGTGAAGGCCTCGCGAAGGGCCGCGTTGCCTCGTACCGCGGCGTCCCAGTGAGGGGCGGCGTCCTCCGATCAGCGTCGGATGACGGGCTCCTTGGCGAGAGACCACAAGCGGCTGCACATCGAGAGGGGCCCGATGATGCGGTCCCCCTACCGGCCTTCTTCGGGAGAAGGCGTCCCACAGGTCAACATTACCTGGTGTGGCCAGGCAATCTCGGCCTCGACGATCATGCACGATGTCGCCAGGCGCTCGAGCGCCTGCAGCGGGAGGCGCTCGAATTCCACAGGAGACATTCGATCGCAGCCCTGCCCAGCTCCTGCAGCCATGCAACGTGCAGCTATGCGGATGTTCTCGCCTGAGATGGGGGGTGAAGGCTCTAGCTCGGCCCGCTCCCGTCCCAAACGTAATGCCTCGCGTATGGCACCCTCATCAAGTGCCGATGCTGCCCACTTCCGCTTCCATTTCTCCGCCTTGCGACCCACGATCTCCAGCGGTTGAAGCAAGATGTGGCCCTCGATCTCGAACTCCTGCTTGACAGCTAGCTCCTGACGTACGCACTGATGGAGAGCTCCCACAAACTTGCTACCTTCCATCCAATTACCTAAGTCACGTAAGGAAGAGGCAGCTGCACGATGCCGGGCTTTAGGTGCAACACGACTGGAACAATCAGCGAAGACCTGCAACTGCTGCGTGTCAAACTCAGCCTCGTCTCGCAGAGCTCGAAACACGCGCAGCCATTCATCCCAAGGAAGATCTTTGGCACGTAAAACCGAATGTGTTCCCACCCACCTTCCAAACACATAAACTTGAATTGTGGCACATCTTCATACTGCGATTGGAGCGCGCCGCAAACTCGCAAACGGAAGGCGCTCGCGCGCAGCTACGCTTGAGACGACTTGGCGGAAGAGAAACTACGTGGGCCGCGCGGGGGCGGGAGCGACGAAGCTTCCGATGGGCACAACGAAGGCGAAGCGTGCACCGCGCTGACATAAAAGCACTGCCCCTTTCACCCACAAGCTGCGCTGGCGAGGTCAGCCATTCGCCCGGTCTCGCGTGGCCCCGCTGCCGCTACAGTCGGGGCGTTGACGTAAGGATCCCTAAATAAGGAAGGAGGCCCCTTTTCTCCATAAGTTCAACTTCGATTTCGTATCGAGAACATAAGAAAACCTGAGGCAAGCTGTGAAACAGTTAAGGAACGCGGAGCCCCTCCCCAACGAAAAGGGTTCCTTCTTCAGGGCCCCGACTGCATCGCTTCCATGCGATTCGACGACAGGACCATGCGCCGCGCCCGCCGTGGAACACCCCGCTTTCGAGCGGAATGCGCACGGAGCTTGGGCGAGAGGGCGACCAGTCGCCCACTTGCGCGGGCCCCCCGAAAACCGGCGAGTGAAAACATGCGCCGCGTCGAGTCGGCAGCACCACTTTCACCGAAATCTGCGCGGCACCGAGGCGAAGACCACATGTTTGCCTGCTCGCACGTCGACGGAAGAGCGTGGGGGAAAAAAGCGCGCCGCGCCCAAGCAGGAGGTAAAAGTCTCGAGAAACGCCAGAGGCGAGCGCGGGAGGGGCGCCCCGGCCCACTCCTGCCACACATCTTGCGACATGGCCAACGTGATGTCCAGGACAGTCCATGTTGAGGCTGGCAACGTGGACCTCATCTTGCCTCTGAAGAACAAGATGGGACCCCGAGGGGACGTTTCGCCACGCCTGCAAGCCAGGGGGTCTGTTCTTGGAGCCCCGATCGAGCTGATCAGGGTCTGCTGGGGAGGGCGCCCTGTCCGCCTCCCTGCGGTCGCAGTCCCAGCGCAGCTTCTCTTGCACTCCAGCGGGGTCTTTTGCGTCATTGGGTAAGAGATTGATCGCTGGATGCCTTCCTCTGCCTCCTCCCCCCGTACCCCTCATCCTCCCCATGCTGCTTCGTCCTCCTCCTCCTCCTCCTCCTCCTCCTCCTTTTCATCCCTCCCCTCCTCTTACATCAAGCACACGCGGCGCGAGAAGTCACACCGAATCACGGCTCACAAACGACCTATGGCTTATTGCCGCATCTACAAAGCCCAGCGATGGTCGCCACAGTCGAACATACGGTCGGGAACCTTTGCTTAGCGTGTCACTGCGGCGGCCCTGGCGACACGCTATGCCTTGCAGGCGGATCCCGTGTGGCTCCGCTGCATGGGGCGGAAGGCTAGGAAGGGCTCGGCACGTTGACACTCGGGGAATGGGACGCGGCTAGCGTGTTGCGCCGACGCGCGGTGGGCCAGAAGCGGTGGCGCGAAACGCTGAGCAAACAATCCCGTCCGTATCTCTCGGCGATTGCACCAGTGACTCGTCCTCGCTCTGCTGCTGCGTCACGTCTCTCTGCCGGCGTAAGCAGGCTCCGTGCGCGCTGCCCGCAGTCGGATCGGGGCGGGAGATGGGGACCGCGCAGCTGGGCATTTGGGGCGCACGCACCCGCAGACGTCATAATCCTGCTTGATTGGTCCACGCAAAACACTCGAACCCCTCGTCCCCAAGCGCTGAATACCACCACATCGACACTGTGCAACAGCGTGAAATGGAGGATAGGATGATGGCCGCCGAGCAGCAGAGCCCTCGAGCACATGCATAATATACAAGAGCATGACATCAGCATCCTCTTCTCGGTGGGTGATTGGGATGGCCCACGAGTTACCCCAGCACGGCGACGTACCCCAGTCAGGCGTCACAGAGGCTACGGCTCCAGCCACAGCATGCGACAATTCTCGGCCCCATGGCGTCACGATTTGGGCCTTGTGGGCCCAGTCTGCAGAGGGCCATCCGAGCTGGCGGGCAACCGACGGACCATGATATACGACTGCATGTTACGAGGAATGGACGGGATGCAAAACATCCTGGTCTGGATAAGATATCCAAACAGATGGAACCTGCCGACGCAAGCACAAACGACGCTCGCCTGGGAATGGGCTCGTGCCATGGGCCTTCTTCGCCATGATCTTCTGCGCGGCCAGGCTGGGTGCTGTTTCCTCCTCTGGAACCCCTACCAGCCCTTCATCGTCGTCGCCCTCCTCCCCCGTGGTCTTCTCTCACCACTGGCGCTGCCCCAATCGCCTACCATGATGCGTACGTCACCATTCGGCTACACGCAAAAGTAGCCCTGGGTAAGAGTGACCGTTGGTGCGCAACTTCTGGGGGGCCGCGGGGGGACCAACCACAAGCGCACAATACGCTACTATCGCATCGCGTTGGCCCCGCACCAAAGGTCAATTCAGCGAAGTGTCACTCTTACGTGTAGTCGAATCACGCCATACATTTCTACAATCAGCAGTGGCATGGCAGCCCCAGATGCAAGGCCCCTGCTATCGACGGAACCGCGCGACTCTGGCGCGATCTGTCGTCCACTTCGTCCCCGCATCCTCTCCAGGCATTTGCACACATGTGGCATCTCCGCTCAGAAAAGACTCCAACCCCGCTAAGCATGCGAGCCCGAAACACGTGCAACCTGGGAACCCCATGCGCCAGCATGTTGAATCACATGGAGTCGAGAGTGTCAAGCAGGGCGCCGCACTGTATTTCATCCGCTCCGTAGTCGCCGTCGTATCTTGGACATCCACCCAGGAGATGACCACCCTCCTCGCTTCATTTCGACGGCGCGCCCGTGGGGAAATGAGAAGTGGCGGACCTTCTCAGAAGGCTCAGAAGTCGCACGGCCTTCTGAGAAGTTTTCTAGGCTTCCCCTGAAGACACAGAACAACTCCCAGAAGGCCCGATGGCTTTTGAGAAGCCTCGCCGCCTTCTGAGAGAGACTTCACCTTCTGACTTCCCTTCCCCGCTCGCCACCGATTAGTACCATCCCCTCCCGTCTATCCCCTTCACACTCATCGCCTGTTTTCCTTCCCGCTTCCCCTTCGAATCTCCCTCCTCAATGCTTCTCCTCTCCTCTCATCCTTCTCACCCTCAACAATTACTCAATATGAAAATACTCTCCCTCTTCCCCTGATGGCGGTTGGGTGATCGCCGACCCCCCCCCCGCGTACTGTTTTTTACACACAGGATTCCCGGGAAACGGGTTTTCGCCTGCGTTTTTTTCCAAAATGCTGCTCTCGCTGAGGCGTCGGCCTCATTTCTGCTCCCGAATCGTTCCGAATCGTGCTCCCGCTGCAGCGTGGGCCTCATTTTCGGATCGGTGTTTGGCCTCCGTCGTTCAGGATGGCGTTCTCGCCCCAGCGCGGGCCTCTTTCTCGCGCGCCCATCCGCCCGCCACCACCGCGCCGCCACCACCACCACCACCACCACCACCACCACCACCACCACCACCACCACCACCACCACCAGCACCACCAGCACCAGCACCAGCACCCAGCACCAGCACCACCACCAACAACACACCACCACCACCACCACCACCACCACCACCACCACCACCACCACCACCACCACCACCACCACCACCACCACACAACCACGCACACACGCACGCACGCACGCACGCGCACCACCACCCACTACGCACGCGCGCGCGGAGCCACAGGTCCGCTACGACACGCGTCCGCGGATAGAGAAAATCAGCGCCATGGTAAGGGATGGGAGGGAGGGGTAGGACGTCAGATATGACGCGAGCGCATCTAGCTTGCTCCTCCTCCCCTCCTCCTCCTCCTCCTCCTCTTCCTCCTCCTCCTCCTCCTCCAAATCCTGCGTCCTGATCCGATTCAGACTCGCTCGTCGCATCCGTCCCCTTCCTTCTCAACCTCCTCCTCCCCATCCTCGTCCCGCTCTTCTTCATACTATATTTCTTCTTCGCATGAATATTACCTGTCTTATTTGCCGTCCCCTCTTCCCCTTCTTCCCGGAGCGTGCCGCAAAGGGGTCCGCGGAGCCGCCGCGGCTCCCATGGATAGAACGGGGGAAGCGCTCCGTAGGCGCACGCCACAGAGCATGCAGGCAGGCAACCCAGCAACCAAACGAACGGACAAACTCGACAGCCTCCCGGCGGCTCAGCGAGCCTGGCCGCCATGCCTCTCCCTGCCAAATCTTGTCCTCGACCCTCGCGGGTCGAGCGGGGGCTTTCGGGCGCTTTCGGTCCTTGTTGGGCCTCGCCGGGCCTCCAGGGCGGCAGCAAAATTCACCAACCCTCATCACCTCTCACTCCTGCTCCTCCTCCTCCTCCTCCTCCTCCTCCTCCTCCTCCTCCCCCCCCTCCTCCTCCTCATCCTTCTCCTCCTCCCTTCCTTCTCCTTCTCCTCCTCCTTCTCCTCCTCCTCCTCCTCCTCCTCTTCCGCCTCTGCGAGCGTACCCCCTCGGCAAACTTGAGTCCCGCCCCTCGCCGCAGCGCGCCAGGAGCTCCTCCTCCTCCTCCTCCTCCTCCTCCTCCTCCTCCTCCTCCTCGTCTTCCTTCAGGCAAAGATAACCCGCGCGCGGACCTCGTCGCCCAGCACTGGGTACTTGGCGGGCCCTTGCTCTGCCTCTGGGCGCGGGGGGTCGCTGGGCAGGGGGCAACGGTCACTGGGCGCGAGGGGTCGCTGGGCGCTGGGGGTCTCTGTCCGGGGATGGGGGGGGGGGCCAGCGAGAAGGAAGAGGGGGGCCCTGGTGGTAACGGCAGTGGCGATGCTGGCGCCGATGGGTGATGGTGGTACGAATTATGAGGGGGGCAGGGGAGGATGGGGGTGGGACAATGAGGGGGAGGAGGACAACGATGAGAGGGAGGTGGAGGAAAAGGAGAAGGAGGAAGACGAGGAGGAGGGGCAGGGGAGGAGGAGGAGGAGAAGGAGGAGGAGGAGGAGGAGGAAAAGGAGGGGCAGGAGGGAGCCGGAGGCGGAGACGGAGGGAAGCGCGGGTAAGCGGGAATGGGTAGGGCGGCGGGGGGGCCGGAGGCCTCAAGGTCGCAGTTCGGAACAGCATGCCTCGTGGCCTGCCCAGGAGGCCAAATTGTGCACGCGTTCGTTCCACCAGCAATATCCAACAACGTTTGCACCTAAGGGCTCTCACTTCCGTCACACAGGGATTGGATGGGTCGGCCACTGTCTCGCCGCGTCGCCGCCAATGGCCGCCTCGTGGCCGCCGCGCTGCCGCCCCCTTGTGGCGTCAGCCGGCGCCCGTGGCCGCCTCGTGGCCGCCCACGTGGGGCGTCCGCCGAGGCTTTTCCGCGTCGCCGCCCGTGGCAGCCTCGTGGCCACCTCGTGGCCGCCTCGTGGCCGCCTCGTGGCCGCCTCGTGGCCGCCTCGTGGCCGCCTCGTGGCCGCCTCGCTGCCGCCTGCTCGGGGTGATCCCGCCGACGTTTCGCCGCGTCGCCGCCCGTGGTCGCCTCGTGGCCGCCTCGCTGCCGCCCGCTGGGGGGGGTCCACAGCAGCTTCGCCGCGTCGCCGCCCGTGGCCGGCTCGTGCCCGCTCTATTGCCGCCCAGTCGGGGTGCCTGCCGAGGTTTCGCCGCGTCGCCGCCCGTGGACGCCTCAATGCCGCCTACTCGGGAGGCCAGTCGAGGCCTCGCGGCGTCAGCGACCGTGGCCGCCTTGTGGCAGCCTCGTTGCCGTCCACGGGGTCCACCGATGTTTCGTCGCGTCGCCGCCCGTTGCCGCCTCGTTGCCGCCCACTTGCGGGGTACGCTGAGGTTTCGCCTCGTCGCCGCCCGTGGCCGCCTCGTGGCCGCCTGGATGCCGCCCACTCAGGGCGTCTGCCGAAGCCGAGGTTTCGCCGCGTTGCCGCACGTGGCCGCCTCGTGGCCGCCTCCCTGCTGCCCAGGGACGTCCGCCGAGGTTTCGCCATGTCGCCGCCCGTGGCCGCCTCCTGGCCGCCCCCTTGCCGTCCACTGGGGGTTTGGGGCGTCCGCCGAGGTTTCGCCGCGTCGCCGCCCGTGGCCGCCTCGTTGCCGCCCACCGCGCTTGGGGAGTCCGCGGAAATTTTACCACGTCGCCGCCCGTCGTGGCCGCCCCGCTGTCACCCACCGCGCTGAGCTTGCACGTAAGAGGCCAGCGTTTTCAACGAGTGCTTGCACCCAGGGGTTCTTGCTTCGGTCACGGAGGAATTGGATGGGTCCGCCGAAGATTCGCCAAGTTGCCACCCGCTGCCGCCCGTTGTAATCCGTCGCCGCCCGTGGCAGCCTCGTGGCCGCCTGGGGGGTCCGCCAGGCATGCCCCGCGTTGCCGCCCGGTGGCCGCCTGGTGGCCGCCTCGTGGCCGCTGGGGGGGTCCGCCGAGGATTCGCCACGTTGCCGCCCTCTGCCGCATGTTGACGTCTCGATGCCTGTTGGGGTCCGCCGAGGATGCGCCACGTTGCCGCCCGTGGCCGCCCCGCTGCTGCTCGGGGGTCCGCCGAGGGTTCGCAGCGTTACCGCCTGTTGCCGCCCGTGGCCACCTCGTTGCCGTTTGGGGTGTCCGCCGAAGCTTCACCACGTCACTGCCTGTTGCCGCCTGTTGCCGCCTCGTTACCGCCCGCTGCCGTCCCGCTGCCGCGTCACCACATAGCTTACACCGCAGATATTGCTCCACGTAGAGTGCGCCACGGAGCTTGCACCGCATAGCTTGCACCACTTGGCTTGCACCACATAACTTGCACACGTTTTTGATTCGCGGGTCGAGAGCGCACCTCTTCCGGTCAAAGCTAAGCGGGCCGCGCGAAGCTTGAATTAACCAGAGACGGGGGAGGAAAAGGGGGGCGCAGCCTCAGAACGAGGCCGGGAGGAGAAACACAGAACTTACACACCTACAATGCGAAAACTTGCTGCTTGGGGCCAGCGCTGCCTTTTTTTTAGGAAGGACAAAAATCGTTCCGCACGTTCTTGGAGCCTTCCGCGTGCCCCCCCCCCCCCCTGCCGCCAGAAGGTGAAGGTGGGGGTCTAGATCAGTCGACTGGTCAATCAACAAATGGACTGACGACGAGTAAGCTTCGGTCAGCATGGCTCGCGTGGCCGCCTCCCCAGGGGCACGCATTATGTCCATGGCCCGTTGTCCTTGCCCCTGGGGGGCCGAGAAGGGCCCCCCAATGCGGGACTGGAGGGCACACGCCCGGAATAAAACAGCCAATCTGCCCAGATGCCTGCTGGCACATGCTGGCATGAAGGAAACGGGACCCTCCCCAAGGAACACACCTGTACCCTGATCAGTCTTCTGGCCGTCCCGGGGCCCGAGGAGGTCAGAGCAAAGTCAGAATACGGCGAGACGCCTCAGGATCGGTTCCCTTCAGGACCCTTTTTTGATGGCGAGTCTGACCCCCTTCTTCATCCTCCCTCCGCCCCCATGGATTCGGCCTGCCCCCTCGGAGCCCGATGCCCCCACATGGTCTCATTCTGCTCCCTGCTGCTGCTGCTGCTGCTGCTCTTGCTGCTTCTCCTCCTCCCTCCTGCTTCTCCTCCCTCCTTCTCCTGCTCATCCTGGTTTTCCTGCTCCTCCTGCTGCTGCTGCTCGTCCTCCTCATCCTCATCTTCAGCCTCCTCCTCCTCCTTTTCTGCCTCCCGTGCGCACACTGCCCCGCGCGCTGGCGCGCGCGCGTGGGGAGGATGCGGATGAGGATGAGGAGGAGGTGGAGGAAGAGGAAGAGGAGAAGGAAGAGGAAGAGATGGAGGAGACGGAGGGATGATGAGGAAGAGATGAGCAGGAGGAGGAGGAGAAGGAGGAGAAGGAGGAGGGGGAGGACCAGTGTAAACCCAAGAGTCATCAACGATGTTGGAGTAAACCCTCCCTCCAAGCTCCATCTTCAGAGGCCCCTACAACGGTTCAAATTCATTGAGAGAACTGCCTCGTTGGAAGACATCCGTTTGAAGACCCTGAAGCATGCCAAAGCATTATTCTCTGGATTACAACGCCACCGATCAACCTGAGTGTTGCATGTTGGCGATCATGAATCGTACCAGAACGCCATTCCAGGAACATCAACACAAATAATCAACGTAACAAGTGCACCCGCATCATCCTGAATCCTTCCACCGCACAGTTTCTGGTACGTTGATGATGGAAAGCCGTGAAAATCTTGCAAATGTCTAAAACGAATGTGCGCCGCGCTAAGGCAAGAGCCACATGTCGAAAAGGAACCGCCCTCAAGCCGTGAAACTCTTGACAATTTTCAAAACGAATGTGCGCCGCGGAAAGACGTGAGCCACATGTTGAAAACCATCAGCCCTCAATCCGTGAAGCGTTTGCAAATTCTTGAAACGAGTGTGCGCCGCGGAAAGACGTGAGCCACATTTTGAAAGCCACCCGCCCTCACTCTGTGAAGCCCTTGCATTTTTTCAAAAACGAATGTGCGCCGCGGTAAGACGAGAGCCGCATGTTGAAAACACCCGCCCTCAATCCGTGAAGCTCTTGCAAATTCTTAAAAATGAGTATGAATCGCAGAAAGGCGAGATACACAGTTTGAAGACCATCCGCCCTCAATCCGTGAAGCTCGTGCAACTTGTTAAAACGACTGCGCGCCGCGCGAAGGCGAGAGCCAGATTTTGAAAACCGTCCTCCATCTGTGAAGCCGTTGCCAATGTTTTAAGCTTCAGAGTCATCAGTGGTGAGAAAGTCTCAGGCGAAACGCCCGGCCCGCCCTCTCAGAACTGGCCTCGGGGTGCGACAGGGAGAAGTTATGTAGAAGGAAAAGGAATTGAGGAGGGGGAGCAGAAGGAGGAGCGTGGGGAGGAGAGGGGATGATGATAATGATGATGATGAGAAGGAGGAGGAGAAAGAGGAGAAGGAGAGGAAGAGGAGAGAAGCAACATATCCCTTCGAGGACAAGGGATTCCCTCCCGCACCTCCCCCTGATCGGCACGCCCGACATTGGTGCGAACGAACATAGGCACGATGCCCAACAACAGATGTTGTGCAAATCCGACAGTCGCCGCTGTTGGGTCCGAGACCTCCTGTCTCAAATTGATAGCGGCCGCGGCGACACCGACAGCGAGCCCTGTCCAAAAATGTGCAGCGAGCTGCTGTCCGTCTTTCTCACGGCTCTCCCCGTGCCCATCTCGATGAGGAGGCGGAGGAGAAGGAGGCCCTGAGGAATCCCCTAGGAATGCCCTGGGAAACATCGGCCGCATCATGCTTCCACTGAATACCGCCGGGACAAAGGCATCGTCACAACAAGTATGAGCCTCTGCGGGAGGGCGCTACATCCACGTGGAGCGTGCACACAGCCAACAACAGTTGCGCAAGGCATTCCAAGGATGACCCGAACAAAAAGGAGCAAGGCAACGAAAAGCTGGCCAACAAGCATCACAACTCACTATTGCCCTCCATCCTTCACGCACGACGCAATCATGATGCCACGCTCACATAACGAAACACTTCTTGCCCCGCCCCTGGCCCCGTAGGGCCGTGTTTCCTGGCCAATTCCCAACCCAATTTCGACCAGTGCTGATGGGTGCCGCCCCAATAAGCCATCCGAGGGGCACGGCTCCCTCGGCATGACCTCCCACCCCGACGCACGCCACGGTGGGGATCCGCGACCGTGGGAACAGCGGGTGTGCCGCACCCAGGCGACACGCATCCCCGCCCAGGCGCACGCGGGTACGTGCCGTGACACCGACGCGAACCTTAAAACAGGGCTAGGATCGGGATAAATCGCTCCAGAGCGTTCCGGAGCGCTCTCAGAGCGTTCCGGAACGCTCTGGAGCGGCCGCGGCGCCCAATACATCCTCCAAACCCGCCGATTCTCAGAGATTTCGAGCTATCCCGATCCGATTTTGTCCCGATCTTCGCGTTCTTTTAAAACCTGGCGACCGGGAGAGCGGGCTTCAGCTCCGCAAGGCGCCGCGCGCGCGCCGCACCAGCGCACGGGCCCCAGCCCCCGCCGTGGAGCAGAGGTGGAAGTCGCCGCCGATGGTGGCCGCGTGCCGGGCCGGATCGGCGGCCGCCCGCGCAGCCGTGCGGCGCCAGAGGCCGACAATGGCACGACGGTCCCGGGCGCTGAGCTCGTTGCGGTGAATGTTGATCAGGACGGTGGAGGTGTGCTTCCTGGGGTTCGTAATCTGAAGAGCGTCCGCACGGCCCGCCACGATCTCATGGAAGTCGCAGTGCGGCCGATCTGCTGCAGGGGTGCCAGATTGCTGTGCCGCGCTGGCCAGCGGCGCAATCATCGCGACGCCTCCTGCCCCAGGCTTGGCGCACGGCGAGAGAAAGACCTTGTAGGGTAGGGCATGCTGCAGAGCTCGCGGGCGAGCTCTTCCTGCACGCCGTGGCACTCCTGCACCAGTAAATGGGAAACTGCTTCATCAGGACCGCTAGCTTGCGATTGCGCTGGCGGCGCCGGCTGTGGACCAGGTTCCGTGCGTTCCAGCTCACCACCTGGCACGTCTGTGCGCCGTCGGTAACGGTCCAGGGAGCCCATGGGTCAACGGCTCCGCTGCTGCGCCTCCCAGGACGCGGGACTTGCTGATGTGCCAGACAGCCGCGAAGCGATTCTGCCACTGAGGATGGTGGGCTCGATGGCTGTTGGGCACTCGACGCGGACCAGCGACTTGCTGTCGAGTAGCATCTCGCCGACGTCCCTGCGGTCTGCCAACTGGCCAGCGTCGGGGTAGACTTCCTCGCAAATGCGCTTGAGGTGGTACAGATATTATTGGGCGAACGGAAGGCTCTAACGCAGATGGGCTCCACTCTGTTGCCGTTGCCGTGCGCCGCTGCCGAAAATGATCGCCAGCCCTGATCGTTGTTGAGCCGGGGTGGTGGATCTCCACACCGCCGATTATTTGCATCGTGAACTTGCGGCCGGGAGCTCCTTCAATGAATCGGACGCCTTCTTCTGGGACTCCAGCAGCTTGTAGCCACGGAGAAAGTGCTGAGCGGGCGGCCCTTGGGTAGGTGATGTCGGTGCACTGGATGTGGAACATGCTCGCCTTGTATTTGCGGTCCCACTCGCGGAGGTCAGTGGCATCCATGATGGGGATCTCGGCCGTGGCACTGGCGAGGGTGGCGATGATCTTCTTGACCTGTTCCACGGCGTTGGCGGCGTTGGCCTCCGTCCTGGCGACACGCTGCGTGAGCGTGACCAAGTCTCGATCCGTGGCGTTGAGGCGTTGCTCTTGCTCTTCGGAAAGTTCTTGTACCAGGCGGGCCGCAGCGCGGGTGGCCGTTGCTTCGGCCACCGCCTTGGCGAGCGCCACGAGCTCCTCCTTCGCTTCTTGCTGTTGGAAAACGCCTTGTCCATGGCGGACGCCCTCGACGCCGCTAGCGCCCTTGCCAAGTCAATTGCCGGGTTTATCGGCAGCTGCCTCATTGTCCGGGCCTCCCGTGACAGCGGCGGCGGCGGGGGGTCCTGCAACGGGCGCGGTGACGACGGCGCCTCCAGCTTGTGCCCGCTGGTCACGTTAGGCCAGGGAGTCTTGCTCGTGACGCTTGGCGAGCGCAGGTGTGCGGCTGCTCTCGGGGCGCTTGGAGGCCGAGCTGCTGCCAGCAGCCGGAGCCATGCCGCGAGGATGCGAATGGAAGTCGTCCAGCGCACAGCTAGGAGAAAACGAACACTGGAAGTGTAGCCACGTTGACTTGTCAAGTGGCGCAGGGACCCGGTAGGTCGAGCACGAACTCAAGTACTCCCGCGCTCCGACGCCATCTTGAGCCAAAATGGCTGCGGAGGAGGAAGAGGAGGAGAACGGGAGGAGGAGGAGGAGGAGGAGGAGGAGGAGGAGGAGGAGGAGGAGGCGGGAGGAGGAGGAGGAGGAGGAGGAGGAGGAGGAGGAGGAGGAGGAGGAGGAGGAAGGAGAAGACGAGCGTACGCAAGGAGGAGAAGGAGGAGGGGGGGGGGGGGCGGGAAGCCCGGCGGCGCCTGCGCCCCAGGCGGCGGGGCCGCGGCCACGACGGCCGCCGCGGCGGCTGCTGCGGCTCCTGCCCGGCTTGCCGTCGCCGACGCCGCCGCCCGTCGTCGCCAGCGCCGCTCGTCGTGGCTACCGTCCGCGTCCGCGCGGTTGCCCTCGCTCTCCTCTGTGGTCTTTTAGGCGGGGATGTACACTAGGGGCCCCACCATAAGAGACCTTCCGCAAGAAACCCAGCCCTGAGGCCACAGGTCGTCCATGGATTGTTGGTGTGGGAACGTGACGCTTCCCATAGCAAAACCATCGAAACCCGAGGAACCCAGGGCACCCTGGAAGCAAGCAAGGTGTTTCTGGCATGGGTCTCCAACGTATCCGTATTAGGCGCCTAGGAACTGCCGTCCTGGGGACCCCGCGGGCGGTGGAGATGCATCTATTTAGGCCGGCCCAGAGAGGTCCCAAGACGGCCTCCGACGGCGTCAGACGCACCAGAAGCGCCCTACGACGGCCAACGAGGCCCCCGAGAAGCTCCCAAATGCCCCCAAGAGGCCCAAGGAGGACCCCAAGACGCCTCCTATAGGCCACTCAGAAGCTCCCCGGAGACCCCAAGAGTGCCCCAACAGACTCCCAAGAAGCGTCCTCCTCCTCTTTCCTCTTTCTCTTTTCTCTCCCTCTCCTCTTCTTCTGCTTCTTCTTCTTCTTCATCACCATTATTATTATGATTATTATTATTGTTATCCTTCTTCTTCTTCTTCTTCCTTCCCCACGTGTTCCCCGACGGCCTTCCACACGGCTGGGGGAACAGATAGTGCGATTCCTCGGCCGAGACATGGCCAAAATCACAACGTTCGGCGACACTGGCGCTCCAAAAACGGGCATGGGCGCGGCGGCGATTGCTCGCCGTAGGCCTCTTCGATCCGCCGCCCCCTGTTGGCTTGCCACAGGGGTGCGCGGAGTGCCGTACAGTCGGGGCGTTCACCTAAGGAACCCTAAATAAGGAGCGAGGCCCCTATTTTCCATAAGTTCAACTTCGATTACCCATGGAAAACCTAAGGACAACCCAAGGCAAACTGTAAAACAATCAAGGAACACCGAGCCCCTCCCCAACGAAAAGGGTTCCTTCTCCAGCGCCCCGACTGTAATGATTGTGGTTGTGCTTGCAGGTTCCCAAAGGGGCCTCGGCCGATCGCGGCGCTCCTTCGGAGAGCCGCGCAGAGCCCGGGAGGCACGGCCCCTGATGCTCCCAAGACGGCAGAGATGGCCCAGGATGGCCTCCAGGATGCCTCCACGACAGCAAAGAGGGCCCCCCAGAAGGCGCAAGGCGGCCCGCAAGATGCACCCATGACGGCCCAGCACGTCCTCGAGGAGGCGCAAGGAGGCCCCCAAGGCGCCCCAAGAGGCTCCAAGAGAACCTCCAGGAGGCCAAACTCAGGGATGTCCCCACGGATGTATCACGATTTGAGCGTCCTCACCTTTTCTGATTTGCGACGCTCCAAGATGGCCCCACAGGCCCCCGAGATCGCCCCAAAACTGCCCGAGAGGCCCCAAGAGGCCGCAAGCCGGCCCAAGGAGGCCGCCAAGACGGCCCCACAGACCTCGAAGGCGGCCCTAACACGACCAAAGATGGACCCACGACTGCCCCGAGAGGGCCCCAAGACGGCCTCCAGGCCAAGAAATCCCTGAGAGGCCCCTGGAGGCGTTGAAAGGCCCCCAAGAGGCCCCAGGAGGCCCCCAAGAAGCCACAGGAGGCCTCCGAGAGGCCCCCCAGAGGCTCCCAGGAAGCCCCCAGGAGGCCCCAAGAGTGCCTCACGAGGACTCCTCTTCGTGTGACCCCCTGATCCTCTGGCGCAGCAGTCCAGCTCCCGAGGGCCGCACTGTCCGCTGGAAGGCGGGCAAGAGGGGCGAATGGGGGTGGACCACAGAGGCAGCCCGTCAGGGATGGGAAACGTGACCTGGCCAAGGCGGTATTGGCGGGGCAGGCCAAGTCCTCCTGAACCGTGGCCGGAGGAGGGGCCCAGCCCCTTCTCAGATGCGTCAAGGAGCCCCCCACGGGTCTCCTCCTCTCCCTCGGGGTCCACCACGGCTGGGGGAACGCATGATCCAGTAGCTCGGTCGGACATCGACCCAACAGTTTGGCCGCATGGGCGCTTCTAGAGGGCATGGGGGGCGGACGGTGTTTTGCCGTAGGCATAGGTCTCCTCCTCTCTCTCGGGGTCCACCACGGCTGGGGGAACGCATGATCCAGTAGCTCGGTCAGACATCGACCCAACAGTTTGGCCGCATGGGCGCTTCCAGAGGGCATGGGGGCGGACGGTGTTTTGCCGTAGGCATCTTCGACACATTCAGAAGGTGCATCAAGAACAGACACCACTACAGTGCATCATTAAATCCCACATATACCAAACATCACGACCCGACTCCAGGACAGAGAACAACAAACACTGGTTGGCAACACGGCCACGAACACGGACCACGCACGCCAATACTTGAGGTTAGAAGACGAATCGATTAAACGCGCCACAAGCATACACCAACGACATACACCAAGATAATAACCCATGGTCTGCCATCAACATCACGCCAACGCTAACATGCCGCATTTTCAGATGTCAAGAGCACACGCGTGAACAACACGCACTGAAACAAACACGTCAACCACCCACTTGTAGAACATACGTCCATACCGATCAGCAAGCACATGCGCCAATCTGTCACAGTAGCACGGGGCAGCAAAGACACACCACAATCACATGCATTGGAACCACATGCTACCAGGCGGGATGAAAAGCACACGCCAAGTCAGAGACAGCGTACGTGCTACCACCACGACAACAACAATGCATACCCATACTGGGTAACCATAATATCTTGAACTCATTAGTTGGCGATAGGTAGCAGCAGCTCGCATGAATGGAATCAACAGGGAAGTCACATACGTCTGCAACACACACACACATGCACACACCGTTCACAGGAACATTCGCACATAACATGGGTAGGCCACGTGATGCAGCGTTTGCGCAGACAGCAGGAATGAAGCAACACGCAGACATAGCAACTATACAGAGCATCTGCGACGACGATACGTCAGCACGTATGCAACATGGCACAGCGCATAGCCTCAAGAGGCTGACTTCACAACTATTCGCAACAATTCCATGGTGGGGATCGCCCGGGCGCAGACCCTGGGATGCTAGCAAACTGTGTTCTGATCCATCCATATCTGATCCAGCCAACCCTTGGATGAACCCCGCAGATTGGACGGATCAGGAAAACAGCGTCAGCGTTTTTCGGATCCGTCCATATCTGAAGGGTTCATCGTGTCCTTCCCCCCTCGTCCACGAGCCGTCCTCCCCTTGGCGGTTCTCCTGCGTCGCGCCTGCTGACGCTGCCGCGCGCCACCCGGGGAAGCCTGCGGTAGGGGGAGGGGCTCTGAATGTTCCACGTAACGACGAGTGGCCCCGAGAACGATGCGCCAGGGCAGAGAAAGAAACTCACACAGGGCGCGAATCAAGCACGCGAAATCTAAATATCGGCGCTGGCAGAAATGGAGTGGGCCTTTTGAAAACCCTTGTCAACTGTGCCTGAGAAGGACGATTGAGGCATATGGACATGGAGAATTCGAAGGAGAGCTGCATTGGGGAGCGCACACGAAGCCTTGCCACCAAAAAGTCGGCGCACCTGTGCCGTCGATCTTACAGCTTCGTGACGCGCCCCAAGGCTTCGGTGGCTTCCTGGGGCCATCGGGGCATGTTCAATTTTCGCGCGGTTCTGCTCACTTGCCAATTTCTGATAGCATATGCAAACCGTGTGCTTCCTGGTGGGCTCAATGTGTGTGGAAGACAATGGCATGACAAGTGTTATTTGCAATACTTTGTCGGATGGTGGGGAATTTCTGGGCGTCGGTGTCGAGGGCGTTTTCCCGCGATGTCTCCTGCTCCTTTTCGTCCTCCTCGCCCTCTTCCCGCTCCTTTCCGTCGTCCTCCTCGCCCTCTTCCCCACTGTCGTCCTCCTCGTAGTGCACTCGTCTTCCGAAGCTTTTCGGGGCTCGTTCTCCTCGCATAGGCGTCGTTGGAGCAACGCCCTCCGGGTTCGTGATGCCTCCCAACGGTGCTGCGCAGGGCTACTGACGGCCAGATGACTGCTTACTATCGCAGCTCGATGACTGCTCACCGCTTCTCATTGCTGCTAGATGCTGATCACTGCTCCGCACTGGTGATATGCTGGTCGTTGGTGTTTTTGCTCGTCAGTGGCTACTCACTGGTGTTCAATGATGCGTAGTGGTTGCCTGTGTTGATCATTGCCTGCCCACAAGCATTGGTGGCATTGCTTGACATTGCTTGGCATGAAACACCGGTGGCGGGGAACTCAGGTAACCCGGGGAACCCTGGAAACCTCCGAGCAACGGGCAACGTCACAATTGTATGTACCAACCGTTTTTACCGAATAAGAACCCCTTAGGCAAGCTTAGTTGAGGAATATCGCCTACTTCGGCATTGTCCGTACGACCAACGGAAACAAAAACGAAATCGCAAATATGTTCCAGGGGTTGCTCATCAGCTTCAGATTCTTCCAGCGGCCAAACTTCTGGTGAAGCTGAAGCAAGGCCCGTGGCACCCTGTGACACGCGCTTGCCCATAACCGCTGTTTATGTGAGATTTATCTTTGGCTTTCTGTGTTTGGTTGTGTGTGCTACGTCTCATCCCCGAGAAAAGCGCCGCACATGCCGCTTCTGGTGCATAAATAGATAGTTCCAGCAACTACGCAACACTTTTGCCAATAATTAGCCCCTCTGGTGTTGTGGCTGCTTGCTTTTTGTGTGGCATCTGTTGCAGTCTCACCGCCTTCGCTCTTCAACTGCACATTTGGCGCATCGCCCTACAGAGACTACCGTATCGAACAACATCTTCAATGCCATTACGCACTGCGTAAAGCAATGCTATTTTGCCGCGCTCATCTGCCTGATCCACAATCGGCCCGCCCCTGGATCCGCGTCCGATCCTCGTCAACTGAACGCGCCCTCCAACGTTCACTGGGCTCATTGCATCGACGCTTCCACCATAGATGATGCATCACATACAGATAACACGGCTGAAACAACACATGCATTACTACAACATCCCCGTGCTGGGCCGCGTGGGCTGCCCCAGGAAGACAAATCTCTCTCTCTCTCTCTCTTTATCTCTCTCTCTCTCTCCCTCTCTCGAAGCGCCCCGGGCAATTCTGGAACGGCCGCGGCGCCCGATGCGTCCTCCAGACCCGCGCGGGCCTCCGAGAGCTTATGTTTGTGCGATGGTGTGCTCTTCCACGAGGGTCGACATCGGGGAGTTGGGGCAAAAACGCCAATTCAAACGCCACGCACGCATCGTCTGGGATCTGGGGAGCTGCTCGCGGCGACGGCGGTGGCGGGCCGTCTGCGCCGCGCGCTGCGCAGTTCTGCGAGCGCGGCGGGCGCCGCCGCCGCCGCGGCGAGCAGCGCCGAAGCCGCGGCGGGCTGCGCCAGGCTCCTGGCCGTCGCCGTCGGCGTCGCCGCCGCCGCCGCTGCTGCCGTCGGCGTCGCCGCCGCTGCCGTCGGCGTCGCCGCCGCCGCCGTCGCCGCTGCCGTGGCCGTCGTCGTCGCCGCACCCGCCGCCGTCGTCGCCGCCGCCGCTGTTGCCGTCGGCCTCGCCGCCGCTGCCGTCGCTGCCGCTGCCGTCGGCGTCGTGCGCCGCCGCCGCCGTCGCCGCCGCCATCGCCGTCGTCGTCGCCGTCGCTGCCGGTGTCGTCGCCGACGGCGTCTGTCGTCGCCTTCGTCGTGCCCGTCGCCCGCCGCCCGCTGGCCTCTGGGGGGCAGCCGCCGGCCTCCCGGCCGCCCGAGGGGAGGGGGCGTGCTGCCCTTCTCAGTCCACGAGGTTCGTGACGACCTACCAGACCACCCCAACCCAACCCGAAGACCCGAATTTCGGGTTGGGGGGGGGTACGGGCTGCGTTTGTTTTTTTGCTTTCTATGTTCGCCGGCCCTCCCCCACTGGAAGTGGAGGGTAAATCGGGGCCTTCTGGTTGGGTTGGGGTGGTTTGGTGGGCGGTGAGTTCGAGGCGGCACCACGCCACGCCCTGGACGGCGCAGCAGCATCACTGAAGCGGCCCGCGGCAGATCGAGACTCTGGCAAGCCGCGGCGGGACCGAGCGTCTTCGAGGGCCGAGGCTCTTGTTGCATTCCCATAGGCCTACCACGAATTTTTCTCTAGACCCAAAATTGTTCGGATAACAAAAAGCAATGTTCTTGGAACACAAGACCGGTCTATTAAAACAAGACGGTCTCAGCCAGAAATGTCCTGATAACATTTCGTGCGTACCATAAAAGGTTATTATGACTATGTTTGGTAGGCCTATAGGCGAGCTAGGACGTTTCGCCACTGCTCGATCTTGGGCGCGCTCTCGCCCCCCCTCTCTTGGGCTGCCTCCCGCGGCGCAAGCCAGCGCGAGGCCGCGTGGAGATCCACCTCCGACGCCATGAGTTCTGCTGTGCAACATGGGTCCCACAAGTCTGGACCACGTCCCGGGGGCTGGCTTTGCACTCCGAGTCGACTCAGGGCCACGACACAACTTTATCCTTTTTGATCAACTGTCCTGGGGCCATGTAGGGGCCCTCGGAGGCAGATGATTTGCCCGAAACCCTCCGCACTGATCTACAGTCGGGCCTAGGCCAAAATAACATCCTTCAAGGACATGAGACCCTCAGCCGGCCAAAACACACAGAACATCCAAGGGTATCTTCCCCAGAGCGCACACGACCGCCCAACGAGCACGACGAGCACGAGGGCACCCTCCCCGAACCGACCTCGATCATATGCCTCGGCCCGATGGTATCACATCGCGAGGAGGTCTGGGGGGCGGGGCTCCTGAGGCCTCCTGAGGCGCGCGCTGGCCACTGCCGCCGACCGCCGCCGCCGCCGCCGACCTCGGTATTCGCGAGGATCTCGGGCCTTTCTCGGGGGACCTCCCGAAGGGCTCCTGGGGGGGGGGGGGGGGGGCGAACATTGCAACGAGAACTCTTGTAAACCCAAGAATCGATCGAGGAGGACCCTTGGAGGCCTCTGGGGCCCCCCCGAACCGCAAAAGGGCGGAAAGCACCAACAAGCAGTATCCCTAGACCCTCGATTGGAACAAACGACTCGGTGGTTAGTTTAATGGTGGCTACTGCTGTCTGCATGCCCGTTCAGAAACTAACCTAGCAAGCCTAAACACTATGGCCCGTGATGCAGGCGATCCACGCAGCACCCCCGCCCTGCTAACCACCATGTGGAATTACGAAAAGGTGGTTGGCAACTTTGGGTTCGTATATGGGGGTTCAGACTGTTTTTGCACACTGGCTCAACCGCCAACGCCCCAACCACCACTTCGGAAGTCCGAATTCGAACAAGCAACGACGACGGCGTAGTCCAAGATATCCTCCGACATGATGATTTGGTGTTCGTTCCATCCCGCGGGCCCAATGAGGCCCCGACCTTTTCCCCAGGGGTTGCCTCGCGCCCCGGATCCATTTCTGGTGGCCCTGGGGGCCCACAACGGGCCCCAGAGGCCGACATCGAGGAACAACGCTCGGATGGAGAAGGCCCAGGAGTTCGACTAAACTCTACAAAGGGGTCGAAGAAGTCCAAGAACGTACTCAACCGAAGTCGAGGACATCGAACAACAATCGTTGGCGCGCTGGGGCCGTCGTTGGTGGGCTTGTTTTCCACCGCCACCACCAGAAGTAGGAAGGGGAGGGGGTCCTCCTCCTCCTCCTCCTCCTACTCCTCCTCCTCCTCCTCCTCCTCCTCCTCCTCCTTCCTCCTCCTCATCCTCCACCTCCTTCCCCCTCCTCCTCCTCCACCTCCTTCCCCCTCCAACCTATATGCTGGTGGTGGAAAATAGGCCCCGTCAGTCGTTGGCCCCCGGCGAGCCGCCCGGCGAGCCGCCCGTCGAGGCGCCCAGGGGGGCCAGCGTCCAGTCGCCGGCGCAGCCGCGCGCCGCCGCAGCCGGGGCCCCCCCCTGCCGCCCCTGCAGGGGGAGGCCGCTGCCCCGCGGCTGGGAGGCCCAGCACAGCGCCATCGGCCCCTCGGAAGGAATGAGGGGAGGAGGGGAGGAGGGGAGGAGGGGAGGGAGGAGAAGGGAGGAGAAGGGGGGAGGGAGGAGGGAGAAGGGCGGAGGGAGGAGGAGGGAGGAGGAGGGAGGAGGAGGGAGGAGGAGGGCGGAGTAGGAGGAGGAGGGAGAGGATGAGGAGGAGGAAGAGGAGGAGGAGGTGGAGGAGGAGGAAGAGGAAGAAGGAGGAGGAGGAGGAGTAGGGTAGGAGGAGAAGGAGGGAGGAAGACGGAGAGCCGAAACGAGGGGATCGCACAGATCCGGACGTCGCAGAAGAAATGTCGCGCCGCCATGTGTCGGTGCGTTCGGCCTCGGGGGCCGGGCCTGGGGCCGTCCCTGTGGGAGGGACCGACTCCTTCGGGGGTCCACGGTGCGACAAGCGGCACGACCTCGGGGGTCTCATCGGAGTGCCAGCCTCAGGCGGGCGCCAACTTGTGAACCTACAAGACTCGTCAAACAGAAATTAACGATTTTTGTGTTCGGTGCTTGCATGGTCGGCGCTACTTGAATGCTGGCATGAGGTGTTCGGCCCACTCGCAAGGGTGTCCGAAATCCGGCAGTACCCTCACAGCATTGACGAACGCGTCTTCTGACAAGTGCCCGAACTATCGAGCGCTGAGATTTCGAACAGCATTCCAACTTATGTTTGGCGAGGCTTGCAGGACCCATGGGGCCAGCACCCTCTAAAACAGGGCTAGGATCGGGATAAATCGCTTCAGAGCGTTCCGGAGCGCTCTCAGAGCGTTCCGGAACGCTCTGGAGCGGCCGCGGCGCCCAATACATCCTCCGAACCCGCCGATTCTCAGAGATTTCGAGTTATCCCGATCCGATTTTGTCCCGATCTTCGCGTCGTTTTGCCCTGGGCCCAGGCTCGATCGCTGCGTGCGCTCTTCCGGCCTGGCGGCGAGAGCACCTGCACAGACCCAGGGCCCACGACTGTGAAGGGGCCCCAGGACACACAAATAAATACACACAAATAAAACTATTCACCATATTTTCCCATATTTTCTGGGTTTCTGTCTTCCCCCCCACTTCCTATAGTTTCCCATATTTTCTGGGGAATCGAGGATTAATTGTGTCTGTGTGTTTTTTCCTCTCCTGAGACCGGCCTGGCCAGGGTCGGTGTGGCTGCCTCCCGGCTGGCGCTCCCCGCGGCCTGCCCCTCGCGCTCCCCCGCCGGGCTCTCTCTCGAGGTGGCTCCGCCTCCTCTTGGCTCCGCACCCGTCCTCCCAGAGGGTCTACAGTCGAGGCGTTGACCTACGGAACCCTAAATAAGGAACGAGGCCCCTTTTTTCCATGAGTTAACCTTCGATTTCCCATCGAAAACAAAAGGAAAGCCTGAGGCAAGCTGCGAAACGATCAAGGAACGCGGAGCCCCTCCCCAACGAAACGGGTTCCTTCTTGAGGGCCCCGACTGTAGGATCGGAGATCGAGGCTGTTAGACGTTCCTAACAACGGACACGTTCTCCTCTAGAGCTGGCTCCGGGCAAAGGGGGTCTTTCGCAATGGAGTGTAGAACGGGGGATGCAGCAGTGCATCCTGTGGCTCATGGCGCGTGGCCTCTCTCACGGACCAGCGATGCCGAATGCAACGCAGTCTGACCACGCCCAGCACGATCCAGCACGAACGATTGCACGAACTGTGGCGCACGCTTTTTTGGGACCCCCCCTGCCAGAGCCCCAGTGGCCCAACTCTGATAGAGGCCCCTCGGGGAGGCCTCCGCAGGCCTGCTGCGGACCTCCGGCAGACCACCCCTGCAGGGGCATCCTGGCCGCGGTGGCCCCGCGCTCGCGACGTGCGCCTGCCCGCCCTGCTGGCCACGCGCCCGCTGCCCAAGCTCGGCCCTCGCAGGCGGGCTCGCGTACCCCCCCCCCCTCCCTGGCGTCCCGGCTCCCCCCCCGGCAGGCGGAGACACCACACGCGGGCCAAACCGCACAGGCCGCGGCGGCCGACCTCCCGTGCCTGGCCACGGAAGGCCCTCGAGGGCCCGGCTCCCAGCCAGAGCGACAGATCCCAGTCTCTCTTGACTGGGCCAAGGGGAGGAGGAGGAGGAGGAGGAGGAGGAGGAGGAGGAGGAGGAGGAGGAGGAGGAGGAGGAGGAGGAGGAGGGGGAGGAGGAGGAGGAGGAGGAGGGGGAGGAGGAGGAGGGGGAGGAGGAGGAGGAGGAGGGGTGGGGAGCGCCGCCGGTCCGGTGATGAGTGCGACGATGCCAGCATGGCCTGCTTCGGGGGGGCCGTCTGCGCGCAGCCCCCCTGCCCGTCCGCCTCCCTCCCCTTGCGGTCCCGGGGCGTCGTCGCGTGTTTTTCGACAGCAGGCGCTTTCGCCTGTCTTCGGGCATCAAGACCCTCGCGTATCGGTGCAGCTCGGGGGATGCCGCCGAAAGGTGGGGTGTGCGGCTCTAGCCGTGAACTTTTCACCACGGCACAGTTATCCGCGACGTTAGCTCCGAGGATGCAGCCCAAATTCCCCACCTCCAAATTATTAACCTCTGGAGCCTCCTCCAGGAACGTCGGAGAATACCCCCTGCATGGTCGGACGCCGTCCAAGTGTACAGGCACAGCTCCAGACAGGTATCCGAACACCTCCGAATCCCTCCCCCTGCCGCCCCGCTGACCTCCGATGTCCTGGCATCAGTTTGTTTGAGACGCGGGCCCAGAGCTCTCGTTCTTTTCCTCTGGGCCTGCCATCGTTGCGGATCGCTTCAGTTGCGGGCCCCATAGGCCAAGACACTGCAAACCAAGACTCTGCCAGGTCCAGCAGGGGAAAACGAAGACCGGGGCATGCCCGACCCACGACCGCAATCTTCCTTTGGATGCACCAGCGCCCTGGCTTACCAATGTCCCCGTCTGCGGGGCCCTGATCTTACTGCGGGCCCTGCAATTCCCGGGCGCGGCCTCCAAACACCGGACAACCGCACCACAAACCGCCCGCCGCCTCGTGTGCTCGTGGGCCCGGAACTCCCGACCTGCTCCTCGGGGCCTGCTCTCGCTGCGGATCGTTCCTGCCGCGGGCCCTGGGTCTCAAACGCGGCCCCCGACACCAACAGTCGCGGACAGCATCCCGCGCGCCGCCCCGCTGTCGCTCGCGGCGCCTGGGCGTCCCGAGCGGCTGGCCGTGCCCTCGCGCTTGCTGCGTGGCCAAGCCAGGCGCGGTCGGAGGCGGTCGGGCAGCTGGGCCTCTCTGAAACGAACGGCTGCGGTGAAGACTTTATCGGGTGGCGCGGAAACGGAAGGCGCGGAGGAGAAAGGGCGGACTGTAGGGATGAGGCGGTGATGGGCTGGAGAGGTGCACGTAAAGCATTTCACACCCGTCTTCGTCTTTTTTCTCCTCCTGTTCCTCCTGTTGTTCCTCCTCTGTTTCCTTTTGTGTGTTCCTCCTTCTTCTCCTCCTGCTCCTCCTCCTCCTACTCCTTCTCCTCCTCCTCCTCCTCCTCGTCCTCGTCCTCCTCCTCGTCCTCCTCCTCCTCCTCCTTCTCCTCCTCCTTCTCATCTTCCTACTCCTACTCCTCTTCCTCTCTTCCTCCTGCCCCTCCTCTTCCTCCTCCCCCTCTCTTTCCCCCCCCCCCCCCGCCTCTCCAGCCTCATCCACTATACCCACCCCATGGGGAGGAGAACGAGGGAGAGACCAACGTAGCAGAAGACTGAAGTGCCCAGCGGACTAACGCATGAGAACGCGGCGAACGCACACGAATAAGCAGCGCCGCCAAAAATCCCGAGAGCCCCCGGGAAGAGCTCCGAGAGGGCCCGAAGGCTCCTCAAGAGAGCCGACGGACCTCGGAGGGCAGGCCCGCGGCCGGGGCTCCCGCCGTTGCGTCGCCACCCCAGGCCAGTCCCGCGTCCAGAGCAAGAACGACCTGGCCCGTATCTGCCAGTCTCTCAACCCCGTGGACGACATCCACGGAGTTGAGCAGATCGAGGACGATGGCCTGCCGCAGTTCATCTGGCACTCGTTCTGGCGCCTCTACGCGAAGGCGCCGAATGCACTGACGCGGGGGGGGCGAGGCGTTCGAGCCTCGCGAAAGTTAGACGTGCCAGAGTCCAGGCCAGAGGAATATTCGCGCTGGGGTCGCGGCGGACGCGGGTGCAGGCCAGGGCAAACGCGGCGCCGTCTCGGGCCGCGTCGGAGGCGTCGGAAAAGTAAGGATCGCAGCGGGGCAACGGTTTGGGGATGTCCAAAACGCGAAGCTCCGAATCATCATGTCGCTGCACATGGTGCAAAACATCGCCTCTCTTACGTACTCGCCGCCGCTCCCGAGGAGTGACAAAACGTCGTCGTCGTCGTCGTCGTCGTCGTCGTCGTCGTCGTCGTCGTCGTCGTCGTCGTCGTCGTCGCCCAGAAGACAAGTATCCAGGGCGAAAGGAACGTCAGCAATTGCTCTTTTGCTGCCGCGACGGGCTTCCAGCCTCTAGGTCGGCGCCCTCTGGGCGGACGGCAAACCTCACCCGCCTCGCCCCGCGGCGTCGGCGCACGCCGCCAGGCGGGCGGCGCACTCGCCGATGCCCTGCGCCCTGAGCCGCGCCTTGTTCCGCGCGGGGATCTGAGAGCCAGCTCTTACATCATCAGCCTTTCCCTCCGCTCTCCCGTCAAGCATGCTCCAAGCGTGGTCTCTGTTCCCAGACCCCCGACGCCAAGATTTTCTCACGACGCTCACCCCCACAGGTCAGGACCCCTTCCCCAGGACCGGCGATGGCGTCCTGAATCGGTGTTTGACGGTCCCGAGGCCCAGTAAGGGCCTCTGGAGGCCGAAAATAGCGAAAAACCTTGTAGTCGTGCTTTCCTGTTTTTTGTATACCATGCGAGGGGATCTGGGCTTTGCTCCCCCATCCCTCCCCCCCTCTGCTCCCCCCTCCCCCTCTCTCGCCTGCCTGAGCCCCATGCTCCCCTAGACCTCTCCGCAGGGGCTGGCCCGTTGCTGGTGGTGGTGTCGCCTGTCCCCCCTCCGAAGAAAGCAGAACAACAGCGAAGGGGCCCAAACACACGAATAAAAATACGCAATATTCCCCATGCAGTTCTGCATGTTCTGGATGTTCGTCTTCCCCCCACTTCCCATCTGTTCCATCTTCTCCTGGCGAATGCTTTCTCATTCGGCGTTTCGACACTGGGCGGAAAGGGGGGGAGGAGCGGTTCTGGCTCTGGACCTCTGCGTAATAAGACTGTCTGCAGCAGTGCGTCCCCATTGCGGGGGAGACTCCACCTGCTCAAAACAGGCGCCAACAACACAGCCAAGATCTACTGCAGGGGGGGGGGGGGGAGGTGCGAGGGCCCGCGCCGATCGGCAAAACCATGAGTAAGGAAACGATCGCCTGGGAATCGACGATTCGCGGTGTCTGCGTGTTCCTTCCCCTCCTTTGAGGCCCCTCCTTCTGTTTTCCTCCCTCTGTCAATTAAAGCTGTGCGCGGCCCGCTTAGCTTCGACCGGAAGAGGCTCGCGCTCGACCCGCGGATCAAAAAGTGTTTCTTACCCTCCTGAAGAACATCCCCGCCCCCGCTGGGGACATCTCAGCCACGCCGGCCGCGCCACCCGCCCAGGCCCCAGGCGGGAATGGGTGCAGTCTCCGCAGAGGCTCGGGGCACCCAAGCACACCGCGAGGTGGTGCGTTGGGAGAGCGAACGTGCCTTGTCATGGCAAGGGCGGGGATGTTTCTGACAATGATGGCCTTCCTCCGAGGACACGGGTGCTGGATGAAGCGGAGTCGTTGGATTCTTCTGCCATGATCTGGCATCCTGGGCTGCGCCAGGGCCCCGAGATTGCCAGAGAGCGGCGCGGGATGAGGAACTGGCCCTGGGGAAAGCCCCGGTGGACTACAGAACCTACAGAACCTGGTTCCTCCAGGACCCATACAGTCGGGGCGTTGACCCAAGGAACCCTAAATAAGGAACGAGGCCCCTATTTTCCATAAGTTAAACTTCGATTTCATATCGAAAACCTAAGGAAAACCTAAGGCAAGCTGCGAAACGAGTAAGGAACACGGAGCCCCTACCCAATGAAAAGGGTTCCTTCTTCAGCGCCCCGACTGTACCCACTTCCCTCACGGCAGCCCCAAAGGGATCGCAAACGTTTTCCCGGCACTCCTCCCGGCCGGGCGAACCCTGTGCCCAGGATCGGAGCATCCGCCCCCCCGGGCCCAAGCGGGGAGGCGCGTGCGTCGGAGATCCAGGACGACAACTATCGGGTTGGGAGGATGGGGTCGAGTGTCTCTCCGAGTGATGAGCTCAGCGCTGGCCTGGCCAGGATCGGTGCCGATGCAGAGGGGGCATTCCCCAGGGTCGGAGTCCATCCTCCGTCCCCTTCCCTGCATCGCTGCACGGGCAGGGAGGAGGGCATGCCGCAAGAGACAGGAATGTGCCCGTGAGCCCCCTATAGAAAAAAGACTAGTTCAAGTAAGGCCTCTGCTCCAAGCGCGCACCACAGTGCGGCGCCCCCGTCTACTCAGGCAGACAACTCGATATCATCAACATCCTGGGTTCCATGAGAACTCACCGCCACTCTTCACAATTGCCGCCTCCTCCAATCATGAAGTCATCCGCACGCACGAAATCATCCGCTCACATGTCGATCATGCCTCAAAAATCGTCCCCGCGATGCCAACATCAATTCTCGCTTTTGGCAATCATTCCTGCGCAATGAAGATTTTGTCGCAGTGCCTTAGGTCCTTGTCGTGCTTGGTCAAACCAGTTGATGTCAGATACCCCGGATTTCATAAGAAAGTGGGGGGGGCACACGTGGGGGAGGGGTCTGGTTCGGGCTGTCTTGGCGAAGGGAAACGGCTCTGATTTTGATGTCCGAGGATGTCCGGCGGGGGGGGGTCTGTTTCGATCTGTATGGGGGACTCTGGGGGGGGTCTCAGTTTTTGTCACCAGTTGGCCCAGAGAGGGGGGCCTCTGGCCGAACGCGGCGCAACACGCACACGCATGGCGGAGGGGCTGAATTTGATTTGCGCCAGTGGGGGGGCAATCTTTTGATGCAGGTGGTCCCAGACGGGGGGGGGGAGGGCGGAATGGCTGGTCGTCTGGGAGGCTTGTGACCCCCCCCTGTATAATGAAATACAGAGTGCCAATTTCGGGCATGTGCGTCGTCCAGCTTCGTCCAGTGAAGGGGGAGGAGGACGAGGAGGAGGAGGGGGAAAAGAAGTCGACGCGGAGGACGAGGAGGGGGAGGAGGACGATCAGGAGCGGGAGAAACAGAAGAGCAAGAGAAAGCAGATCCTGCTCCTTCCACTTCTCAACCTGCTCGTCGTCGTCTTCCTCCCCACCTACAATCTCAAGCACCTCCCTGGAACCTCTCATGGATTCGATTTCCAATGGCTGCCTAACACAATCATGAGGTCGTCCTGCCCCGTCTCGTGGCTGTCGTCGTCCACCTCCTCCCCATGGACCACGGAGGAGACGGGTTGCATGGGAGAAACTGTCCGGCTGCGCCTGGGAGGCGTCCGGGTGCGACTGCACCGCCCGCATGACGTCGGCCTCGCGAGGGGCGGCGCCATCCCCCCTGAGATCCAGCGCCGCGAAGAAAAGATAACATCGTGAAGAAACACGACCGGAGACCTCGGACCCACACTTCTGCAACATCAACCTCTACCCCGATTTTCTCGAGCAAGATCGATCCGTCAGACCAGAAACGACCAGAGCAACTATCGCCCAGGACAGCAAGCACCCTTCAGCGCCGCCCGTGGCGCGCCCCGCGCGCCACGGAACGGGGCCCATCACCGATCCAAGAGATCCGCGCGGACCTTCCAAAGCTTATGCATAAAGAAAGACCATGTTGTGGAGACTCCTGCGCTGGTCTCTGCCACTGCGCAGACCTGAACGATCGGAAGCTTTTCTATTCCCATCTACTCCGCATGTGCCGATGCTGGGTCGCTGGCGGCGCTCAACCTTGAACAGTCGTGGCGGGAGCGGGATGGGGGTGAAGCCAACCCCCCCTATGGAAGGGGGGCGCGACGTGTCAGCCTGGCCACTGATCGGTGCGCATCGGCGTGCTCTCGTCGTCGGGCCTGCTTGAAGCAACTGCAGCAAATTTGTGTCGCGAGGAATTGTATGAGCTTCGGGGATGGACAGACCCCCCTTTCGCAAAACGTGGTTTAGTGAAAACGACCTGAAGCCCAAACCTGGCGGGCGCAAGCCTGGAAAATAACGGCCACGGCGCCCTCTCGAGAACCGAAAACGGACAATTCACTAATCGACGTGTCACTGTTGGGGGTTCTGTCCACCCCCGAGAGTTCCTGCCGCCGCGTGGGTCGGTCACTGCCATGGAACGATGGCGGCCTTCCGCTCGCGCGGGTCGCTGGACGTCGGCCAACTCGGGGGCACTGGCGGCGTTCCTCCTGGAACGCCCCGACCCCGGGTGGCCACCGCGTCGGCACGACACAGACCTACCACAAGCAATTGCGTGGGACTCCTGCTCCTCCACAGCGAAGGTATGTCGGCGGGGCTTCAGCTCCTGAAGGATGCCTGCAGCCAGTGCCCGCCCCTGTCAGAGCCCGACATCCCCAGCGCTGATCGGCCAGCAGGGGCGGGGGCTCGCAACTGGTCGCGGATTTGCACTGATCGGGGGGGTTGGGGGAGGGGGGGGTGCAAGGCCTCCAGAGGGCCCAGGGAGGGCCCCAGTGACAGGGGTCGAACTGCATTACTTTGATTCCGCGGGCGCCAAATTGTCAAGGACAGACAGACGCCGGTCAGCAAGCGGTGAGATGTACGTGGCGAGAATTGGGGCACCAAGCCGAACACCCGAGATGCATTACACAACAAGCATGCTTCTCGATCCTCCTCCAAATTTCGCCGTGAAGCGTCCCCCCGTCCCGCGCGTCCGCGCCGAGGTGCCCATGCCCCCCGAGCAAATCTGGTACGCTTCTTGCCGGGCGTGCAGGAAGAAGGGGGGGTAAAAAACACAGGACCGCCACCCTGACGTAAGAGGAAAGCCTCCTCCTTCGCAACCTCCCCCATCACCTTCCTCGTCCTTGGGAGGGCGCCAACCCTACACATACACCGATCCTGGCCAGGACCATCCTGGGCCAAGCGCCGGATCGGTGTATACGCCTTCCTGGCTTAGCAAGGAAGGCATCTAGACATATCCTGGGCTCAAGATGGGCCTGGCTGGGATCGCCTCCTCCTCCTCCTCCTCCTCCTCCTCCTCCTCTTCCTCCTTCTCCCATGCCTGGACGGGAAAGGCGGTGTTGGGGGGGGGGGGCGGGGGGCACGCCTCGCGCAGCAGGTGCACCGTGGGGTGCGGGGCCCGGATGCTGTAGTCTGCGGCGTCCTGGCGCCGCCCCCGTCCGGTGCCGCGCAGAGCCGGAGCGGCGGCGCCCGGGCGGGCCCTCCACGGCACTGCGCCGGTCTGGGAGCTGGGCCGGTCTGTTTGTCTGGCGGCTATGTTGCCGCCGTCGCCGCCCCGTTGCCGCCTCGTCGCCGCCCGTCGTCTGGGCCTGTCTGTCGGTCTGGCGGCTATGTTACCGCCGTCGCCGCCCCGTCGCCGCCTCATCGCCGCCCGTCGTCCGGGCCTTGTTGTGCATTGCGATGCGCCGTTTTGCATGCTGCCTTGCTGTGCTTTGCAATTTGCATCGCTTTGCTTAACATTGGTTAGGGTTACACTGCGTTCGAAAACATGAACGGTACAACATGTATTGCCTCACATGTCGTGATCAGCGCCGGCTGCTTCACAGAAGTTGTACCATGTAGGTTACAGCACGTGTGTTGTGCAACAGAGATGTCGCCACATCGATTGCACCACATACATTCCACAACACAAATTGCACCACTAACGTATATTGCATATGTTGTGCAACATCGGTTGAACTACATAAAGTGCACATCTGTAGACTGCACATATGCAGAATGCATCGTTCATACGTAGATTGCACAGCATCTGTTGTGCAACGTATTGCGCATCATATATGGCACAGCATGAGTTCCACACCTCAAACGCACAACACAAGTTGCAACTCATAGGCGGCACACAACATATTCCACAACATATGATGTAAATCACTTGATGTACACAACCGATTGCAACATGGGCGGCACCACATGTATTGCACGACATATTGCGAACCATAAATTGCACCACATCTGTTTTAACCACATATATTCTCGCTTCGAAAACAATATTGCGATCTCCCCTCCCCGCCCGTCGGAGATCACGGCCCCCACTTTCGTATAGCAACTTACATATGTTTCTGCCCCATCGTCCATCCAATACAACAATCCATATCACCCCAGGCAGGCTGGTATCTCTGCAAGAAATATAATGCACGCGCGCACTCGTTTATCACAATTTCTCGGTTTCCGGAAGGTCCCCTGCAAACAACGGAACGACGTGCACACGCGCGCGTCGTCGCGGGCGCATGCCGAAATCCTTTTTAACAAAAACCTTATACTTCGTAAGGATGTCAAAATCGAGTGCCCCGAAACCATACAACATACATATGGTTTCGCAACAATGGTTTTCAAACCAAAGTTGTGTTCGGGCTCTTGCGAATTCGCAAGAAAACCATCGATGTTTCAACATGTTCACAATTTGCTACCAAACGGGCGTTTCGCACGCGCATGTCGGAATCCCTCGAACGCCCTTGCGCGCGTGCGGTCGCGCGAATCCCTTGCAAACGAAACAACTAAATACAGACGCGCGCGTCGTCGCGCGTGCAGGTCCCACCAGGCTCCCAAGAGCGCTCCAGGAGCGCTTCAAGTGGCCTCCTAGAGAGCTCAACATTGCCTGAATCGGTCCAAGAGCGATCTAAGACGTCAGATATGGCCTCCAGACAGCCCAATGCGCCTTCAAGGCGCCGCAAGAGGCCCCCAAGAAACCCCCCAGATGGGCCCACAGAGGCAGACATTAGTCTTTGTTCCTTTGGTTCCCCACGTGTTTAATGGGGTTCTGGTTTTCGTCCCTGCCGCGTCGCGCCCGCGTTTCCCTCCTCCCCTGCTTTTTTTTTCCTCTCTGCAAAGACATACACACAGACACACAGACACACAGACACACATAGACAAACACACACATATATACACACACACATCGGACACTTACACACCTCACAACACAGACACAGACGCAAGGCGCAGCAGGCGCGGCAGATTCTCGACACCATGAAGGGTGCGCAAGAGGTGGTCCCTCAGCGCGGCCGCTATCCGTCACGGTCGTCCAGGGCATAGAGGGCGTGGCATTTTCTCGACACCATAGGGGGTGCGGAGGGGGTGGTCCCTCAGCGCGGCCGCTATGCGAGCCGGTCGTCCAAGGCATAGCAGGCGTGGCGCTTTCTCGACACCATAGGGGGTGCGCAGGACGTGGTCCCTCAGCACGGCCGCTACCCGTTACCGTCGTCCAGGGCATCGCACAAGTGGCATTTTCTCGACACCATAGGGGGTGCGCAAGGAAGGGTCCCTCAGCGCGGTCGGTATTCGTCACGGTCGTCCAGGGCGTAGCACGCGTGGCATATTCTCGACGCCACGAAAGGGTGCGCAAGAGATGATCCCTCAGCGCGGCCGCTATCCGTCACGGTCGTCCAGGGCGTGGCAGGCGTGGCACTTTCTCGACACCATAAAGGGTGCGCAGGGGTGGTCCCTCAGCGCAGCCGCTATCCGTCACGGTCGTCCAGGGCATAGCAGGCGTGGCATGTTCTCGACACCGTAGGGAGAGCGCAGGGGGTGGTCTCTCAGCGCGACCGCTATCCGTCACGGTCGCCCAGGCAACGCAAGCGTGGCATTTTCTCGACACCATAAGGGGGTGCGCAAGGGGTGGTCCCTCAGCGCGGCCGCTATGCGAGCCGGACGTCCACGGCATAGCAGGCGTGGCGCTTTCTCGACACCTTAGAACGTGTGCAGGGGGTGGTCTCTCACCGTGGCCGCTATGCGCGCGGGTCGTCCAGGGCATCGCACGCGTGGCATTTTCTCGACACCATAGAGGGTGCGCAGGGGGGTCGGTCTCCCAGGGACTATGGACCCCCTCAAGGCACTCAAGCTCCCAAGGCATGACAGGCGCCACCAACGGGATTGGCGACGCAACGGCCACCTGCATCTTTCTCGCAAGTTTCACGTCGAGTATCATCACACCAGACATATTATAAGTATGTGGGGTTCCTCGATCGTGTAATGTTTGATGGTTATTGGCGTTCTCGCCTTTTCGGCTTGCCAGCATTCCAAGACGGCCCAAGAGGCTTCCAGGATCGCCCCAACACGGCCCAAAATGCCTCCAAGAGCGCCCAGAACGGCCCCAGAGGGCCCAAAGACAGCCCCAGAGACCTCCAAGATGACCGAATAGGCTCCCAAGACAGCTCCAAGAGCGGGCCCAGACGAGGGACCCGAACGGACATTTCGAACTCAAGGCGCAGAGAGGTCCCCTGGAGGCCCCAAGAGGCCCCTTAAGAAGCCCCCAAGAGGCCCCCGAGAGGCCCCAAGAGGCCCCAAAACAGGCCCTCGAGAGGCCCCCGTGACGCCCCAGGAGGCCCCAGAAATACCTCCAAGAGGCCCAAAAAGAGGCTCCAAGAGGAAGCGGCCTCCAAGAGGCCACGAACGCGCCAAGCAAACGCATGCGACGACACCATACGGGCCAGCGGAGTGAGCGAAGCGATCCGCCGCCCCACCGGGCACGGCGTGTGAGATCCACAGCATGGTCTTCAATAGTGCTTTGTGTAAGTCTTCTCTCCAGCGAGTTTTTCATACCTACCCCTGCCTCTGAGCCCTCGCAACCCCATCCTAAACTCCTCCCCGCGCCTCGCTCATTCCGCCGGCCTGGGGGCCCCGGCTGCGGCCGGGGCGCCTTCTGGCCGCCATTTCCGTCCCAAGACGACCCCCTTTCACGTTCTAACCTTCCAGGCGCGGCCAGGCGCTCTCAGAGACCTCTCCAGGAGCCCACTGGGCCGGCTTTTCGGGCCTCCTGAAGCTCTCCTGGGCTCATTTTCACCCTTCTTCAGGCCACTTGGAGCCGTTTCAAATGCCTTTTCCACCTCTTTTCGAGCCGCAAACACATGGGATGTTGATGATTCTGGCCTTCTCGAACTTCTCCTTGCACCTCTCTCGGAGCTCCCGTGCATCTCCGCGGGCTCTTGCGGCCATCCTAGAACCTGGGCGTGCTTCTCGGACCCATCTTTGGCCGTCTGGCCGCCTTCTTGGCACCGTATTTCGCCCATTCAGGGCGCCCCCTCAGAGCCTCCAGGGGCTCTTCCAGGAGCCGCAAACAAACCCAGACTGCTTTTTCTCCTGCTTGTTTTCATCGTTCACCCCAAAGCGCTGCACTTGACCCATTCCGACTCCTGTTTGGGCCCCTCCAGAGGCCCCGCTGGGACGGACCTGACGATTTCTTTGAGCTTCTCCAGCCTCTCTGCAGCCGTCCTAGCCTCAGGGTCATATCAAAGACACTCCTCGGCGCAGTTTCTGAACCTGACGGTTGTTTCAGTTCCTCCAGCCTCTCTGCGGCCGTCCTGGCCTCAGGGTCATACGATACAGAGTTCGCTGCTGTTAGTTCCTCCAGCCTCTGTGCGGCCGTCCTGGAACCAGGGTCATACGACAGAGAACTCGCTGAGGAGCCCAATGTCCTCTCCGTAGAGCCCCACGAGGCCTCCAAGCGGAAGCACCAGCACCAGCACCAAAACATCTCTTACTCGCGCGCGCGGAGCGGCCGCCGCTCACACAGAGACTCCAGGATCAAACAAATGGTGGGGCGGCGGTGTCTGCCCCCCTCAGGGGCGCTCGCTCACTTAAATAACGAATGCGCACGCGCGCGTCGTCCCGCGCGCATGCCGAAATCTTTCAAAAACCCAACGTGTCGTAGGGGTTTCCACAAAGCGCCTGCCGGCGGTCTGTGGCCACTGCCCGAGAGCTGCCGTGACGGATGCACTCAGCTCTTTGGAGCCTACGTGCCTGTTGGGTACCTCGAACCGTGCCTGCGCTCACCAAACAAAGGCGCCTTGGCTGCAACCATACATACAACTCTTCCACACGAGCTTCCCAGCTGAATCAATGAGCTGGACGTCCATATTTAACCCAGCAGAGCCACGGACTTACTGAGCCTCGCGCCACATAATACGAGCATGCCCCAGAGGGGATTGTAGCAGATTCGGCAAATTCGGTTTCAGGGATTCGCATCCTTAACACGATCCCTTTACACTGCTCAACCGCACAAATAACTCACCCTGTTCCAAGACGCAAATCCTGAGCACCAATGCGTAACACTGAACTTTACTTAACGGTCATCCGTAACAGAACTCCTTGAAACGTACTCTTAACAACAATCCCGAATACGAACACGTAACACACATCCACGCACACATCCGGATCACTAAACCGGAGCAAGAATCCTCAGCATTACTTCGTTGCCCTGGGACCCAAGCCCGCACTCCAAGCTTTTTTTCTGGATCATCTAGGAACGCCATGGACACCCCCGCAGAGAAACTCTGGGTTTGAAAATGTCTGCCACCTCAGGGGCGTTCAATTTGATAGCGGAATACACACGTGCGCGTCGTCGCGCGCGCATGCTAAGATCCTTCAACAATTTTACGCGTCGTAAGGGCTTCAAAATCGGCTGCCCCGAAAACGTATGTATATATATATATGTGTGTATATATATATAGATATATATATATATATATATATATATATTACAAGACTGCAGTGGCGCTTCGCGCCATGCACCTTAGTCCTTGAAGCTTGGTATGCAGGCGGAATAGCAGGAGGTCAAGCCGACAATTTAGCGATAACTCCTTGTTGCCTGTTCCGGCATCGACGCTATAATAATGTTATTCGTTATCCTTCCTCCATGCTTCTTTTTCCTCATTTTCGCAATTTTCTGCGCATTCTCCCCATCATCCTCAGCTCTTTTTTGCGGAGGCTCCTCCTTGGAGAGCCTCTGGGGGCCTCACACAAATTGTTTCAAGCTTTCTTAAGGCCTTCTGGGGGGGGGGCCTCTGGGGGCTTCCTCGGGCCACCCTGCCTCCAACCGCTGTCTCCCTGAACGAGCGGGTCACGATATGGAATGCTTCGGAGGGTGTCTTAGGGCCATCTTGGGCCGCCATGGGCCCCTCGGAGGGCCATCTTGGACCCGTGTTGTGCCGTTTTGGGGCTGTCTTGGCCTGCCTGGAAGCCCTTTCGGGTGGGTGTGGGTCGATTTTGGAACCTCCCAGGCAGCTTCGGACGCCCAGAAGACCACCGTCTTGGAGCGTCGGGAAGCCGAAAAGAGGAGAACCCCCAAATTCACCAAACACCAACAGAAAATCGATGATGTTTGCCTCTTGGGGCCTTCTTGGGAGTGCTCTTGGAGGCCTCTTTGGGGCCGTCCTGGAAGCCACTTGGGCCACCTTAAAGTCACGTCGGTCACTCTTGGAGCGCTCTTGTGCTCTCTTGGGGGTCTCTGGGACGTCTCCGATGACCCCCCTGATCGTCCTAGGTGTGCTGGGCAGGCTTGGCAAAACGCCCTGCGAGGCCCAGGGGGCCGCTTCCAGGCCCGTCCGGAGGGTCCCAAACCCCCGGATCCCGGGAGTCCGGTTTTTTTTGGGGGGTCCCCCCGCCCGGGCTTATAAAAATATCTGAAGAGGAATACATGTCTTCGCAAAAACAATGTTCAAAACTAATGCGCTCGGGCTTTTGCGAATTCTTAGGGAAACAATTGGTCGTTATGTTAACATGTTCAAATTCGGCCAAACGGCCCCCTGGTGGCGCACGTCGAAATCATTCGAACGCGCTTGCGCGCGGCCTGGGGGGGAGGGGGGCACGTTCCGTGTCAAACAACACCATGCGGGCTCCTCTCGCGCGTCGGCCGCGCGCGCATGTCAAACTCCCTCCAAAACCTTCATCACCGACGCGGGGGCGCCGGTATCGTCGTCGGCGTGATCAACATCGGCGCCGTCAGTGGCTTTGCCGTCGTCGCTGTTATCATCGGCACCAACATCGCTACCATCGCCATCGCCTCTGCCGTTGTCGCGGTTGCCATGATACCGCGCCCGCACAACTCGCCGACTCGCACTGAAGTGCCCGCTGGGAAGTGCCCAACGGTCAGCGCCACCGCGGCCGCAGAGATGCACCAGCCAACTCCAAGCACTCATCGCAATCACAGCTGTAAAAAAGGCTTTGCAAACCAAGTTGCGGGTGGGTGGGTGGGATGATTGCGCGAGCAATGGAGTGGACAACGCACTGCGAACAGAAATGACTTGTACCACAAAGATTGCACCATTTAGGATGCACCACATAAGCACCACCTATGACTGACCACATCGATTGCATCTCATAGATTGCGCAACATGAATTGTACCACATACATTCGTTCACATGGAATGAACCCCAGATGTTATGTCACAGATGCTGCACAACATCTACTGCACTACGTAGACTGCACTACACCGACTGCGCCACATATCTTGCACAGTATTGTTCCACAGCATAGATTGCACATATCACATTGCACAGCATAGCATGTACTACATAGTTTGCACACAGCACACTGCACAACACACAATGCACAACATGCATTGCTCACGGAATATTGCGCAACACAGATTGCAACAACAGTTTGCTCTCAACAGATCGGACAACATGTATTGCACCACGCGCGTTGCACCGCATATATCGATATAATCTGGGCATCACGGATTGCATCACGCGTATTGCTTCACTTGTACAGCACAACACAAGTTGCCCAACATATATTGCAATAGAAAGATTGCGCGCGACAGATCGCAAACAATACACATATTATACAATATAATAGAAAATGAGTGGCACACGACAGATTGCACAACAGACATCATGAAACATAGGTTGCACCACACAATTTCCAAAATATCTACTGCTAGCAGCACACTGCTTGGGGTCCACGCGGGCTGACAATTGTACCATTCGCGGAACGCCCCTGACCGGCCCCGCCCCCCGGCCCGGTTCGCGCCAGAATCTGCTATCCCTAAGCGTTCCCAGACGGCGCCGGCGCGGATCGTGACGTGACGGGCCTTCTCCCCACCACAGGCACGCCCGTTCTCGCCGGGGAACAACAAAACGGTGTCCACTCCTGGGGGTCCGCGAGAACGTGCGGGGACTGTGGAACAAAAACACAGTGTGTGTTTTGTTTCCGCTGTGTTTTTTTGTTGTGTTTGTGCTTTTGTCCTTAGTGTGTGCTTTTCCACGTGTGCGCGGTGACCTCGAAACAAAAGCCCGCAGGACTGCACCGCACAGTCCGTCACCGCGCAGCTTCTGGGGGCCTCGGAGGCCCCCAGGTCGCCGAGAGACGCCCGCGGAGAACGGTCCGAGCTCCAGAGCCGTGCGGCCCGAGTCCCCCGAAGCACCGTTCGGGGGCCCTTAGACACCTCCCGTCTTCGCGGAAACACCGCTCTGGCCCACCGGCTCAGGGCCAATCTCGAGCGTCGGACGCATCCATATCCATGCCCTCGCGGTCTGGACTCCGGGGCGCCATCCCGCGGATCCGCGGTGGCACGGGTACGTCCCGCGCGGGGCATCCAGGGGGTCGCCGCTCAGGAGCCCAGCCCGCGAAGCCGTGGATACGGATACGGCGCATTGCGGCGACCCTGAACCCAAAACTGTTGCCATCTCTTGGAAGGCAACTTTCTACTCCAGCCGGCTTCCGCCGGCCCTCCGCCAGCTTCCGCCAGCGGGGCCGCCCCCTGTTTACTTCCGCTGCCTTCCGCCGACCCTTCGCCGCCTTCCGCCGAGGTGAAGGTGGCAACCCCTTCGATCCTCGACGGCAGGGCCCTTTCTTGACGAACGATCAACACGCACCCATACCCATAGGGGAGACGGAATGAGCTATGGGTGCGTGTTGTCGGATAGGGGTCCCCGCTCGAACGGGAGCCTCCCCAGGGGTCCGACAACCCGCACCCATACCCATAGCCAGTCCTTCTCCCTCCGACCTCCCTATGGGTATGGGTGTGTGTTGTTAGTTCGTCATTTCTGGAGCGCCGCCAGCGCGGCGGGGCGCGCGACCTCTCGCGCGGGCGCGAGGCGCCCAACCGTGCCCGCGGCTTCTCCGCGAGGGGCGGCTCGGGGAGGCGACGCGGCGCAGGCAGATCGGCCATGGCTTCCAGCAGCAGCAGGCACGGTCAAAACTGATAGCACGCATGCGCGATGGGGATGCAGTCGGGGCGTTGACCTAAGGAACCCTAAGTAAGGAACGAGGCCCCTTTTTCCTGAGGCAAGCTGTGGAACACTTAAGGAACGCGGAGCCCCTCCCCAACGAAAAGGGTCCCTTCTTCAGGGCCCCGGCTGTACACAAGCCCCTTGGACGCCCGCGCCGAGGCTGTCTCGAGCGCGGCGGGCCATCGAAAGCAGTTTGAGGATGGACCAGAGAGGCACGACAGAAGGTGTACCCTTGGGAAGGCAACCCATCCTCACCATCGGTTTCGACTGTACGAGCAGTTAGACGACATGACAGCGGCCAGCAAGGATGCCGACTGGCCCACCAGCCTCGAAGCCCGAGCCTCCAGGGCCCAGACTCCCTCCCGACGAGGGGCACTGGAGTTAGGACGGGCATGTCATCCGACAGGCGGATGTTCGAAGAAAAAGTAATGGAAAAATCGTTCCCAGACTGTTTTTGTGACGATTTTTGAATATTCCTCCTGTACTAGAGCTTTCGGAGGAGTGAGGGGGAGGGGGGAGGGAGGGAGATGGCAAAGAGGAGAAGTCGGAGAAGGGGGAGAAGAAAGGGGGGCAGGAGGTGAATGAGGACCACCACCACGAAGCCAAGCAACCGGCAGGACGCGTAGGCAGAGCAGAGCACGGTTGACAACTCTTCGTAAGAAAGAATTTCATATACATGAGAGACGTTGACGAACAAATTCGCATGAGCACGCTAGGGGGGGGGCAGGGAAGACAGAGGGATGGCATCACTCGTTGGGTCCGTTTACGCACTTCTTTGCTCCATTGCTGTGGCGGCCGACCGCGCCTCCGGTTGGAGATGAAAGTCGTCGCCGTCCCGTCGTCGTTGCAGCACGAGGCACGCCGGCATGCCCAATACTTGGCACCACTTTTGCAGGGCAGGTCGACTGTGAAGGCCCTGGGGCCCAAAACGGGCCTCGAGAATAGCCCAGACGGATGGCTTTCAGGCCCAGCGCGGTGCGGAGGAGGAGAAAGGCGGCGGCAAGAGAAGGGGGTGGAAGAGTATGTGGCGGATTCCGGAAACCCTGAACCACAAAAAGTTATCATCTCTTGGGGGCGCATCTTTTACTTCCGCCATACGAAGGGGCATCGGAGGAGGGCAAGGCGAGACATCGGTGGTCCTCCTCCCCATCATCTCGCAATATGTCACCCTCTGCCCTCATCAAACTCCCTTCTCCTAACCTTCCCCTTCTCCGCTTCTCCGCGTCCTCCTCCTTCCTCTGGCTCACCCCCTCCTCCCTCCTCATCCTCTTTCTCCTCCGCTCTTCTCATCCTCCTCCTCCTCCTCCTTGTTCATTCACTGCTCCTGACCTCACTCCCCAGACTCCTCAGGAGCCCTCCTCCTCCCACCTCCTCAGGGTGGGTTGAGACATCGGCCGCCCTCCCAAACACTGATGATGAGGATGAGGGTTATCCGCGCAACTGTTGAACAGAGCAAACTCAAAGACAGTAACATGCAAACGTGACGAGGTCACGGGCCAAATTCCCACGTCGATCCGTCTGGTGCTGCGATGAGGACGAGGGCGATGAGGAGGAAGGGGAGGAGGAGGGGGAGGAGGCGGAGGAGGAGCAGGAAGAGGCGGAGGAGGAGGAGGAGGAGGAGGAGGAGGAGCAGGAAGAGGCAGAGGAGGAGGAGGAGGAGGAGGAGGAGGAGGAGGAATTTGAATATAAGAAGTAGCTCGGAGGCAGAAGCGTCATAGATGTCCGATGTCCCAGCTGGCCCTGCTGTATCGAAGGGGGCCGTTGTCTCGAAGTGTCCCTCTCTGTGAATGACGGGGACCAGGAGGAGGGAGAAGAACAAGAAACATAAGACAAGACGAAACATGCTTCACCGGCAGACAAATGCGAGGTGGATGACGGGGACGAGGACAACAACCACAATGAGGACGAGGACGAGAGCGAGTAGGACGAGGGCGAGTGAAGATGAGGACGTGGACGACGGAAGAAGCAGGAGGACGTGTACGAGGACCATCAAGGATGGGGCTGTGGAGGACGACGAGCAGAGAGGAGGATGTGGACAAGGACGACAGAGGAGGAGGGGAAGGACGACAGGAAGGGAGGAGGAGGAGGCGGAGGAGGAGGAGGATGAGGGGAGAGAGGGGAAAGAGGAGGAGAACGTGGAGGAGGAACCGGGCGCGGAGGCGAGGCAACGGCGACGAGGACGGCGCCGCCGGCCGCGGCGCGCGCGGAGGCGCGGCGTCCGACGGCCCCTCGCCGTAGGCGCTGTGCACGGCCAGCGGGTGGAGGGGCCCCCCGGCCGGCCACGGAGGGGGCAGCGGCCACGCGGCGCCGCCCCCGAACGCCTCCTGCTCGCCCTCGGCTGCCCCGGCCTCCTCGCCCTCCTCGCTCGCTCGCCTGCCGCCCAGGCTCGCCCTCCTTCTGCCTCCTGCTCCTCCTCGCCGCCTCGTCCCTCGTCAGTCGTCCGCCTGCTCCTCCGCCTCCGCCTCCTCCTCCCCCTCCTCCTCCTCCTCCTCCTCCTTGGGCCTTCCTCCTCCTCTTTTAACGCCTGGCCGCCCCCCCGCCTGGGCCGGCCCGGGGGGAAGAGGACGAGCTGCAAGCTCCCCGCCAGGCCCCTGGCGTCGACGGCCTCGGGCCCCGCGCCGTCTCGCGCCGTCTTTGCCGTCGTCGTCGAAATCGCCGTTCGCTGTCCGCGCTCGCTGTCTGCACTGACCGCCGCCGTCTCCATCGCCGTGCGCCGCTCGCCTTTCGTCGCCTACCACTTGGAGGCGCCGTCGTTTGCCGTCCGTCGATCGTCGGCGACGCCGTCGCCGTCGCCGTCGCCGTCGCCGTCGCCGTCGCCGTCGCCGTCGCCGTCGCCATCGTCGTCGTCGTCGTCGTCGTCGTCGTCGTCGTTGCTGTCGCCAGTCGCCTGTCGCCTGTCGCAGCAGACGTCGTCGCCGTGGCCGTGGCCGTGGCCAGTCGCCCTTTTCTGTCGCCGTCGTCATGGGCCGCGCGCCATTCCTGACATCTGCCGAAGCACCGTCTCCTCCCTCGTATTCGTCCTCACCCAGATGCTCCTCCTGCTCCTGCTTTGCGTATACCTCGCCTATCCTTTTATCTCCGTGCTCCTTCTCATGCTCGGGCACCTGACCCTTCTCCCTCCAGCCTCCGTTCTCCTCTCATGCCCTCATCTCCCTCCTCGTCCTCACTATCCTTCATCCTCCTCATCCCCCTGCTTCTCCTGCTCCTCCTGCTCATCCAGCTCTTCCTCCTCCTCCTCCTCCTCCTCCTCCTCTTCCTCTTCCACTTCCTCCTCCTCCTCCTCCTTCTCCTCCTCCTCCTCCTGTTCGTCCCTCCCTACTTCCCGCCCTTCTCATCACTCCAGTTTCCTCCTCTAAACCTGCTCATCCCTCGTCCAAGCTGCGTCCTTCCCTCCTTCTCCGCCTCTTTATCGTCGTCCGCCTCCTCACGATGTGGATGATCCTCGCCCTCATTTCGGGCGTGGCCGAAATTGTTTCTCACAAGGTAAACTGGACTGGACTGGACTGGACAGAGGTAAACTGAACTGAACGGCACTGAACTGAACTGAGCTGAACTGACTGGTCGCACTCGTTACGCGACGCTATTTTTTCCTCGGCGGCAGAGGGCGCAACCTATGGCGCAACCGATAGGAGACGGTTTTATTCTTGTCCCCAGAGGGCGCAACCTATCGCGCAACCGATAGGAGATGGTTTTATTCTCGGTCGCCGAGGGCGCAATCGATAGCGCAACCGAAAGGAGACGGTTTTATTCTCGGTGGCCGAGGGCGCAACCGATGACGTAACCGGTAGGAGACGGTTTTACTTTCGGCCGCAGAGGGCGCAATCCATGGCGCAACCGATAGGAGACGGTATTCTTCTCGTCGGTCGAAGGCGCAACCGATGGCGCAACCGATAAAACACGGTTCTATTCTCGGCCCCAGAGGGCGCAACCAATGGCGCAACCGACAGGAGACGGTGTTATTCTTTGCGGCCGAGAGCGCAATCCATGGCGCAACCAATAGGAGACGGTTTTACTCTCGGCCGCAGAGGGCGCAACATATGGCGCAACAGTTATATTGTTATATTATTGGCGGCAGAGAGCGCAACCCAGGGCGCAACCGCTAGGAGACGGTGATATTCTCGGCGGCCGAGGGCGCAACCGATGGCGCAACCTATCAGAAATGGTTGTATCATCGGCCACCGAGGGCACAACCGGTGGCGCAACCAATAGGACACGGTTATATTCTCGGCCCCAGAGGGCGCAACCGATAGGAGACTTTTTTATTCTCGGCCCCAGAAGGGTTAACCTATGGCGCAACCAGTAGGAGCCGGTTAGATTGTCGGCGACCGAGGGCACACCCTATGTCGCAATCAATGGGAGACGGTTTTATTCTCGGCGGCTGAAGGCGCAACCTATGGTGCATCCGATAGGATACGGTTTTATTCTCGGCGGCCGAGGGCGCAACCTATGTGTGCCGCTGGTACGACCAAGACGCCGTCAACGCACTCGCCGTGCTGGGGACCCGCGAGTAGTACGAGTACGCAGCGCGGGCATCAAAATGTGTGCGGGGCTACACCCGATGTATGCTCGCCGTTTGGGCTGGCGGTGGGGCCCAAGCGGCGAGCTGTCTTCCGATTCTCTGCCTCCTGCGCACCCTCCTCCTCCTCCTCCTCCTCCTCCTCCTCCTCCTCCTCATTCTCCTCTTCGTCCTCTCTCCATTACCATAATTTTGCTAATCTTCCTTCGCGTCGTATGTCCTCGCTCCTCTCTTTGCCCCCATCCCCGTCTTCGTCCTCGTCTCCCTCCTTTTCCCCTCAGCCTCCCCGTCTCTCCTCTTCGTCTCTCCTCCTCGTCTTTCCTCCTCGTCTCTCCTCCTCGTCTCTCCTCCTCGTCCTCCTCCTCCTCCTCCTCCTCCTCTCCTCCTCTCTCCTCCTCCTCCTCCTCTCCTCTCCTCCTCCTCCTCCTCTCCCCTCCCTCCTCCTCTCCTCCTCTCCTCCTCCTCCTCCTCCTCCTCCTCCTCTCCTCTCCTCCTCCTCCTCCTCCTCCTCTCCTCGCCCCCGCCCCCGCCCCCGCCCTCGCCCCTGCCCCCCTGTCTGGCCCCTTGTCCCCTCAAGGCTTCCAGGGCTGGAGACGGGAGGCGCATTCACCCAACGAAGTCACTGCACAGCAACACCACGTCCAGCACAGCAACACGCCCCTGCCACCCTCTTCCCGAGTGCCCCCCTGGCGCCGGCGGCCTCTGCCTGGAGCCTCCACGAGAGCCGCACCAGGTCCAGCCAGCCTGCCCACGCACGCGCCGCGGTGGCCACGGGGGTCCACGGGGAGCGGCGAGGGCCGCCAGCTGTCGCCCCCCCCCCCCCCCTCCGCCCAGAGCTCCCGCCATACGTTTTTGTTCCTGGTAGGGTCCTGCTAAGGGTTGAGAACCTGGCCATCGCTCGGACGTCCATTTCCTATGTTTTTTTCGGTTTCGTGCGTGGTTTTTTGCGAAATGATCAAGGATGCTTCTCGCCGAAGGAAAAATGCACACGTCCGAGCGATGCCAGGGAACAGAAGCAACACTGAAGAATCCCACCTGGGGGGACGGGGGGGCCCGAGACCGCCGCCCCGGACCGCCCGGTCCAGCAGAGACTTCCCCACACTGTACAGTCGGGGCGTTGACCTAAGGAACCCTAAATAAGGAACGAGGCCCCTTTTTTCCATAAGTTAAACTTCGATTTCCGATCGAAAACATAAGGAAAACCTGAGGCAAGCTGTGAAACACTTAAGGAACGCGGAGCCCCTCCCCAACGAAAAGGGTTCCTTCTCCAGGGCCCCGACTGTATTCAGGAGTCGCGCTCTTGGCTCGGCGCTGGCCACATGTTTGGTCTGGACGGCCACGATGTCCGCAAGCAATACACTCAGATGTGATTTGACGTGCGGACCACGGGCGCTAGTCGCAGTCGCCGACGCACGGTCGCGGTGCCCGCCGAGTCGGGCAAAATTCAGCCGTGTCTTGACTTCCTTTCTACTCCTGGACCCACCTCTTCACCTTGACTGCTGTATGTGAATCCCGGCATATTCCTTCGATTTCGGCTCTCAAGGCCGATCCTGTCCTCATTTCGCCTTCTCGCCTTCTCGGCATACAACTGACCATTCTCAGATCCGTCCACCTTCGAAGCCAACCTCTGCGCTACGAATCAGCCTTTGCCGTCTCGAAGAGGAACTCCACATACGCACATACGCATCCTGCCGTTGCAGTGATATGTTGATGTAAAGAAACAGGGCGTATCATGGGGGCCGGGGAAACCATCGCGGAGGATCCGGGACGAGGAGCTTCCCCCGGGAAAGCGGGGCCGCGGGGCGAACAACTCAGGGCGGCGGATTTCAGGGCCCCCCCGGGCCTGAGGCAACCGCGCCGCCTCGCGAACACATCGCGTCGGGAACTCCTGGCTGCTCCTGGCCTCGCGGGGGCCTCACCGGGCCCCGGGGGCCGTCGAAGAGCGACTCGGGGCGAGGGGCGGGCCCCAGGGCAGGGCCCCAGGACCGGAGGGGAGGTGCTCGCGTGGCCAGACGGTTCTCTGTGGCCTGGTGGGCAGCTGCAGGGCCATGGGTGCTCCAGGACGGCGGCGGGGGGGGGCGGTCTGGCCACAGAGGCCCGCCCCCCCTCTGGTTATTTTTCTGGCCTTTTGGGGGCCTCGTGAGAGTCTCTTCGGGCTGCTTCCAAGCCTCTCGAAGCCACTCCGGGGCTTCTTGAGGTCTCCTCAAAGCTTCGTGGGGCCTCTTCAGAGTTGCTTGAGCCTTCGTCGGGGCTTCTTGGGGCCTCTGCTTCTCGGGGCCCCTCAGGAGCCTCTTCTGGGGGCCTCGGATGAGACCCCCTTGGGGGCTCTCAAGGGCTTCTTGCGGCCTCCTATATACCAGCGTCCCAGGGCCTGTAAAAACTGCTTGAGGCCTCTGAAGAACCTTTGGGACCTTCTCGGGGCAACCTTGAAGTGTCTGTTGTGTTATGTGGCTATGCGGCGAACGTGAGGAAAGGGGGGCAGGGAGAGGAGCAGGGAGAAGGGCAGGAACAAGGACAACGGAAAATGAAGGGGCGAGCGTGATCCGTGAAGTGCTCTTTTGTGGAAGCGCTGGAGGGAGAAGAGAAGGAGGACAGAGCAGGACGACACGGCAGAGGGCCAGATCAGGCCAGACGCCCCTCGGGACATACGTCCCAGCTCGGGTCGCGGACCTGCCCTATGCTAGGGAGCCCACAAAGGACGTACGCGCCCAGCTATGTACATGAACACGGCCCCTCGATTCGCGAGACCGGCCGCGTTATACGAACATTTGTGCAATGCGTGCTCTCGAAACCAGCGTGGATTCATGTGCATGTACGTCCTTGTTTCGCTCCTGACATGCCTGCAACGTGATGGGTGGAATGGGGAGGCTGCGGAGGAGGAGTGAGCAGACGGGGGCGGCGAGCGCGCTCGCGCTCCGCTGCTCTCCTCCTTTTATCGCAGGGGCCCTGCAGGGCGGAGTGCCGGGCGGGGCGCACGCCACGGCGGCCGGGGCCCACGGGGTGAGACGGCCGCGGCCCGCCCCCCGCAGACGGGCGGGGACCGCGGCGGCGGAGAGGGCGCGCCCAATCCGTCGGGGATCCAGCGGGGGCACGCTGCGCACGCGGCCCGCCGCGGCCTGGCAGGGGCCACTCCTGGGCCCCACGACGGCGTGCACGCCGCACGCACACACGCACACGCACACGCACACGCGCACACACGCGCACACACACACACACACACCCACACACACACACACACACACACACACACACACGCACACACACACACACAAACACGCACGCACGCACAGACACAGACACAGACACAGACACAGACACAGACACAGACACAGACACAGACACAGACACAGACACAGACACAGACACACACAGACACACACACACACCCACACACACACACACACCCACGCACGCACGCACGCACGCACGCACGCACGCACGCACGCGCACACACAAACACTCTATTTTGGGCGTCACGGCCCCGCGCGCAACGGCAGGGCGTAGCAAGTTCGGCGAAGCGGGGGCGCGCACGCGTCGAAAGGCCGAGCCCTCAAGCCGCTTGGGACGCACACACACACACACACCCATACACGCGCGCACACGCACACAAATTAACACGAACGCACACACACACACACACGCAGACACGATACACACAATACACACAACACGCACACAAAGCACACACACACAACACACACAACACACCACACACACAACATACATCACACTCAACACACACACACACACACCAACACACACACCAACACACACAGAGAATACTCACAACATTCACAACACACGCGAACGCACACCACCATACATTAACACACACGCACACCAACGCACACCAACACACACACACACCCCAACACACACACACACCAACACACACCAACACACGCACACAGACGTTCACATATTCAAACGTTCGAACATTCACACATTCACATGCACGCATTTCACACATTCCCTACATTCCCACAGTCACACATTCACACACACACATGCTGCTTGGCGTCGCGGCCCTGCGCGCGGCGGCAGAGCCTAGAAACACGTACACACATACTCACACACACACACTTTTTTGGAGAGGCGGCCCCGCGCGCGGCGACAGGGCGTAGAAAGTCGAGCACAAGAGGCGGAACACACACACACACCACACACACACACACCACACACAAACACACACACACACTTCGTTGGCGCCGCGGCCACGCGCGCGACGTCGCGGCGCAGAACGGTTCGGAGAGGCGCGCGCACCAGCCGGGCTCACGCAGCGGGGAAAAGCTGGATCCGCCCATGGGGGGCCGACAACGGAACTCACGGGGAGGCCAGCCGTGAGGGGGCAGACGGGGGACACCGGGGCGGGGAAAGATGAGAAGGGAAGACGAAGCGAGGCGCAGTGCGAAGAACACAAGCAGACACAGACACACACACAGACACACAGACACACAGACACACACACACACACACCAACACCCACACTCACACCCTCCCGCCCCCTCCCCCACACACACAAACAAACACACACACACACACACCACACACACACACAAGCACACACACACACACACGCGCGCACAGTCCAGGGGTCCAGGATGGCCGCGGCCATGCGTAAATGCGTGAGTATGGGTCTTCAGTGGAGCTTCCAATGGGGCCATGAAGCGTGTGAAGCATGTACCCGAACGGGCGCGGTGGGCGCATGCGAACGGAACCACTGGGGCTTTCGGTGCAATTTCCTATGAGTCCACGGGGCGGACGCATGCGAATTCCGCCACTGGAGCCTCCAGTGGAGCTCCCGATGGGGCCGCGAAACGTGTGAGGTGTACCGAAGTGGGCGTGGCGGACGCATGCGACCGCAGCCACTGGGGCCTTTGGTGGCGCTTCATATGGGACCACGAAGCGTGTGCGGGATGCGTGGTGAGCCGACATGGGCGGGGCGGACGCATGCGAACGCAATCACTAGGGCCACGAGACGTTTACAGGGTGTGCCGACATGGGTGCGGCGGGCGCGGGCGCATGCGAGCGCAGCCACTACGGCCTTCGGTGGAGCTTCCTGTGGGGCCACGAAAAAACGTGTGAGGCGTACGCCGAAGTTGGTGCGGCGGGCGCATGCGAGCGCAGCCACTGAGGCCTTCGGTGGAGCTCCCTAGGAACCACAAAACGTGTGAAGTGGTGTGCCGAAATGAGTGCGGTGGGCGCATGCGAACGCAGCCACTAGGGCCTTCGATGGAGCGCCGCCCTATGGGGCCACGAAAAACGGGTGAAGGGTGTGCCGACATGGGTGCGGTGGGCGCATGCGAACGCAGCCACGGTGGAGCTCCCTGAAGGGCCACGAAACGTATGAGGGGTGTGCCGACAGGGTTGACTGGTGCGGAGGGCAGAGACAGGGAGGGGAAGGATGCGGACGAGTAAAACGCAGGGCGCTGTCTCTTCAAAAAGAGAACTCAACAACACAAGATGGTTGGGACAAATGCAACATCGTGACACATCACGACCAGCGCCCTGGAACCCGATTTCTGATGCATTCTGAGCTGGATACATCTCTGAGGGTCCCAGAGCCTTACATCATGCGAGCACGCCCGGCTCTAATAGGAGGCGACGCCAGGGCCTCAGGGCCTGCGGGGTTGCGGAGAGGCGGCAGGGCAGGAGGAGGCAGGGGATAGAGGCCTCCCAGATGCGGTCGTCGGAGAATGTGGGGTCGGAGGATCGCGCCGCATCGCCGATACATCGGCGATGCATCGGCGACGTCGGCGACGCAGCGGCGACACCAGCGTGGAGAAAATCGGGCTCCAGATCGAGCCGCATTGCCGATGCATCGGGACCCCATCTGCTCCGACCCCATGTGGGAGGCCTGGAGGGGAGAGACGCAGGACCAATCTGGTGACGTACCGCAAGTTCGCGTCGTGTCGACCCCGGCGTTGGTTCCTGACACCGCGGGGATTTTTCAAACTGAACTCCCCTCTTCGCCCCCTTCCGCCGGACCGCGCTGCCTGCCCGGAACCACGAGGCGGGCTGCTGTCCCCAGCCACATTGGCCTGCAGGTTCCTGCCGCAGGTTGGGGCACACCCCAGAACTGGATCGAACAGCAGAAGACCCCTGGCCGCGAGCCGGTTATTCCTCAGGGTGCCTCCAGTGGAGAAAGGCCGGATCCTGGGCCCCGGGCGGCGCTCGAAGCCGGAGAAACGCCCGCGCCGGGGCTCGCCGCCGGTGGCCACGGCGCGAGCCCGCCGCACACCTCCGAGGCGCGCCGGGGGAGCGGCGAGGGGCGAGGGGCGGGCCGGGAGGGTGGGGCGCCCTCCGAGATTCAGGTCCAGTCGGGGCGCTGACCTGAGGAACCCGAAATAAGGAACGAGGCCCCTTTTCTCCAGAAGTTGAACTTCGCTTTCCCTTCGAAAGCCTAGGGAAAACGTGGGGCAAACTGTGAACCAATCAAGGAACACGGAGCCCCTCCCCAACGAAACGGGTTCCTTCTTCAGCGCCCCGACTGTAGGGCAGGTCCTCCCACAGGCGGGTTTGGGACGAACAACAGGAAGTAGCCCCGAAATGCCCAGACAGAATCGCAAACAGTCGAAACATCGTCCCCAGACTATTTTCTGATTGCCTTCGAATTTTCCTCCTGTAGCGGCGCATGCATGCCCCACTCAGTCCAAGATGGGCCAGGCGGTGCTCAGCAGGCTGGCCAGGAGGAAGGCCCCAGGGGGCGGGCAGAACTCCCTCGCTGTGGAGCTCCAGCGGCTCGACGAGGTGGTGCTGGCTCCGACGACCGCGTGAGGGGGGCCCCCTGACGAGCCGAGAGGTCCGCGCGGAACTCCAGACACTGCCCTCGTGCAGCTGGGCGCCCCGACACGGGAAGCGGGCACGCGCCGCCATGGATTGGGGAGCCGCGGAGCTGGCGCGCGGGCGCCAGATCTCGGTGGCGCGCACACAGGGAGCAGCGATCCATGCGTGTGGCGCGCGGTCGCCAAATCCATGGATCGGGGGAGGTGCCCTCCCCAAAATGCGGCTGGCGCCACCTCGCTCGGCGGCGGAAACCCGCGATTTCCCATGGAAGCGGGACCCGACGCCAATCCACGCCCCCTTTGATCCATGCTTGCGATCGCCTGAAGACCCATGGATCTGGGAAGGCACCCCCGAATTGTTAGGCCGGTGCCGCCTGATCTGGCGACGGCGCGCGAAGGCTCTGCATGGATACATGGAAGCAGGACCCGTCGTTAATCCACATGCGTCAATCAGCGTTTGCGCTTCCTCGAATGATCGGGGATGAAAAAGACCCTTTAGCAAAACGTGGTTTAGTGAAAACGGCATCGGGACCACACCTGGCGGGCGCAAGCCTGGAAGATGACGGCCGCGGCGCCCTCTTCGAGAACCGAAAACGAACAATTCACTCATCGACGTGTCAGGGTGGGGGCTCTGCCCACCCCTAGAATTAGGCGGTGAGCGGAAAACCCACATCTCCGACGGACTTGTGTGTTCAATCTGCGGGCCCCGGGAGTCCCGACCGCTCTCTATGCGTGGTGCGGGGGGGAGCCCTCAGTCCCATACCCGCCTTTGGCTGTCCCTGGGGCTCGACAGCGGCCCTTGGAATCCGAAAATCGAATGGCATCGCTGGGACTGGATAGATAAGTCGGCAAGGGGGTCTGCCGAATGCGCTGTCCACGGGGCTCCTGGGCAGAAGCAAGACGCGAAGAATGGGGGCATGGGCAGAAACAGGACGAGCAAGATGGTTTCCGCATGCTCTAAAAATCTCAAGGAAATCCAATTTGCCTACCCCAAGATCGCCCGAAGACCACCGGCGAACCCCCGCGAGAGGCCCCAACGGTACCAAAAACTGCCCCAAGAAAACCCCACCACAAAGGGGGTTCCAGAAACGGCCCCAGAAACGGTTCCAAAAACGGCCGCCAAAACGGCCCCCAAAACGGCTCCAAAAACGTCCTCAAGAAAACCGCACCACCAAAAAGGCTCATAAAAAACCAAACGAGAATAGACACTTGGAGCCATCCACCACAAGCCGAGCACGCCAGCAACCCGCCCAGGCCCTGGGGCGCCCAGGACCCTAGAGTCCTCCACGATGCACCTGGTACCTGACCCTGGCACGGTTGGCGGGATGGGTCGACGGCCACTAGATCCGCCGCCACATGCGGTCTGTCCACGAAGATTACTGCACCAGACGTTTGACTCTTTCGGTCCTTCCATAAGGTCACTGATGGGGTCTCAGCGGACCCGGCTGGCCACGCGAAAGACCTCACAAAAAGGGCAATCACATCAGGCTCCGCGCTCAAGATGGCTTCGACAGGGCTCAAGGCAGCATCGAGGAGGGTCCCAAGACGCCTTTGAGACAAGCAAAATAAGCCCCGAACCCAAGGAATTCTAAAAGGGCTCCAAGGTTGCCCGAAACGGCCCAATAAGCCCACGAGGGGCCTCCAAGATGGCCCAAGATGCCCTTCAGACGGCCCACGACGACGCCGGTAAAGAGGTCCCCAAGACAGGCCCGCGAAGGTCCTGAGCCGGGCAACCATCAGACAGCAGCGAGCAGGGCCAGCCGCGTGCGCGAAGGGAGAGAGAGAAACTGCGAGAAGAAGACTGGGACAAACAATCAATGAAAACAGATTGCGTCGCAGTGGGATCGACTGACAGACAACCGCACTTCAGATTTAAGAAAAAACTGGGGCTGGTGCGGATCGCAATCCTGATGCTAACGCGCGACGGACAAAAGCCGTGCAGGGCGCCCCGCCAACCACCCCACTCATCCGGTGGCGCCAGGCGCAGGCTACACTGGACACCGCCCCATGACTCCAGCAAGCCCCGATCCATCCGAGATGGCGACTCTCGTGGATTCGACGCACTGGCGACCCGACCACGCCAAGACTAGTCCTCAAGAAGGATGTCCCCAGCCAAGTCATGCCGACGAGGTCCACGGATGCCAAGACTTCAGGATAGCCAGAGCGGGCGGAATCATTGTCGATGAACCGGACCACTGGCCGCAAGGCGACTCTCCGCTCCCAGGCGTGCCTCGCGACCAATGCGGAGCACAGCTCCGCCTGGGCGATGATTTGGCTCGCCCCCTCGGCCCCCCGCCCGCCCGCCCAGGCGATGCCCACGGCGCTAGCCATGCCGAGCAAGTTGGAATCCGCGTGCCTGAGACGGCCCAGCATGCTCGCAGCCAGGACGGGGCGCATTCCAGATGCCCGCGCCTCGCGGAGGTCCTCGAGGATCTCGGGGGCGCGGTTCTCCTTGTTCCGCGCGGCCTCGTGGCGCCGGCGAAATCCGAAACGACCCCAAGCGCGTCGGAAGACACGTTGCATGGCGCATTCTTCCCGTCACCCTCCCTCAGCCGCCACCCCAAAGGGCTCATGAATACCAGAATTCAGCGTGGCCTCCTCCGAGTTTGCCAGCGGCTCTGGCTCGACCTGCGGGAAATCACCCAATGATGTGTCGCCGCGAGATCGATGCCCACTGCGTGCCCCCAGCAAGCCAAGTGAAACCCTGTGCGACATTCCGAGCTCCAAACGAGCACGATCTCAAATCGCACAGTTCTGGGCCTCCAGCACGGGGTCCCACGCCGCGACGACCGAGAACGGGGCAAAAGACAGTTGGCGGGCCCACTATTGGACGCATTCCAGAGGTCCCACGATAGCCCAACAAGCCGGCGCAAGGAGATAAGCTACCAGCTGGCACGCACGCGGCCCACCATGGGCGGCCCGTCGTTTCGAGCTTCACATCGCCAGTGCCCCGATCGACAGATGACAACAGGGCCCCGGCCACAGCGGCGATCTCGTCGATGGCTCCCAGGCCAATCTTCTCGGAGGTTGCGGAGGCACCGTTGCTCCCGAACTCGGGGTCTGTAGTCGGAGCCCTGCCGGACTCCGAATGTCCTCGCAAGGGCCTGCAAAGGGCCGCGCGCCTTGTCCAAGTGCCCCACCGTCCACCCGGCTTCGCACTCGGCCTGGGTCTTCTCGGACATGGCGTCGACCATCTCCAGGCCGCCCGAGGGGCCGGTCGCCGCGAGGGCCGCCGTCTGCGCCCAGAGGGCCCTGCGGAAGAGGTCCTCGGAGGAGACGGACGCCTTGGTCTGCTTCGATAGGGGCGCGCCCGCGGCCGCGCACTCGCCAGAAAGATCGGCGCCAGCAACGACCTCGCCGGTCAGCTTGCCAGGAGCGGGGAAACCGACGACCTCCACGGCTTCCTGAGGGAGCAAGGGGCATTTGCCGACGAGGAAGGGCCGGGCCTCGCCGTGCGCCCGAGCGCGCAGGGCCGCCTCTGATTCGTCTGATCCGATCGCGCGGCCCCTCCAGCATAGTCAAGTTGTCCTTGCCCGATCCTGAAGATTTCGTTCGCGCCCGGCGCGACGGCCCTGATCGCGCGAGCGCGTGGACGACGTGAGAGGGCTCTCACGCGGCCACAGGGGGGCTTCAGCGTCTTCCCCCCCTGGGAGTGCCAGCCCGCGCGTTAACGCGGCCCCCCGCGGAACGTCCTCGGCGCCCCCCAGATTCCCAGACTGCGCCCCAGCTGCGGCCAAACCGCGAAGCCGGAATATTCTGGCGCCTCGAGGGGGGCGACGCCCGGCCGAGGCATGCACCCCCTGGACGGGGCATCTGCCGGCGGCTATCGACGCCTCGTCGCCCGCGGCGCCCGCGCCGACGAGGCAGACCGACTTGCATTCCGAGATGAGCTAGAAGTGGTTCCTGCGCGGCTGGTCGGAAGTAAACGCCTTCGGGTCTGGTCTCGGGTCTCAGCTAGGCTTCGGCTGGGCGCCGCGCCCCTCCAACGAGGGGGCCCGCCCTCGCCCCGAACTTCCGCGCGGCTGACGCCGGCGCGACGATGGCCGCCCGCCTTTCGCACGGCGAGGAGTTCGTGTACTCGCCCCCCTGCGCGGCGTGGAAGCCAGCGAAAGTGCCTTTTCGGATAGTTACCCCCCCGCGGGGCGCGTTTGTGGTTTTTGCGGCAGACCGCCGCTAGAGCGCTGATCTCGCCGAAATTCGCCATCGGCTTCATCCACTTGCCCCTCGCGCCGCCGCGCTCGCGGGCCGGGAAACTGGCCGTCGCGGCGTCGTCGGCGATCGGCGAATCTTGGAAGCCAGAGGCTGTTGAGGGCGCTGTCCACTGTACATGCAGGGTCCGACGCAGACGGCGTGCGCCGGCGGCCTCCAGCGCGAGCTTGATCAGGGCGCCGGCGATGAGAATCCGCGGCCCGCAGCTCTCTGCAGTGTCCCCGGCAGAACCCAGGAGTGGTCTGGGCTGCGGAATGGGCGAGGACACGGTGCGCCTCTCGCCGGGGCCCAAGCGGGCAGCGAGCGTTCTCTGGCCCCGCTGAACGTCTCGAACGGGGCGCAGAAGTGCGCGCATGCAACTGACGGGTGCAAAATCGCAATTAGGGAGAGCTGGGCTTTGGAAGGGATGCTATTTAAACGTCGAAAATCACGACGACGCCCTTCGGAACGCGCCGACTCGCCTTGCGGTCGACGCCGAACGCTTCAAACCCCTGGCGCTCCAGCTTGGTCGAGAGCTTGGCGGGCCCAGCGAAAGTCCCGACGCGCGCCAAACGGGTCGCCGCCCCCGCGGGGGCGCCAGGCCCCGCGGGGGCGCCGGCGCCGCGAAGGTCCACGCGCCCCCCCCAGGTTGCCCTCCTGCGCTTGCTCGCCGCCTCAGCCTCGACGCCATGGAGCCTCGCAATCGGCGGAAGGCTCTGACTTGGCGGGAAATGCAGCCCCAAAGCTTGTCAAATCTGGGGGGGGCGGACGTCGAAGTGACGGGCGTCGTCGACGTAGCTGCCCCTTCTGGGAAAGACGCCGAAGGAAGCTTTGCCTGCCGAAGCGGCGATCGAGAAGGGGGAGCGCGCCCTCGACAGACGCGTGCTCACGGGGGCCGACTCTGGGCTTGATGATGCCGGCACGCTCCCATCTTATGGCGTCGCGTCCGGAGTCCAAGACTGGGCGACTGCCGTTGCCGGGGGGCCGCAGGTGATCGCGCTCCTCCCCGTGGCCCCCCTGGGCCTGATACTCATCACTGCATGTGCTCCGAAAGCGGGTGGGGCCCTCCGCAGACGCCCCCGCCGCCGACGCTCTTGCAGCTAAACTGGGCGCCCCCGGAGCAGCTCTGCCCCGACTTCTCTCTCATCGTATTTGCCCAGGTTGCAGTTGAAACAGATCGGGCGGCCGTCGACTCTCCGGGCGCGCTCGCCGATCAGCTGCCGCGGCATCCGGGGCCCATGCCCTTGGCTTTTGCTCCAGGGGGCGCCCCGGCCGCCGCTGCCGCTGACCCCCGCCCCAAGCGCGACCAGCTTTAGAGGCCTTGGCGCCGCGGGGCCCAACGGAGATCGCCGAGGTCTTCTTGCGCCGCGCGCCCCCAGGCGGCTCCGCCGACGCCGCGAAGAAAAAAAAACCTGGCGGGTCCGCCGCCCTGCCTGACCTGGAGGAGGCCATGGGAAGAGCGTTTCTCCAGAGTGGCGGAATACGCCAACTCCAGCTGCCTCGAGGGCCCCAATCGCGGCAAAATTCAAACATGCTGCGGCCCCCCAGGGGGCGCGCGTGAGCCCTGAAGCCTGCGCGTGGAGTGGTGGGGGCCCGCCTTTGCGGCCCGCGACAAGGCCGGAGATCCCGAGATCGGATCCCACCACTGGATTTCGCGGCGCAGCTTCCGAATCAAATGCCTGGCCCTCGCCGGGGAGGCCCTTGCTTCTATGGTGCCGAAGCCAGTCTCATCGACGTCAAGCGTCGGCTGCCTGGAGATCCTCGACCTACCCTCGCAACGTGATCGAGTATGAACCCAAAAGAAAATGAAGCCCGCGAAGACGCTGTCTTTCACTTCGCTCGCGACAAACGTGACGAAGCGCTCGAAGTACGAAACGATCTCGACCGCGAGTGGGTCTTCCTTCCTTGTCAAAGCCTTGCGTTGAAAAGGACTCATACGAAGCCCCAGCACACCTCCTGCTTTCGAGCGCCTTGTCCACGCCGACGAGCCCAACGAGGTCCTTGCAGAACGCGAGGGCCCGACGAACGGAGGTCCCCCGAATGGGCGGGAAGAGCCAGTCGTTCAACTACTTCGCGCAGTCGTAGTTCGGCCATATTTTATTTTCTAACTCATCATCCATTAATTAATTGTTGTTATAAAAGAAATAAAAAAAAAAGAAAAACAACAATTAATTGGATGATGAGAGAAAATAATATTAAATGAAAATTAATGTAAACGAAGTGATGCTGCGCACAATAATCCATTGCTTTCTCTTCTTTCATTGTGTTCTTTCAAAGGAAAAGAAAGAAAGAACACAATGAAGAGAAAGCGGATTATGTGCCAGCACTTCGTTTACAAACCTGGCGGTGCATCAGCTGAGCTTCAATTAAAGGTTCTCTCTTCATTTCCTAAAAGAAAAAGAAAAGGAAATGAGGAGAACCTTGAAGCTCAACCGCCAGGTAATTCCTTTCCAAAAAGAGAGAAAAAGTGATCAATCTGGGCCAATGTTAATGCCGCTCATCAAAATAAAAGAAAGGACAGCGGCTATTGGCCCAGAATCACTTCTTTCATCTCTTGGAAAGGAATTGTTGACGGCACGATCGATCTCCTATTTCTTTCCTGTGTCTGTTGGCGGGGTCTTAAGACCCAAGCGAAGCTTGCCGCCAACAGATTGACCACAGGAAATGAAAAAGGATCGATCGTTTAGCCGTCAACTGATAAGAGAAAACAAGTGATGCCATGACGATCATAAGTTACGAGCTGATCCACAGATCACAGCTAAACGCTGGCTCGTAACAGATCGTCATGTTGACATCACGTTTTCTCTTATCACTTTCCTTTTTGACTTTCTTTCTTTTATAAAAATTCATTAACTGATCTACAAGAAAGAAAGAACACGATCAGTTAATAATTAATGTTTAATTATTTTTCTTTTCTGTTTCCTTTCCACAGGCGTCTTCTTTTCTTCTTTTTGATCTTCTGCTGGCCAGCAACGCTGGGCTCTTAAGATCAAGCCAGCAGTCAAAAAGAAAAGAAAAGTAAGCCTGTGGATAAGGAAACGGAGGACCCATTAAAGGAAAAGAAAAAGTGAAAACGAGATGGCAATCAATCGAAGATTGAAACAAAATTGCCATCATTTTCCGTTTTCACTTTTATTTTCTTTTCCTTTAATAACCAAGGGTCCTCCACTTCCTTTCATGAAAGAAGGAAAAGTGTTGACCTCGTGAGCATGTGCTGATGCACTTATCGAATGCTCACTTTGAGGTCACATCTTTTCTCTTTTTCAGAAAGGAATTATGGCCCGTCCGTACACGTTTTCTTTCTTATGGCCGATGAAAGAGCGATCGCTGCAGCGAGATCTTCGATCAAACCGTCAGGTTTTCGCTCTTTCTTCTATCGGCCATTAAAAGAAAGAAAAGACGGGCCATTGAAAGAGATGGGTTTCAAGACGTGAGACTATTGCTGGCGGGCATCAGGCCCCAATTTCATTGGCCAGCAATTGCGTCTCACGTCCAAACTCACTCTTTCGTCTCTTAGACTCACCAATAGGCGGACACAAACAACTTTCCTTTCAACTTTTACAAACAAAAAGAAAAGAGAAAGTAAAAGAAAATTGCTATTAAAGAAAATGATTATGAAAGAGAAATTTCTGTCTCTGAACCAATCGGTGGATGATTAATGAGCTGAGGCTCTCATCCACCATTACGATTGGTTCATAAGAAGACAGAATTATTTCCTTTCATTAATCTGTTTCTTTCTTTCCTTTCTAATATTAATAAAAAAGAGAAAAATAAAAGAAAGTCAGTTGATGGCATACAAATAATTCCCTGAAGGAATTATGTCATCAACAGAATGACTTTCTTTTTTTCTCTTTTTATTAATAGAAAGGAAAGGATGAGAGCCAATAACCTTCGTTGAAGAAAAGAAAAAAGAAAGCGTTTGGAAGTTGAAAGCACTGCAGTGCCGATCTCAAGATCGCTTCCAAACCAATGCTTTCTTTTTCTTCTTCATCGAAGGATGGCTCTCATCTACCGTCTCTTAAAGAAAAATGAAAAGAAAAAAATAAATTAATAATTGCAAACAATTATTTTTCAAAATTTAATTTTTCTTTCTTTTCTTATTTTTCTTTATTAAGAGACGGTAAGAGAGAAGATGTCAAGAGCTTATTGCTTTCCTTTCATGTGTGCGTCAGCATTATGCTGGCACGATCACGTGCACGCACACATTTAAGAAAGGAAAGCTTAACGGCTCTTGACTTACAATCTTCTCTCATTACACTTTCTCTTAACTTCTTCTTCCCCATGGATTTATATTTTATTTTCTTCTCTCATTATTAAAAATAAAATATTATAAATCCATGAGGGGAAAGAAGAAGAGAGAAAGTGAAGATGGGCCCATAAATCCTTTTCTTTATCTTGGTCGTGAGCGTGAGCTTTCATCTTCAGGATGAACGACCAAAGAAAAGAAAAATAATGAATGTGGGAAAGAAGTTGTTAAGGAAAGAATAGTTGGTGGGCCCTTATGAAAGAAAGAAAAAGAGAAAAGAATTAATTGTGCGCAGGCATATCAATGCCATCGTGTGCGCACATTCTTTTCTCTCTCTCTTTCATTTAATAAGGGCCCACTGAGTCTCTCCATTTCCTCTCTTTCTTTTCTCTTTCAAAGGAAAGAACAAGAGAAAAGACATGACAAGGAAATGGAGGATGGCGGTCAGCTGAAAGCTGAGCACTTAATGTGCCCGCCATCAATACACGCCTTCTTGACAATCAATCTTTTCCCTTTCACTATTTCTCTTTTAATTGATTGCTTAGAAGAAATTAAAAATGCAATCAATTATTAAAAGAGAAAGTGAAAAAGGGAAAACAGATTGATTCCAAGGCGTGTATTCTTTCATTTCTTAAAGAAATGAAAGGTGGGCCCTTCTCTTTCTCTCTTTTCTTATTTGAAGCGTTCAGCTAAGAGCTGAGGCTCAAACGCTTCATTTAAGAAAAGAGAAAGAGAAAAATGGGCCCACAATTCCTTTTCCAGCGATGCCTCACCATAATCTCCTACGTTTGATCTCATCATTAAGATGAAAATTGATCAAACCGGAGATTATTGGTGATCGCTGGTAAAGGAATTGAAGCCTGACGGTGGGAATAATGCCAACTTCACAACTTTGAAAGAGAAAATGAAAGCGATCAGTCTTCGACTGGCCAACATGTGGCTTAATCGCTTTCTCTCTTTCAAAAGTTGTGTTGGCATTAATTCTGTCAGGCTTCCTCTCTCTCGACCGTCTCTTAAAAGAAAAGTGAACATTTTATTGGCGGTGAGCTTAAGCTCAGTCTCTCAGGACTTAACCGCCAATAATCACTTTTCTTTAATAAGAGACGTAAGCTCGAGAGAGAGATTCATTTTCTTTATTTTTAAAATAAAAGTTTATCAATCAATTGTTAAAAGAAAGAAACAAAAATAACAATTGATTAAACTTTTATTTAAAAATAGAAAATGAATAATAAAGAAAAAAAATAGATTTCCTAAAGATTTCTTGGTTATTAGCTGTCAGTGAGCTTATTCTTGACATAAGGAAAGAGACGAATAAGCTGACAGCTAATCAAGAAATCTTGGAAAACAATTATTTTTTCTTTATTGAATCCTGACATTCACCGCCAACGATCTTTTCTTTATTAAATGTGTGCTGTGAGATCAGCCTCATGCTGATGCACACATTAAAGAAAAGAATCGTCAATGGCGGTTAAATAGTTGTCAGGATTCCTTTCCTTTATTTTATAAAAGAAGAAAAAAAGGACAAGGAGAATAGAAGCGAGACAGTCTTCAAACTGGCACTGCAGTGCTTCTCGCTTCCTCCTTTTCTTTTTCTTTTTTTAAATAAAGGAAAGCTTTCACTGGGTCCTTAATCTTTTCTTTTCTTACAAATTAAAATTAGAAAACAATAAATTTCTGAAGAAATGTTTTCTTTAAATTTGTAAAAAAGAAAAGATGGGACCGTGAAAGGATGACCGCAATACCTTTTCTTTCATTTCTTCTCTTTGTGGGCGATTAGTCTTTTTTCTTTTCATGAACGCCCGCAATAGAAAAGAAAGAAAGAAGGTATTCATGCGGTCATCTATTTTCTTCTTAAAAATCATTTTCATGTAAAATCTAATTTTCCTTTTTAACAATTTCTTTTTCTCTTTGAAAGAAATTAAAAGGAAAAGATTTTACAGAAAATAATTTTTATTAAGAAGAAAATAATAGCCGTGTGGATGAACATTCCTTTCCAATAAGAGCTCTTCCGTCTCGTTCCTTTTCTCTTTTATTTAAGAGACGGAAAAGAGCTCTTGGGAAAGGAATGACATCTTATCACACGGCTATTAGATCACAGGCTAACATATTATCCGCTGACAGCATTTCCGTGTCTTTTCTTTTCTTTGAAGAAAGGAAATGCTGTCATTAGCGGATAATATGATTCCTAAGCCTGTGATCAATTTCCTGTTGAATAATAACTTTCATTTCATTGTGGCCTCTTGTTTCCTTTTTCTTAATGGCCACAATAAAGAAATGAAAGTTATCAACAGGAAATTATTTCCCAACAGTTATTTCTTTAAAAGAAAATGTAAAGGAAAAGGAAGTATGTAAACGCTCTCCCTTCTTTTCTCTTGCGTTTACATTAATAATTCCTTTTCCCATTTTCTTTTCTTAAAGAAATACGGACCTGCCCATGAGGTAAGGTAGCGTCTGGGCCCCGCCAAGTCCAGGATGCAAGACCACTTCAGCAGGGCCTTTTCCTTCCTGAGGTCCTCGACTATCGCCTCGCAGCTCGTGTCTCCTCGCACGGCGGCCTTCGCGAAGGCATCGCGCGCGCCTCCCTGGCGCCCGCGTCCAAGTGCCCTCGAAATAGGAGGGTCCACCCTCTCCGGGGGCGTGGGGAGTGGGGACGCCAAGCCATTGGGTGCCAGCGGAAGCGGAGTGCGCGCGGAAATTGTACCCCTCGGGCCCATCACCGCCGACAGCGCTGGCGTTTCCTATAGGAGCGGGAGGCCTGTAGGCGTTGCGCGCAGGAGCTCGCGGAACGCCGCGTCCATGGCGGCGGGCTCCTTATGTTACCGGAGCGTGCTGACTTTAATTGGCCACGCGCCCGTGGGTGCAGCTCCACGTGATCGCTGGCCGCGCCTGGCCACCCCGAAATGCGGGCCAAGGCCAGAAACTGACGGCAGCGTGGGGGGGACCAGCGCTCCCCCGAAGGCGAGCTCCAGCTCTGCCCCGCTGGGCGGATTCAACAACAGCAAAGCCCCGAATACACCCCCTTTGATAACCTCAAGAACTAAAGAAGAGTAAGACGCGCCCCGCCCCCCTTTGGGCCGAGGGCGCGGATGAGCTTAGCTTGAGCCAGACTGACGCGGGTGAGTCAAAATGGGGCCCCCCTGGCGGGAGGCAACAAATCCTGCCCCCCCCCCCCCCCTCACCTGTGGAGAGCGCTAGTATGTGAATTCGACTGACGCGCATCGTGTTGCATCTACATGGGCACGCAATTTAACAAAATGAGGCCCCCCCCCTGGGGGACGGCGCGCGGGATCTAGTGGATGCCATGTAACAGCTCTGGGGTGACGCCACCGCTACGAATTCCTGCTGCAACTCCAAAGATGTAGGCTGTCCTACGCAATCCTCCCCCTCCCCCCAGCGCGCTGGACAGAGGAGCGGGTCGCTTGCCCCAAGACAATCCCGTCCAGGCTGCGCCCAGAATGTCTCCGCCCAAAGACTGCCCCAGATAGCCCGAAGACGGCCCAGAGAGGGCATCAAACCGGCTGCCGAACGCGCCAGTTTGCCTCAGATAGTCCCACGTGGGAATGCCCGAAAGAACGCCGAACGTCTCCGCCCAAAGTTTGCCCCAGACAGCCCAAGACGGCCCAGAGAGGGCCTCAGACCGGCTTCCAAACGCGCCAGATGGCCTCAGACAGTCCCACGCGGGGATGCCCGAGAGAACGCCGATGAAATCCGAGCGGGCCTCCACAGGCCCCCGCGAAGACCCGGGAAGGCCCGAGGGCCCAAAATGGTCCTATAGAGGGCCCCTCCCTGCAGTCAACACGCATAACAAGGATGCATGATAAGTATGCCAGCGCGCCTTGGAAGGCCATGTCGACTCTTTTCGGGCGGGGTGCAGCCTGCAAAAATGGCCAGGGATGGGCCGCAAAGGAAAGATGCAAGGGTAACTGTGGAGAGCCGCTCCTCCTTACTGTCCACGTTGACTGTCGTGTTCCCCTCCATCATGTCCCAAACGACTGGACGAACATGCTGTTGATTTGCGTGGCCGCATTTTCACACTGCGTCTCTCGACACAGCCGTTGCAAAAAGGAAGGGGGCGGCGGTGACTCACAGTAGGCGTCTTCGATAGTTACGCGTTTACGCCCAGTTGTCAGGAACAGTGGTTGGCGAAATGGGGTCGCCAATTGAAAACGAGGCATGCCATAAGCAGGCAGCAGTATCAGGTCACTCCACTTTCGAGCATATGCCACGAAGGCACATGCAGCTCTAGGAAATGCTGCGAGCGGGGCAACATTGCCTGCGCTATGAGTGCATGTCCCTCGGGCCGTAAGAACGCGTCGCGCAAGCCGCCACAGCGGAAGACAAAAAGCACGGACAGAGCTAGGGGATCAGCACTCCCGCCGATGCCGCCGCGCTCTCGACGCTACAGGCCCTCCCTCCCCCCCAACATCCACGGCAACTCCGAGCACGATTGGCATGTGTACATGGCGACACGCGCGGTTCGTCCTTCAGGGAAACTGCAACAACAGGTTCGGCGACATTCCAAAGGCCCCCACGGCATCAGGAGCGTCGCTGCAGTACTAGGCGGGCCGTTGGTGCACGTTCGTGCGTTAGGCAATCAACACCGCAGGCGCTGAGCTTCAAGTGTTCAACCCCACACCAACACCACCTTTACTTATTTTCTGTGTCGGGTACGCAGTGAAGTGTGCCTGCACGTGCGTTCCCACAGCTGGGCCCTCGCCCGAAGCAAGGCAGGCCCACCGGGTTCTAGGCTCATGGGACGGGAGTGCGCATTGCAGTGCCGCGGACGAAGCTCGAGTAATTATGCTCTGGTCCTCCTCTTCCTCCTCCTCGCCCCCCCTGCCCTCTGTCCCCCTCCCTCCTTGCCGCTCGCAACTCAGCGAGAGCGCCGCAGGGTCAGGCCTCCAACCAACGCCTAAAGGTCAAACCTGGTCCTCAACTCCCACCCCCCCGCCCCCCCTCCCTCGGGCGGCCCACCAAGACGGCCAAAGAGGCCCCAGAGAAGCCCCCAAAGGCCCCCAACTGGCCCAAGGAGGCCCCAAGATGCTTCCAAGAGGCTCCAAGAAAGCTCCCAGGAGGCCCCAAGAGTGTCCCCGTAGGCTCCCAAAATGCCCCCTCCTCCTCCTCCTCCTCCTCCTCCTCCTCCTCCTCCACCTGCTGCTCCTCCTCCTCCTCCACCTCCTCCGCTTCCTCCTGATCTTCCCCGCCATCGTCCCCCAAGTGTTCCACTAAGTGTTTCCACAACGGTTGAGGGAACACATGGTCCAATAGCTTGGCGGAGCGCTTGCCACAACGCTCGGCCACATGGGCGATTCTAGAAGGCAACGAGCGGAGGTGACTCGCCGTAGGAGTCTTCGATCCGCCGCCCCCTGTAGTCTTGCCACAGGGGTACCCGGCGTGCTGAACCCTATGCGGTTTGGTTTTTGGGGCTCAAGATGGCTTCTAAGATTGTCACATTGACCCAAGATGGCCTCCAAGGTGGCCCAAGATGGCCCAAATTGCCTCCGAGTTCGGCGAAGAAGCCACCAAGACGGCCCAAGATGGCGCCAAGACGCCTCCGAGTCCGCCCATGAAGCCTCCAAGATGGCCCAAGACGACCCAAGAGGCCCCCAAGAGGTCTTCAAGACGGTACAGGAGGCCTCCAGGAGGGCGCCCAGGAAGACCCGAAGAGGCCCAAATCATTGATTTGCCTTTAGTTGCTGTAGGATTCGGCCTTCCGACGGCCCGAGACGGCCCGAGAGCTCCCAAAGATCGCCCCAGGATCGCCCCAGAGCAGGATGGCCCCAGAACGGCTCAAGAGGCCCCCAACAGGTCTCTGAGATTGCCCAGAAGGCCTTCAAGGGGGCCTCCAGCAAGGCCCGAAGAGACCCAAATCATTAATGTTGGTTTTTGGCGGCTTGGGGCAGTTGTTCCCCTTCGGCCTTCTGACGGCCCGAGACGGCTCAAGAGCACCCAACGATCGCCCAAGAGGCCCCCAAGATGGCCCCAGAACGGCCCAAGATGCCCCCTAAGACGGCCCCCAAGAGGCATCCAAGACGCCCAAGTTGGCCTGCAAGACGGCCCTGGAACACCCCGATGAGGCCCCAAATCGGCCCAGAGTAGCCCCCAAGACGGCGTCCGAGAGCGTCAGACGGGCCAGGAGGCCACCAAGACGGCCTAAGATGGCTCCAAGATGGCCCAAGACGGCCCAAGAGACCTCCAACAGGTCGCCCAAGAGGCCTCCAAGAGAGCCTCCAGGAAGGCCCGAAGAGGCCAAAATCACTGATTGTCTGGATGTTTCCGTAGGGTGGTTCCTACTGACGCCCAAGAGGCCCCCAAGACGGTCCAAGAGCACCCCAAAGATCGCCCCCAAATCATCCAATATGCCTCCAAGATGGCCCCAGAACGGCCCAAGAAGCCCCCAAGAGGGCCCCAAGAGCACCCAAAGACGGCCCAAGAGGCCTCTAAGACGCCAAAGTTGGTCCCCAAGACGGCCAGGAAGCACCCCAAGAAGGCCCCAAGTCGGCCCAGAGAGGCCCCCAAGATAGCTTCCGAGAGCGTCAGACGGGCCAGAAACGCCATAAGACGGCCAGGCCAAAGAGGCGCCCGAGAAGCCCCCAAAGGCCCCCAAGAGGCCAAAGGAGGCCCCCAAGATGCCTCTAAGACGCTCCAAAAAAGCTCCCAGGAGGCCCCAAGAGTGTCCCCGTAGGCTCCCCAAATGCCCCCTCCTCCTCCTTTTTTTTTTTTTTTTTTTTTTTTTAAAAAAAAAAAAAAAAAAAAAAAAAAAAAAAAAAAGCAACCTTCATGCCTCAGAAGGCTCCCGAGACCTCGCCCAGCGACAAAAACAGGCCGTACCCGAAGGAGGACACGTGGAGCATGGAGCGAGACACCTCCGCATTCATGTACTGGTGCATCTCGCTGGCGTTCAGGCCGAATTGCGAAGACCGAGCCCACAGAGACGAGCGACGGCGCGATCTCGGCGGCAGCCACATTCAAAACGCACGCATCCGTGCACAACTGTACCAGGAAGCCCCGAGTCCGAGAAAATAAAATGCCACCACAGACGCACGAAACCATAGGCCTGGTATCCGAATACACAAGAAAGTCAGCGATCCAACCAGCACATGATCACTCTGGGTCCACACCGTCGGAGTCGTCGAAGACGAGCAAACGAGGAGGAAGCCCAGGAGCCCAAGAAGGCGGCGGCGCATCTGAAGTGAAAAGGCGGCCCTCTCCAGGATCAGGTGGGAGCCCGACGGGCACCCACTGTGCGCTGCTCGACCCGCCCTCAGAGGCGACCACAACGGGGGAGCGGGACCCCGATGCGGGCTGATATACTGCAGCCTCCTGCTTGACGATCTCGGATACAGCATCAGGAAAAATCTGCTGCTCAGTGGAGGCGCTGTCGTGCACGTCGGAGTGGGCCTCCTCCTCCTCCTCCTCCTCCTCCACCTCCTCCGCCCCCTCCTGATCTTCCCCGCCATCCTCCCCCAAGTGTTCCCCGAAGGGTTTCCACAACGGCTGGGAGAACGCATGGTCCGATAGCTTGGCCGAGCTCTTGCCCCGAGGCTCGGCCACATGGGCCGTTCCAGAAGGCAGGGGGCGGCGATTATTCGCCGTAGGCGTCTTCGACAATGTCGAGTATCCCGAAAATGTCTAAACAGTGTCTGTCCAACACGCTGGCGAGGTGACGAACGCGCCTCCCGGGGCCCGACACGTGAACACCGTCCAGTGTCGATACTTCCCGGGTGCTCGAAGTTCCTTTTGGTGATCCAGGCTACGCCATAACTCCATGCCCTGATAGAGGGAGGGAGAGGGATCGGGGAGGCCACAGGAGGCAGAAGGTGGGGGCCCCTCTTCGGGAGCGGCCAAGAGGGGGGTGTCCAAGAGGGGGGGGTGCAAATCATGACCGGCGGCATGTGCGCGGCCCAGCGGGGGGGCCAGGGACGTAATGAACTGAGAAGAGGCGCCAGGAAATCTGGGGAAATATCATGGCCCACGCCATAATATCCACCCCCCCCTAGTCATCACCCCCCTCTTTTCCGCCCCCGACCTCTCCGGCCAGCCCCTGCCGGCTCGCCAGGCCCACGGCTCGCGCGGAGAGCGAGGCGTCCGCTCGAGAGCCCAGCGGTGCGGCGCCCGGGGGGCAGCCCACTCTAGATCGGGGCCTGCGCGGACGGCGTGGGGGTGGTTAGGAAGAGCACGGGGACCATGACCAAGACTGACCGTGGAAATGCCGCGTCGATCTTGGCAACCGTCGATCTCAGTCAGCGTCAACTCGAGGGTTCTCCTCGCGAATCGGCGGCGGCAGGCACGGACCATGACCAAGATCGGCATCGACGAGATCCCGCGACATCTTGGCCATGGTCCCAGTGACTCTTCCATCGGCACCCTGCCTCAGGGCATGCGCAGGCGGAGCCACGATGCCGTCAAAGCGACAACTTCGAATTTTTCGCGGGGGCGGCTTGCCCGCTGCTGGCGGCGGGGCCAGCCGACGACGAGGTCGTGGCGGCCTCGCCGGCCTGCTCCCCTGGCGTGTCCTCGGGCGACGATGCCATTGGGGAGGAAACTGAGAGGGATCATGCTCCCGCTGCTTACCGCCCCTGCGCCAGCTCTTGGCTTTCCTCTCCTCCTCCTCCTCCTCCTCCTCCTCCTCCTTCTCCGCCATCGCCGCTCTGGCTGCAGGGGCCACTGTGCCGCGCGAGGAGGGGCTCTGGTGGAACGCCCTGCTACTGCGCTGATCGCGGCGGCGGCCCGGGCGACTGCACAAGCTTACGCGCCACGCCGCACGTTCGCCGCGGTAGCTCGCACTGCGATGTCCGCCTCGCTCTGTGCAGTGGCGGCATCGCGAGCTGGAGGCGGTGCAAAGCGGCGAAGACAACGACAGTGCCGGGACGACACGGTGGTCCACGACACGGCGGGGCTTCGCCGGCCCCGGACGAGGGGCGGAGGCGTTGCCGCCGCCGCCGCAAGCTGAGCGGAGCGCTGCAGCGCGGAGTGGAAGCGTGCGCGGCGCCAGTGGGGGCGCGCACTGGCAGCGCACAGAAGGGGGCTTGGGCGAGGCCGCCGGTGGCCTTCAGGCAAGCCAGGGGGCGCTTCTTGGAAGCTCTTATCGGGCGTCGCTGGAAGAGCCCTTGGCCGAAGGTGCCCCCAAGATTCCCAAGGAGGCCCCCACGGCCTCCAGAGGACCCCTCACGAGACCCAGAAGGCCCCACGGCTTCCAAAGTGGAGCGGAAAGCTGGGGGGTCTGAAGCTCTCCCGCCCTGCGAGCAGCCGGCCTCCGACCCATCCTGAACGGCCCTCGCCGCGCCCCCCTCTGCGAAGGCCGCGCCCCTCGTCACGCCCGCCCTTGCGCGCCGCCGCCCGGATGGAGCGGGCGCTGCAGCGCACCTCCCACGCGCCGCCCAGCGGACCCTGAGCGGGTGGAGCCGCCTGCCGAGGGCGACCCCCCTGTGCGCCTGCGGCCAGGCCGATGGCGCGCAGAGGGCGGATGCTCCCTGCCGGCGCGGGGCGCCGCGGCGGCCCCGCCAAGGCGCGCGGGGCGCAGAACCATCGCTGCTTTGGTGTCTGCACCCTCGGTTCACCAGCACCCCCAGTGCGGGACTCAAGCACGCGTCCTACGGACTGGAGGTCCAAAGCCTCGCCTGTCAGGCCAACGGGGGGGGCCTACGCACATCATGCACGTGGCGGGCCCGATGCTCCAACGCGGCGTCCATCGCCCCCCCCCTTTCTTCCCTGCCGCGCAGGCGAGTGGCCGACTGTGTCACTCTTGCCCCCGCCGCTCCCGACCCTGCCACTCCGCCCGCGGACCCCCCGCCCGCTCCCCCCGCCCGCGACTCTCCTCCCGCCTGCTCCCACCGGCGGACCCGTCGAGGGCGAGCCGCGCCGAGGGCGAGGCCCTGCCTGGGGCGCCCGGGGGGCAGGCGCAGCGGGGGGGGCCTCCCGGTGCCCTCGGAGGGCCTCTTGGGGAGCGCTTGGGCCGCCTCGGGGCTCTCTTGGCCCGTCGGACGCGCTCGGAAGCCTTCTTGGGGGCCTGTCAGGGCCGTCTGGGGCCTTGGGGCCACCTTGGGGCGCCAGGGCACTCTTGGAGCCCTCTTGGAGGCCTCTTTAGCTGCCCTGGGGCCCTCTTGGGGGCGTTCTGGAGCCGGGGCCCGGGCGGCCACGTCGCTGCTGCGCGGGGGCGCTCCGCTGGAGGCGATCGCGGGCCCGGCGGGGCACTGTGGCGCGCGGGCGCGCGCCGAAGGCGCCTGCGGGGGCCAAGCCGCCGCGAGGGGCGCCAGGTGGGCGTGCGCGGGCCGCAGAAGGCGGGCGCGGAGGGCCGTCGGCAACCTCGTTCGGCGGAGGTCTCGGAACGGGCGCGGCGGCGAGCGGTTGCTCCGCGGAGCGCGGCGGCGTCGAGGCGAGAACGGCGTCGTGCGCTCTGTTTCACCTCAAACACACCCCCACAACAGCTCACCAAAAGGAGCCGGCCGCGTGGAGATCAGCAGTGAGGACAAACATTTCCTGGTCAGGTGCCGCTGTCACGGAGGTGCCCATGGAACTCGTCGGGCCGAGAAGGAAGAACGAGTGGGAGGGCGCCGCGCCGTGGGGTGGAGGCGGGGGGGGGGCTGCGGGGCGGGGGAGGGGTGATGCGAGCGAGGGTGCGCCCAGAACCGAGGGCGAAGCAATGAAGCATGGCCTTCTCCTGCCCTGCCCCTCTGCTTTCGGGCGCACGCTGGCGTGGAGATCTGGCGCATGGATTGCCCGCTCCACGGATCGGGGAGCGCGCCCCCGAGACGTGCACCCCCAGCGCCGCCTGCCGCGGCCACGGCGCGCGCCGACCCCGCGCGGCACGGGGCCAAGTCGCGGATCCACGCGCCCGAGGCCGCGCCTGCGCCTCCTCGGTGCCTCCGCCCCCCCCCCGGGCCTCGCTCTGGGCATCCTGCCTTCGGGGTGCGCGTCCCGCTGCCCACGCCCTGCGCCACGCCGCCCGTGGGGCAGCGGGGGCGCAGGGCCAGGAGCTGGGCCCGCCAAGCCAGACCGCCGCTCGGGACCCCCTCCCCTCGGGCTGGGGACCGTGTCCTCGGTGACGTCCTCCTCGGGTGCTCCTGCTCATCTCTCCTCTTGTCTTGGCCATACTCTGGGCGACGGAGTTCGCAGCGTGTGGACGCTCCCTGCAAGCGGCTCAGAGAACGTGCGATCAACTCTGATAAGCAACACAATCACCTCAGTGCAGACTACGCGGCGCAGTAGGTGCGAAGACAACCGGAAAAAAGAGAAGCCCGCGAGGGCAAGAGTATCAGTGATGTGATGATGGTAAGGAAGTCCACGGTGACACTATAATCCCCCGCCCATCTCCGGCGAAGAACCCCACCTTCCCAGCGAGCGTCGCCCTTGCCGAGAGCCTACATCGCACAGGGCCAGATGTTACGATGCGGGTCGTCTCGCCTCCTCCTCCTCCTCCTCCTCCTCCTGATCCCTGCTCCTTCACCCATCCCGGAGGCTTCCGAGAGGGCGTCGCCGAGAGGCGCCTCCTAAATGGTTTGTAAATGTCTTGCTCCTCGATCAGATGGAAGGGGGCTTCAGGAAGAGGATGATCAGAAAGAGGAGGACAAAGAGGAAGAGGAGGAGCATGAGAATGACGATGATGGGGCTGAGCAGGAGGACGAGGAGGCAGATGATGACGGCTTCAGGAGAACAGGAGGTGGAGAAAGGAGCGGTGGGTGGATGGGGTGGAGAAAGACGTGGACGAGGAGGCAAAAAACAGCGGGAGATGGAGGGGAAGGAGGACGATTAGGATGGGGAGAGCTCCAGGGAAGGATGGTGGGTAATCAAACGTTGATCAGAAGATGGACGAGGAGAGGGGAATGAGAATGATGCTGAGGAGCAGGAGGAGAAAGTTGTGGAAGAGGAGGGTGAGTGACACGTGCAACACGGGGTATGAATACGAGGAACATCACAATTTAACCAGCCCTCTTCGCTGAGGTGGTCTGGGGGGCTTCCTCTTCCGACCCCCTTCTTCTCCATAAGGGGAAGGAACTCCATGGATGCATCCTTTTCTCCTGCCGCATCCCCTGCGATGCGTGGGAGCGTCCAATATGACACAATAACGTCCCAGATGACCCGAGATGGCCTCCAATGAGGCGTAACGTTGACGATGATGGCTTAAACTGCCATCCAGCATACCTCCACGAGGTCCCAAGAACGCCCCAAGACAGCTCCGAGTGGCCACGGATCCTCCCAAAGAGGCCCCATCGAAAAGCCGCCAAAATCCTTTCGACACCTTTGGGGAACCAACGATTGCTGCAATCTCGCAATTTTGCTTCCCATGATCTCCTGCGGCGCCTCATTCAACGCGGCCTCTGCGGCCGGCCAGGAAAACATCTATGGCTCACCCCCGGGTCCGCTCGGCATGTTCGAACATGTCGGATTGGCGGAACCATATTCTAGCGTTCGGCAAACTTCAATTCTCAAATTGTAGCCTCTCCCCCGTCTCTCTTCCACCACACACTTCCGCACTTCCCTGGCCAAAACGACTCGCCTGGGCATCCGTTCCGGAAGGCCAGCTGGGGAGATACTCGAAACGCAAAAGATCCCCGAGGATGTCGGCATCGCGAGGGTATTTTCTCATCCATCGTCTATGCTGATCTCGGGTCCAAGAAACGGCCTCGACAGGCCGAACAAATATGCAAACTTGGGCACACATTGATTTGCGGTTTGGCGACTTACGATTGCTTTTTCCAGCAAGAGGTTCACAAACGCCCAGACCCCTTCCCCGGGGCCAACGTTCATCCAGGGCAATTTTTTGATGTTCCGCTACAACACACAGAATGCCACACACGATAGTAGTACGTAACATGCTCCACATGAAGCGAACGACATTCTGCATTCCCTTTATCTGGAGGTCTAGTAATGCACAATGCACGTCGCATACATATATCACAGTGTGAGCAACACTGCCCAGCACGCATGCTCTACATCTTATCGACACGAAGCGTGAATGACTTGGCACGCGACCTGAAGCAATAATGAAAACTTGCATTCACTCAGATGGGAAGTTCGAAGATCGAAGTATGTGGCTACTCTGCGTCTCTTTGTAGGCGGGGGGGCGTCACCCCCGCCGACAGCCCCACATCGACCCAGGGCAGCCACCGCGCGCCGAAGGCGCCCCGACCCCCGTCGCGGCGCGACGACGAGGCGAGGTTGACCCCCGTCGCCCCCCCCGCCACTCCACGCTTATTAGGAAACCCAGGGTCGGCTTGTTTCTGGGTCAGTGGATGCTTCCTTTGGGGCCGAATAGATCTTGATAACGACTCAGAGGTGGCACCACAGTTTGCGGTCGCGCAATTATCCCAAGTGGGGGTCATTCTTTCGTCCCGCGGACGATGGGAATACCACCAGAGGTAACCCGCCTGCGGCCCCACGAGCCCCCCATGTTGGTCCGGGCCCAAAAACTATGGGACCTCTTCGGGGTCCTGCAAAACTATCTTGCTTTATCATCTCCGGGGGGCCGGGGGCCCCGGGTAGCGGCAACGCCTGGGCGGGGCGGGGCACATCGGGTCGGGGGTGCGCTGCGATCGCCACAGTACGCGCGCGAGCACCAGCATGTGGGTGGGGTGGGGGGAGCGAGGCCCCCTTTCCCCCCCACGTACGATGGTTGCCGTTACCCAGGGGGCGGCGCTGGACCCCCCTCCCTGGCGCGCGGAGCGCGCCAGGAGCAGCGCCGGAGGCGCCACCAGCGGGGCCAGCGCGGATCCGAGAAATCCGCGCGGACCTCCGAGTTTTTATGTTTATGTCATTGCCCGTTCCCTTAGGGCTGGCCCCGCTGCGTACCAGAACATGGCACACAATCTCTTCGTGGGCACCCAGGCCTCTAAACCCCTTGCCCACGGCCGGCCTTTCACTCCGCAGCATTTTGTTTTCTTGTTGGCTGCCCTGGGGCCCGATGCGCCTGTAGGCCAGCAGCGGCGAACAACCAACCGTCGTGCGGATGTCTGGGCCTTGGCGGGCCCTCTCAGGAGGCAACTCAGGGGAGATCTTTGCAAGAACGGTGAAGCTGGATGAAGGGGCCATGGAACCCGATGAGGGCGCCATTCAGCCGGATCTTGCCGGACTAAACGGGATCAGGTGGAATTAAACGGGTGTGTGCCGCATTGACAGGTTCTCGACCACTGACATACCAGCGCCGATACTGAATGTACCCTCCCAGACTTACATCCTAAGCCCTGGGAGCGGCATGGCCGTCCTGTTTGATAACGCTCAATACAAAATAACGGTGAAAGAAAGACTCACTGAAACGGAAAGAAAACGGCATTGGAAACGACAAACAACAACCACGACAACGACAATACCACGGCGAGCGGACTCGAGCTCAAGGCAGCGGGAAGCTTTTGGGACCCCCTGGCCCGAAAACGATCGAGACCAGGTCCGAAATGGTCCAGAACCAAGGCCCGATTCCTTCTGTCGCACTCAAGAGAACATACTCGTACAATGCTCCTGTTTCAGACGCACGCCCGATCCGAGCATGCAGTACAGCCATATTACAATAGATCGTTGCTCAACAAACGTTGACATTCTTTCCTCTTCCAAGAACCCCTCTCTCCCTTCGGGGAGGGGTTCATTATTGTTCCGTATTAATAAACACCCCCTCCCCCACCCGGCCGGCAGCCAACCTGGAACCATGCGCACACCATGAGAGCCCCCCACCCCCACCATCCCTATCAAAAACGATACAAACGCGCACTCTGCCTCCAAATTCGGAGCATGCGCAAACAACCTGCTATGCCCCCCCCCACCATTCCTGTCAACAAAACAATACACAATACAGTTTGGGGCAGAGTCTGCAGTCATGTTCGCGAGGCCCGCGGGCTCTTTGTATTGACAGGGACGGCGGGGGTGTCAGCATATTGCCTGCTGCGCGCGGGGCTACCATCACTGACAACACATACAATACAAAATGCACCTCGCGGCTAAATGTGGATAGTGCGCGGCCACCCCGCGATCATTGTCAAGTGGTTTTGTCAGGGACGGCGGGGGTGGTGCTGTATGGCCTGCTGTGCGCAGGCCCACCAGACACAATGAGGGGCATTGGTTTTCGACAGGGATGGTGAAGGCCGACACATTTCCCGATGTGTGCTGTCATGTGCGCTGGCGCACCTGACACACTCTGCACGTGCCCCGGACGTGGCGCACCTGGCGCGGCTGGAGGGAGCATCTGGCGCACTAGGCGTGCCTTTCACGCTCGGGCCCCAGGGGTGACTGGCGCGCGTGGCGCGCCTGGCACGCGTGGCGCATCTCGCCCCAGCGTCGCGCACATGGGCTCGGTTCTCAATAGCTGTCCATCAAAAGACGACCGCGGAACATGCTGAGGCTCGGGTGTTACTTCCGTGCTGGGAGGGCGGGTGGGAGTGTGCTAGACGGCTTGCTGTCTGGAGGGTGTCTTGACCCCTCCCCCTACCCCCTCCCCGGACCTGGACGGGAGGGGCCGCAATCTGTTGGAGCGTCCAAGATCGGCCCCTGGGCGGGCCAATTTTGACACCGCTCACGCGGACCGTGGCCCCCAAGGGGGAGGGGCCGCCGATCGGGGACCCTCCCTCCTTTGATCGATAGCCTCGAAAATGGCTCCGAGAGGCGATCCAGGGCAGAGCCCCAAGAGAGCCCCAAGAGGGCTCCAAGAAGGTCCAAGAGGGCCCCAAGAGGCACCCGAGAGGCCCCCATGAGGCCTCCGAGCGGTCTGAGAGAGCCCAAGATGACCTCCAAGATGGCTCAGATAGCCCAAGCTTCAGATAGCCCAAGCTGGCTCAATATGGCTCCCAAGATGCTCCACACGGCCCCAAGACCGCTCCAAGAGCGCCCAAGAGCGCTCCAAGGGAGCCCCAAGAAGCGGTGTGCCGGCTCCTGAGGGGGGAGTTGAGTTGGGGACCCCCCAATCCTGTAACCGATGGCCTCCAAGATGATCCCAAGAAGCCTTCCAGGGTTACCAAGAGGGTTACAAGAGGGCCCCAAAAACTCCCAGAGAGCACCAGCAGCAGCAGCAGCAGCACCAGCACCAGCAGCAGCAGCAGCAGCAGCAGCAGCAGCAGCAGCAGCAGTACCAAGATGGTTCCATGAGTCCTCGTCCGCGTCGTCCTCATCCTAGTCCTCGTCCTCCTCGTCCTCGTCCTCATCCGCGTCCTCGTCCTCATCCGCGTCCTCGTCCTCCTCGTCCTCGTCCTCGTCCACCTCCTCCTCCTCCTCCTCCTCGCCCCCACGCGGCACCCAGGGATGGCCGAAGAGGCCTTCCAAGGCCACCCCCTTGCTCGCTTTGTTTCCCTAGATCTGTGTCTTCGTCTCTTTTCCCGTCAGCTCTGAAGGGCAGGGTTTCTGAATGGGCTGGTGGGGATACTTTTTTTTGTCCGGGCGGACGCGGATTCGCAGTCGCCGAGCTGAGAGGTCCGGGCCACGGGCCTGTCAAATTAGCAACGCGCAGGCCTAAACGAGCAGGCTGGTGGGGATGCGCGAAGCGTGAAGAATTTCATTCCTGGCACACATGGCATATGATCGGAAACTATTGCTTGGTGTGTGGCGGCGGCGGCCGCGACGCCACGCTATGCCGTGCAAGCCAAGCTGACAGCGTGTTGCACCGCTGCGCGGAAGGCTGAGAAAAGCTCGGGACGCTGACGCCAAGGGGACCGCGACGTGGTCAGCGCGTCGCGCCGAGGCGTGGTGGGCCCAGAACCCGCGGCGCGACCAACGGCAGCTCAAAACCGGCCCCAGGACCGTGCCGGGTCCAGGCGCACCACTCTGGGCCCGGCCGCGGCGGCGAGGAGGGCCCCCCCGAAGGCCATCTGCCGTGGCCTCGGTTCGCTGCCCTCGGAATCTTGGAGGTGCCCGACCAGAGTCCTGCTCGCGCGCGAGCGCCTCGTCCCGCAGCTTCTGCTTCAGCCGCGCTCGCTGCTGCCGGCGCTTGGTGCTGCGGTTGGTGCTGCCCTGCGGGCGTGCCGGCGAGGGGGGCCAGGGAGAGGGGCCCGGGCCCGAGCCCGAGCCCAGATCCAGGCCTGGGCCCGGGCCGAGCGCGCGCAGCACGGCCCGAGGCACGTGCGAGGACGAGGGGAGCTCTCTCCGCCTTCAAGTCGGGTGCGACCCCGACCCGTCGGGTTGGCAGCAATGCGGGGTTAGGCTCACCGCTTCCAGGCTCTCCGGGCCGCTCCTGGACCCTGGGGCGGCCAACACGACGCTCTGGGGCAAGACCACGGTCCCAGGACCAGGAGCTGTTTCGACAAAAAGTCGAGGGGCCAGGAAACCTAGGAGATCCTATTCCTCTGGCGATGACACCCGACCGCCCCGCAATCCTCGTGCTGCCAGAAGAAACGCGCGAGGAGGAACACAGGGGCTCCCTTGGCCACGGGCCTCTCGACCTAGATCTGCGCAGCGGAGAGCCCCGCCTGAGCCCAACGTGGTTCCTCTTTTAGCGTCTGAAGCTGTTCGAGTCGAAGTTGGAGTACCATGTGGTACCTGCTCTAGAACAGGAACGTACTGTAGAAGTATTTACCCTTGCTCCGACCTTGCACCGCGCCGAACGCAACGGCCATGTTGCCCATAGACGTATCCACCCCGAGAGTGTCTATGGACGGCACGGCACTCAATGTGCCCATAGACCTTTTTGGCTAGGACGTGAGAAAGGTATTCGGTATCGGCCCCAGAGATTGGCCCTCTAGAAGCAGCTAGGATTGGCCCTCCAACATAGAAAATCGACTATACCCCAGAATACGAAGCATGCCTACACTGTTCGTAAACATACGAGCATTCTACATATTTTGTGGTAGATTCGATGGGAGATGCTTTTGGGGTAATGCAATTCTGAAGTCGAATTCCTATTCGAACTGTGTAGTCCTCCCCCCCTCTCTTGGCCGCCTGCCTTGCCTGGTGTACGCGCGCCCCGCCGCCGCGGGAGGCACAGATCACCCCCAGCGGGGCCGCTGGGCTCCAAACTCTGGCCCTCGGATCGAGGATCGGAGCTTTGAGCTCTGGTCGCCCGTTCTGGGCCTCCTTCGGGCGCGCGCTACCACTGAGGAGAACAACTATCTTGTTGGGAGGACGGGGTTGGAAGGATGAAGGGTATGAGCAATAGTATCCATATGCAATGAAGGATACGTTCGGCAGCCTACGGGTAATGATATCCACATTTCTCCCACCCCCAACCTCCCAACCCGATAAGTGTCTTCCTGAACCACTGATTACGAATCCGTGGATCAGGCGAATGGGCGTCAGGTCCACGAATCTGAGGAAGTGCCCCTAAAAGCACCGCCTGTGTTGGCGACGGAAGCGCGCGGCCTCTGTAGGGAGACGCGGCTCGTCGCGAATCCACGCGCCGACTCCTGGAGCACCCTCGTCGTCACCGCTGAGCCCCTCTCCAAACTCTGCTCAGCACGCGCGCCAGGAAGGATCTATGTGTCAGTTCTGACGCTTACAGTAGGAGCCCGACCACATGAAACCCTCCACAAGAAACCCAACCCAGAGACCCCAGGACGTCCATTGATTTGCGGCGTGGGAGCGTCACGCTTTCCATTACAAAACAATCGAAATCCAAGAAACCCAGGGCCCCTTGGAGGCAAGCAGGGTGTTTCTTGGCATGGAGCCTAGAGGTCAAGGACCGCTTCCCTTAGGACCCGCTTCCTCCATGGCAGCCCGGTGTCCCGAGCCCAGCCAGGGGAGGGGGTCCCTCCTCCTATTCCTCCTCCTCGCCCCCCCCCCTCCTCCTCGACGACATCTGGAGGTCCCTGGAAGCCCTCGAAGCCCCTGAAGGTCTCGAGAGGTCTCTGGAGGCAGGGCCCAGAAACCCGACTCATCTAACCTCGGGCCCCGCCCCCGATCCCGACCCCGACGACGACGACGACGACGACGACGACCTTAACCACGACGACGACGACGACGACGACGACGACGACGACGACGGCGACGGCGACGGCGACGGCGACGGCGACGGCGACGGCGACAGGGACGGCGACGGCGACGGCGACGACGAAGACGACAAGGAGGTGGAGGACGACTTTGGGTGACCCACAAGGGGGTCCAGCTGAAAGGGGGCGGTGCAATAGATTCCGGGCAAGTGTATTGCAGATGCACTGCGCCGGAGAATTGTATTGCATTGTACTGCAAGTAGTAGTGTATTGCACGCGAACATCCAGCAAGACACTTGCGCCCTGGAGCGCATTGCACGCCCCCAATGTATTTCAGCCCCACAAATCTATTGCACCGAATTGACTACCTACCAGACCACCCCAACCCAACCCGAAGACCCGAATTTGACCCGAATTTCGGGTTGGGGGGGGTACGGGTTCCATATGTGTTTTTTCAACGTTCCCCGACCCCCCCCCCACTGGAAATGGAGGAGGAGGAGGGGGAGGAGAAGGAGGAGGAGGATGAGGAGGAGGAGGAGGAGGAGGAGGAGGAGGGGGAGGAGGAGGAGGGAGAGGAGGAGGAGAGGAGGGGGAGGGTCCACCCGAACGACGGCGGAGAGGTGGCTCGGTGTCCGGCCCGCCTGTGGAGCCGCCGCGTCGTCGCCCTCGGCCGCCCCCTCGGCGCCGTCCTCCTCGGAGTCGTCGCTGTGGAACTCCTCGGCTCTCTCTTTTGGGCAGGGGGGGGGGAGAGGAGAGGAGGATGCAGATAGGGCGACGAAATCTATACATATCCACTGCTCCCTGGCCAGGCCCAGTCTGAACCCAGCAGCGGTGTACACGTCGCGCCCTCCTGGCTCGGCCAGGAGGGCGTATACACAGCTCCCAGGTTCAGGCTGGGCCTGGCCGGGGAGCAGTGGATATGTATAGATTTCGTCGCCCGAGCAGAGGGCGAGGGGGGAGGAGAGGAGGGAGGAGGATGCAGAGGTGACTACCTACCAGACCACCCCAACCCAACCCGAAGACCCGACTTTCGGGTTGGGGGGGGGGTACGGGCTTCATGTGTGTTTTCTCAACGTTCCCCGAACCCCTCCCCCCCCCCCCACTGGAAATGGAGGGCAAATTTGGGCCTTCGGGTTGGGTTGGGGTGGTTTGGTAGGTGATGCAGAGGGCGAGGGGACGAAGAGGAGGGAGACGAGGAGGAGGGGGAGGCGAAGAGGGGGGAGGAGCGAGGGAACGAGGAGGACGAGGAGGATGGGGAGAAACCGCAGCAAAAGGTGGATGAGGGGGGTGCGGGAGCAAGCTGGTCGTCGTGTGGCCGAGGGGCGGTTGGAGGCGGTGGTCCGTGCTGTTAGCAGAAGTCCCTCCCCCGGGTCTTCACCGACAGCGAGGCCCAGGGCGCCCAATGTGGCTGCCAATATGCCGCCGAATAGCCTAAGATAGCTCCACAATGCCTTCCACAGGGCCCAGGACGGCCCCAATAAGTCTCCGAGTGGCCACGGAGCCTCTTCAGGGATGCTTCCGAGAAGCCAAGAGCCGTTCAACATAACATCCTTGTTTTGATGGAGTGTGTTTTCCCGCCTGTGTGCTTCTGATGGCCTTCGGAGCACCAAGATGGCCCCAAATGCCCTACGATGGCCCACAACAAAAACTGGCTCAAGATGGCGACAGGCCCCATACCGGCTCCAAGTGGCCACGGAGCCCCTCAAGTTCGTCCATGAACGGTCAACATCCGCCACATTCCCATGTTCATAGGGTGTTGCCTTCTTGCCTTCTGGCTTCCGATGTGCTCCTGACGTTTCAAAGACGGTTACAAGATCGCCCAAGAAATCCGAATAGGGACCGCTAACTTTGGTTGACCCACAAGGGGGTCCAGCTGAAAGGGGATGGTGCAATAGGTTTGGGGCGAACTGCAAATGTAGTGCGCCATAGAACTATGTTGCATTGTATTGCATCTAATGTAGCGCACGCGAAAACCCAGCAATACATTTGCGCTTCGGAATGTATTGCACGCCCCAAATCTATTGCAATCCAACAAGTCGATTGCACCAGATCTATTGCACCGCCCTCTTTTCGCTGGACCCCCTTATGGGTCAAACAAACTAGAACTTGCTAGGCCGCCCAGCAGCGCCTCCAAGAAATGATGTATGGGGATCCAACGGGGCGAGGCTCTAAGAGATGCCCGAAAGAGCCCAGGAGGCTCGTAGCTAGATCGAAAGACCCACGGTGGCCTTTATGATGGTTGACTCCTGGGTCCGGTCTGGCTGATCCCGAGCTTCGGTTTGATGGTGGCTGCCTGCCTCTTGTTCGGCTACATGCTCCTGCGCTTCCCACAGCCAGTGTAGCGGACATGAGGTATTCTGAAAAGGACGACCGCGCCGCAAGCAGCCAATTGTGGAACAAATCTGCGGAGCCCTGATTAGGGAGGAAATCTCACTCGAGATTTGAAGTACGAGTTGAAACTGGCGAAGCTGCTTCGCTCTGTCAGAAAGCATCTGAGGACGTATCAGGCGAAATCATCAGACCGCCCTGCCGACACTTCTGCTGGTGCGACCAGGAGGGGCTGCTTGATCCCGAGAAGTAGGAGCAGACAAAAAAAAACGCATGGCGAGAATGAGGACGCAAGGAGAGGGCGAGGGGGGACGGGGGCAAGGCAGGATGTCGAGCCTTGACCATTCCTTTTCTGATTCCTTCCTCTCCCCTCCCCCAACCCCTGACCGACCAGATCCCCCTCCCATTCCCCTGTCACCCACTCCCCCCTCTTCCTTCTCCTCCTTGTTCTCGACGTCACTGCGCGTCGGCAAGGGCGTTGGCGTCGTCATCGATGGCTGGTCGTATGCTTACGTCTTTGAGGCGTCGTGCCTTGCTTCCCTGTCGTGTCTGTTATTCGGCAAGCACAGCGTGCGTCAAACCAGGTCGCCGTCCCCGTGCCGCTGCCCTCTCCTCCAGCTCCTGCCCCTGATGCTACTTACTCCTACCCCCCTGCTCTGTGCCTCCGCCTCCGCCGTCCGCCCCCTCCGCCCCCTCCATTCACAGCCAGCTCTGCCTCCACTTCCACTCCCGCCTCCGACCTCTGCTCCCGGATTATAGACACTCCGGGTTGGCCGTCGATAGGCGTCAGAGAGGACCCCCCCGCCACCACCTACACAGAGCTGGACGGAGCGCGCGTGCCGCACCAGGCAGCACGCGGGCACCACACCATCGCTGCTTGCCTTTTGGCAGGGATGTCAAGCGTACCTTCCGACGAGGGCCCAAAGAGGGCCCGACGAAGCGAACAGGTTTCTGAGGACCTTTACCAATCCCGCGACTTTACCAATCTCGCGACTTTACCAATCTCGCGACTTTGCCAATCCTTTGACATTCCTCAGGGTTCTGCGCGACTTGACCGATCTCGCCTTTTCGGGTCCCGAGGCTCCAAGACGGCCCAAGAGCCCGCCAGCGGGCGCCCAAGAGCCCCCTCCACGGCCCGAAACAGTTCCCAAGAGGCCACCAAGCCGGCCCGAACCAGTTCCCAAGAGGCCACCGAGAAGTCCCCAGAGGCACCAAACGGTCCCCTCATAATGCCTCGCCCGTGAATTTCTCTCTTCTCCTGCGAGTCGGCGGGATGGCGTACGGCTCCTGGGTCCGCCCGTCCACCAGGCTGAGGGGCGCGTGAGGCACAAGTGTGGGAGCTCCTTGCAGGGCTTTGACACCCCCTTTCCCCCCCAGAAGCCCCCGCCATTCCGCCGCCCTGCTGTATCAATGCCACTCTTCTGGGCCCCAAGACGCCTTCCAGGCCGCGTCCAAGACGAACTCGACTTTCAGACCGCACCAAGTACGCCCTCGGGGGGCAGTTTGGCTCCATTATCGCTCCTTCTGGGTCCCTTGAAGTCACTCCCGGGGTCTTCAAGAGCGCCTCTTAGGCCCAACTTCCCTTACAAACTCGGCACTTTAGAAATATTCCGAAACACATGCGTGTTTTTCGCCAGGGATCGCCCAGACGCCTTGAACATCTAAGTGTCGGGCTCGTCTGGGGTAGTTTTTTCAAAATGCGACTGCGTTTCTGGGTGCGCTCCAAGATCAATGTGGGACGATGTTGGGCCCAGCTTGGACCCCAAAGCGAAGCCAAAACCGACCCCTTCATGGCACTCGGACGGGTCTGCGGCCCAGCGTGGAGTGCTCTCTTATGGGCCGTCCAAAGGCTCCCTTGGGCCACCTCGTGCCCTTCTTGGCCCCGCTTCGGGCCCTTCCCGGGGCTCTCTTCGGCCCTCGTGGGCGCATTTGGGGCCGTTTGCGGGCCGTCTTTGGCTGGCCTCGGGCAGTGCTCTAGCTATATCTGGCCTCCTGCTGTGGATAAAGACTACGGGCTCCAGAGAGCAAGCGTCCATACCACTGATCCGCTGGTCATGAGATCGATCCGCCACACGGCACACCTAAGCCCAATCTGCGATGGGCGGAGGAGGCGTCGGGCGCAGGAAACGAATATAAAATACACATGTGGGGAATCTGTTGTTATTTTCTGGACAGTGTTACCAGCCTTGGCGCCGCCTGCGTCTCTTCGGGCGAGAATTGGAACGGGCGGAAGGTGAACGTGAAGCTTCTTGAAACATGCACTAGAGGGCGTGAGAACATGTTTCACTGTATGTCGCTAAGCCTCCCTCGTCAAGACAACGCACTAAGCATCGTTACCGGATGGGCTGGTGGGGATGCGCGATGTGCCGAGAATTACGTTGGGGAGACGGGAGGGTCTCCTGTTGGGACCCCGACCTCCGATTACACCGCCCCGCCCTCTCCTTCCCCACCCCCTCCCTCTTCCTCGTCCTGGTCGTCCTCCTCGCCGCCCCCCCATCCTCCTCCCGCTCCCGCCCCGCTCCCTCGGACAGCGGTGGCGGAGGGAAGGTAGCAGAATGGGCCTTCGACACAGGCTGTTCGCCGTGGCCGCGCGATCGATGGCGGCATGCAGAATTGGGCAGGGTTGGGGCAGGGGGGGGGGGGGGGCATCCCGTACAGACCCCCCCCCCTGGGAGGATGAGGACGAGGGAGGACGAGCATCCGCCTGTCTGGCCCTTTGGGCATCCAAGGACCCCCAGAGACCTCTGAGGAGGCGTAGAAGAGGGGTGGGCCTTGCGGGGCCGACCCCTCTGGGGAGCCCCCCTGCCTCCTTCGAAGACTGTCCCTCCCCACCCCCCGCCTTGGCCCAGCCCGCGTTGCTCCTCCTTTTCCTTCTCCTTCTTCTCCTCCTGCTCCTCCTGCTTTTCCTGCTCCTGCTCCTGCTCCTGCTCCTCCTTCTCCTCCTCCTCCTTCCTCTCCTCCTGCCGCTCCTCTTCTACATCAGCGCTACGAGCGTTTGCCCCGTGCCGTGTTCCACCAAGACATCGCTTCGACATGAAATTTGGAGGAAAGCGTGACCATAATGGGAAAGAAGCCCCCGATTTCCGCCCGGAATGAAGCTCTGGGCGGAATCGTTATATGCCGACTTCGAGCCCGAAAGGGTTCGACTTCAGATGTAGGAACGCCTGCGCGGAACAGCCGTTTCGACTTTGAATCGAAAACTCGCCGTGTCATGAAGAGGAACTCATGAACGGAATCGCCGTGTCGACTTCCAACGTCAAGGTTTTCACATCATATGCCTTTTTGTTCAAGGAAGTCTCAATCGGACTCGTGGTATCCACTCGGTCAACTGCTCTAGTATTCAACCATTCAAACTGCCCAGCCTGGAAGGTTGCAGTGTGCTGCCTAAGGTTCGAAATCGAAACATCGACCCGGCCAAATGCCTCTTGAACAAAACCCTGCGGCCGAAGTGCGATTTGGCTCGGGACTGCCTCATTAACGCAAGTTCGACTGAGGCGGGACATGGCTGGGCAGGTGGCCACACTGCGCAAAACTTCGCGATTCGAAACACGGAAACGCACCGTGGCAATATTGTCCTAGGGCCCAGCCGCTTAACGGGAAGCGTTACATTTCGGCCAAACTTTCGCCAACGCCGAAATATGGCTACGGGGGGGGCTGCCCATCGTGGAGGCCCAACGCGCAGCGGCAGTTCGAGATCGTCAACCTGATATCGCCCGCCATTTGGCACGCAGACACGCCCGCGCTGTGCTGTAGGCTGCGCTTCGGCGCCTTGTGCTGGAGCGCGGCCCACCGGACTCACGGAATGACTGTGCCTGGGTGCTGCTGGCGAGGCTGGGCGTCCACCGTCACCATAGGGAGGCGGACCAGCCGAGGCAAGAGCGGCTCTGCCACCACGGCCCGAAGCCGCTCACGATCGGTCGTCGCCGTCGCCGTCGTCGACGTCGGCGTCGTCGTCGTCGTTGTCGTCGTCGTCGTCGGCGTCATCGTCGTCGTCGTCGTCCTGCTCTTCGTCTGGGTGCTGCTGGCGAGCGAGTTCCACGACCTTAGCAGCGGCGTCGGCGGAACGCTGCGTGGCAACGCGAGGCGCGTGCCCCCGGGCGGCCTCGCGCGCGCATCTCTGGGAGGACGCCGCAGGGGCTGCGGCGGGCCCTCGTCTGGGCCACGGTGGCGGATGCCTTCATGCTGCGGCTCCGCCCTTCGAGCCGCAGGCGACCGGCACAACCGCAGGCGGCCAGCAGCGCGGCCTGGGCCTGCGAGCACGCATGCGCCGCAGCTGTCGGCAGAGCTGGCAGCCGATGGGCCTGGGCCTTCGTTTCCTGCCACGCCTTCCCCCCGGTGGTGGAGGGCACCGAGCGTGGGATGCCTCGCGAGGCGGTGAGCTCCGACGCCGCATGGGCTTCTCCTGAACCCCCATGGCGACGAAGTCCCTCTTGCTTGGCGAGGCGTGGTGCAACCGAACGTGGCAACCAGAACGGACTTCGGCGTGGCTGCCTGCGCGACCCGGGTCGACGTGCCGCTCTTGCCTTCGGCAGGGGCTGTCCGGTGGTGGAGGCCACGTCTGCGCCGGCGGAGTGGCTCGGCGGCGCCACCGACTGCTTGCAGGTGGGCTCGGGTGCGGCGTCCTGATCCTCCCGGCCAAGCGGCTCCCTCCTCCGAGCCGACGACGAGCCCCGTGGAGTTCACCAGGCTCGCCGGCGGCTCGGGGGACGGCTGCAGTTTTACTGGCTGGGCGACGATCAAAACAAAAAGGTCTTGCGCGAGACTGCACAGCGACCTCACGCGGCGGCGTACGCGGGCTGCCAGCGCGGCACTCTGCATTGGAAGCGAGGGTGCATACGCGCGACCTTACGCGAGCAGCTTACGCGCCAATGTCGGCGCAGACGATCCCCTTTCTTGCGTCACCCAACTGGCCTTCACGCTAGCAGTGGGCCCACATCAGTTCGAGAACCCCAACTAACCATCCTCTTCCTGCCGTTCCTCCTCATCCTCCTCTCTTCCTCGTCTCCTCCTCCTCCTCCTCCTCCTTCTCCTGCCCCCCTCCCCCTCCTCCTCCTCCTCCTCCCCCTCCTCCTCCTCCTCTTCTTCCTCCTCCTCCTTCTCTTCCTCCTCCTCCTGCCATCTCTCCTCCTTCTGCCCATCGCGCTCCTTGAGACTGCTCGCCGAAGACGCCTCTCTCTCTCTCTCTCTCTCCAGCCCCTCCTCCCACTGGGGACCATACAAATCCTCCTGCACAGGACCTCCAAGATTCCTCGAACACATTCCTGCTTTTACCTGCCTCTTCGTTCTCCGTCTCCTCCCTCCTCATCCTTCTCCTTGCCTGTGGCACCAGTCCCTCCTACCATCGTCATCCTGGCCCCCCTCCCTTCGTCATCCTCATCGCCGGTGCCGCCGCCACCGGCGTTGGCAGGCCGCCGACGATGCCGTCGAGCCACCGTCGAACCACCGTCGCCGCCGTCGAGCCGCCGCCGCCGCCGTCGGCGAGCCTCCATCGCCGTCGTCGCCGCCGTCGCCGTCGAGGCGCCGCCGCAGTCGTCCAGGCGGTCGTCGTCTGCGCCGGCGGGCGTGGCAGGGAGCCCCAGGCCTTGTGAAGGAGCACGTCGTCGCCCGGCACCACGCACTGCCGTGTGCCCGGCAGGTAGCCCTCCTCGGAGGTGGCGGACGCCGAGTCGCCCGAGGAGGCTCCGGAGGCGGACGCCGACTCGGATGTCGAGTTCCTGGGGGGAGCTTTTGTGGGAGGAGGGGGGCGCAGAGGCAGGGCGGGAGGGGGGCTCGTCCACCTCATCCACATCGGTGTGAGGGATGACGCGCCTCTTCCAAACTTCATGGGGTCCTGATGCCCTCAACTGCAATCGTCGTCGTCGCCCTCCTCCTCCACCTCCTTCTCCTTCTCCCCCTTCCCGCGCGCACGCGCGGGGTGGGTGGAATGAAGACATAGAGAGGTGGCTGGACGAGGGAGGCGAGGGTGGAGGGGCAATAGCACAGGAGGGAGGAGAAGGAGAAGGGAGGGGGCAGGCGGATGACAAAGCAGAGCGGGGGGAAAAGCAGCGGTAGCGCCAGCACTGGCACTTCACCGGCACGAGCAGCAGCAAGATCGGGAGCTGCACAAGCACACACAAAAACAAGCACATACACACAAACACATAAACACACACGCACGCACGCACGCACGCACATTCACGCACATGCACGCACACACATAGACGCTCCGATGGGGGGCTTTGATGGTGCGGCGAGCCTCGGTCTTAGCCTGCACCTGGGGCATACACACACACACACGCACACACACACACACACGCTCACACACAAACACAAACACACACACACAGAAACACATACGTATGTGTATATATAACTATTATATACTTATGGCGATCGCGGCCTCGTGCGCAGCGACGAGGTGTAGACAGTCCCCAGGCAACTAGTGAGCGCGCGCGGCCAGCCCCTCAGAAGATGGGGCAGGGATCCAAGCAGGATCGACCATGCCATGCGCATATCTGGGCATGGGCAGCGAGGGTGAAGGGGTGAAGCATGCCTGAATGGCAGGCAAGAGGGTGCGCAGTGCGGCCGAACGGCAGCGACGAAACGAGAAGTGAGACGGGCCGGGCTGGTAAACAAACAATGTACACGTACACGTACACGCACACGCACACGTACACGTACACGTACACGTACACGTACACGTACACGTACACGTACACGTACACGTACACGTACACGTACACGTACACGTACACGTACACGGACACGGACACGGACACGGACACGGACACGTACACGGACACGGACACGGACACGGACACGGACACGGACACGTACACGCACACGCACACGTACACGTACACGTACACGTACACGTACACGTACACGTACACGTACACGGACACGTACACGTACACGTACACGTACACGTACACGGACACGGACACGGACACGGACACGGACACGGACACGGACACGGACACGGACACGGACACGGACACGGACACGGACACGGACACGTACACGTACACGTACACGTACACGTACACGTACACGTACACGTACACGTACACGTACACGTACACGTACACGTACACGTACACGTACACGTACACGTACACGTACACGTACACGTACACGTACACGTACACGTACACACGTACACGTACACGTACACGTACACGTACACGTACACACACACACACACACACACACACACACACACACACACACACACACACACACACACGCGCGCGCGCGCGCGCGCGCGGAGCACGCAAAACCTGCAAACGCCCGCCATCCTCCCCCCTCGCCGCTCCCCCGCGAGTTCCAGAGCAGGTGCGGATCGCCCCATGCCACGCCCTGCTGCCCCGCGAACGTGGGCTCTTCGCCGTCTGCGGCATGCGCTGCCGACATGGCTGGCCCCGCGGGCCGGGCACTGCCAAGGCAGATCACCTCTACGGAGGTCGCCGCTGCCTCCCAGGGAGAAAAGGGAGGAGGACCCCGAGGACCACGCACCCCCCCCAACCCCAGAAATGATAAAAAAAGCACCGACAAGTCCAGAAACCTCCTCGGCCCTCGATCCGCTGGAGGAGCCGGGGAGCCCCCGAATGAGCTGCAAGAAAAGAGAAAATCCGATACCGCCACTCCCTGGACCTCTCCTGGGGCGCGGCCTGGCTAGGATTCCGAAGCGAATCTGACCGTGGCGACTATCAGCACCCCGCCCAGCAGAGCGGAGCGACACGTTATCCGTTCGCAGGGCATGATTACGTAGCGTGCCGTTGGGACCGCGACGCGTTGGGCAAAAGTTCCCGACCGCAGACCCCCGCCTCGCACCAAAGGCTGGAGCCCACTTTTTCATTCTTCGCATAAAAAACGCCCGTGACTGCCCCCCCCCCCCTGATGAGGCCCGCTACAGTGGGGGCCAGTCCACAAGAAACCTTCAACAAGAAACCACCCAACCATGAGACACCAGGAGGTCCATGGATTTTCGGTGTGGGAACGTCACACCCTCCATGGCAAAACCCTCGAAACAAAAGACGCCTGGAGCACCCTGGAGGCAAGCGGGGTGTCTCTTGGCATGGGCCTCCACTGCATCGCCAGGGAGGAGGAGGAGGAGGAGGAGGAGGAGGGGGAGGAGGAGGAGGAGGAGGAGGAGGAGGAGGAGGAGGAGAGGAGGAGGAGGAGGGGAGGAGGAGGAGGAGGAGGAGGAGGAGGAGGGAGAGGAGATGCTCCCGAGACTGGCACGCCCCCCTTGGGCACTGCCCGGATGGCCGCCCCCCGGGCGGCGCGGGCGCCGCTCGCGGCGGCCCTTCGCGCGGCCCGCCCGCCGAGGCGCGGCCGCCCGGGCGCGGCCGTGGCCAAGCGGCATGCCGCAGCCCTGCCCCGCGAGCCGGGAGCGCGGCGGGTCGACGGCGGGCGGCCGGCCACGGAGTGCCCTCCCCTCCTCCTCTTCCTCCTCCCCCTCCTCCTCCCCTCCCCCTCCCCCTCCCCCTCATCCCCCTCACCCCCTCACCCCCCTCACCCCTCCTCCTCCTCCTCCTCCTCCTCCTCCTCCTCCTCCTCCTCCTCCTCCTCCTCCTCCTCTTCCTCCCGCCTCCTACGCCCACGTGCTCACAGGTGCCAGGAGCGTCCGCCGTGAATGTCTAGGCGCAAGGGTTTTCGAGTATAAACGGGCTTCAGTTTGTCACGGTCTGGGCATGGATCTGACTGCGAACGAACTGGAGTGTGAATGAGCCTCAGTAGTACGAGCGCGTCTCTGCGCATGAGCCTGGGTCCTCCTGGGGCCTCCTGGGGCCTCCTGAACCTACTGGGGCTTCCTGGTGACTCCAGGAGCCTCTTGGGGCCTCCTGGGGCCTCCTGGGACCTCCTAGGGAGGAATCGTGCCCCAGGAGAGGCCCAGTCTATAGCAACAGACGTACATAAAACATTGCGGATTGGAGCCGTAGGAGAAAGGGGCAATCTATAGGAACACATGTAAAACACCAAGGACTCGTGCCCCAGGAGAGGCCCTATAGGAACATAAGTACACAGGAGAAGGACAATCTATAGACACATACGTATAACATCAAGGATTCGTGCTCCAGGTGAGGCCCAATCTATAGGAGCATACGTAAAACACATGGGATTGGAGCCACTCCTGTTGCCTTCTGAGGCCTCCTGCTCCTGGGGCCTCTCGGGGCCTCCTGTTGTCTTCCGAAACCTCCTGGCGCTTCCTCTGGCCTCCTGGGGCCTCCTGTGGCTTCCTGGGGCCTCCCGGAGCTTCCTGGGGTCTCCTGGAGCCTCTTGGGACATCCTGTGGCCTCTTGAATCTTTTTGTGGCCTCCTGATGCCTCCTAGGACCTCATGTCGTCTCCTGGGGCCCCCTGGAACCTGTTGGAACATCCTGTGGCATCCTGAGGAGAATCTGTGCCCACGAGTCTGGCCACCGATCGAGACACCTTCAAAATCTGGCCCACCTGGGGGGTGAACGTGAGCGCCTCGCTCGAGACATCCTCCATATCTGCTCCGAAAGCGAATCATGTTGGGACAGAAAACAAGCAAACTGTTTGAGACATCCCCACAAAACGGCCGCGAACGGGACCGTGAGATAACCCCTGGCGGCCCCCCTTAGAGGGGGTGAAAATGAGCGCCTCGCTCGAGACGTCCTCCAAATTTGCTCCGAAAGCGAAGAATGTTGGGACAGAAACCAAGCAAACCGCTTGAGACATCCCCACAAAACGGCCGCGAACGGGACCGTGAGATAACCCCTGGCGGCTCCCCTTAGGAACGTGCAAATGAGCGCCTCGCTCGAGACATCCTCCAAAGCTGCTCCGAAAGCGAAAGATGTTGGGACAGAAAACAAGCAAACCGCTTGAGACATCCCCACAAAACGGCCGCGAACGGGACCGTGAGCTAACCCCTGGCGGCTCCCATTAGGGGGGTGAAAATGAGCGCCTCGCTCGAAGCATCCTCCAAATCTGTTCCGAAAG
>CAUYUJ010022037.1:568472-583472 GCA_963575745.1 Prorocentrum cordatum
TGGACTCCAAAGCGTGGAATTCAATCCCCATCCTCCGCCCGACCTGAACGCGCCGGACAATCTGGGCAGGTGCCGTTCTGCGCCCCGAAAATGTGGAGGCCACCGTAGCTCGTCATGGGAGCAGGCAGGCACCGCGGCCGCTTTCTGCGGCAGGGGGATACAAGTGTGGCAGGCGCAGTGCCCGACGGCAGCCAGGATTTTGGCAGAGTGCAAGGGCGAATCGATCCTTCTCTCCAGACGTCCGCCTCTTCCTCCTCCCCAGCCGCTACCGCCGTCGCCGTCCTTCCCCCTCCCCCCTAATCCCAACCAGCTGGGACTAATCCCAACCAGCTGCTACTCTTTCGAACCAGCACCCTCAGCCACACTGGTGCTAATTCCAACCGACAGAGTAGCCTCACTGTTTGGTTGCAGCCCACACAAAAAACTGTTTCTGAGTGCGCATTTACACTGGAGGCTAACAGGACTGCCCGGGTTGGAGTGTGCACAAAAAAACGACTTCCGACAATGTGAAATTATGGATGTAGATGTGGATGGCAATGTTACTGAACATGAACCAGATGTTCCATACCAAAAAAAAACGGACGACCCGGACAGAAATTGTCTAGTATTTTCGTTCGGGCTGCAGGGTTGAAGGGTTAAGAGGGTTTAAGGGCTTAAGCGCTGACCGGATTGAGGGCTTAAGGATTTGAGGGTTAAGGGTTTTAGTCATTAGGAGTTTACGGGTTCAAGGGTTCAAAGGATGGACTGAACGGCTTAAAAGGCTTAAGGACTTGGTTGTCCGGCGGTTCGAACTTACGGGTGTAGGGCCTTAAAAAAGAAAAGGCTGAAGTTCTTAAGGGCATAAGGGCTTCATGGTTTAAAATTCAGAGAGGTCAGGAGGGTTTGAGGGTTTACGGTTGAAGGGCGGAAGGGCTCCAATGGCAGAACGGCTCAAATGGCTTAAGGGTTAAGGGGTTTTGTCGACGGCGCCGCCTGCCAGGGCCCTCGACGACCACCCTGGGATGTGGGAGCAACGGGGCACGGCCGGTACCGCAGGGGAAGGAGGAGGAGGGAGGAGGGCTCGAACCAGGAGCTGGAGTACGACGCCCAGAGCTGCCTGCAAGACGCCTCTCAGCGACGCCTCTCAGAGACGCCTGTGAGACGCCTCTCAGAGGCGCCTGTGAAACGCCTCTCAGAGACGCCTTTAAGACTCCTCGCAGAGACGCCTGTGAGACGCCTCTCAGAGACGCCTCTCAGAAGCGCCTGCAAGACGCCTAAGAAGCCTGTAAGACGCGTGCAAGACGCTTCTCAGAGACGCCTCTAAAACGCTCGTAAGACGCGTGTAAGACGCGTGTCAGACGCCTACCAGAGACTCCTGTAGGACGCCTCTCAGGGACGACTGTGAGACGCCTCTCAAATGCGCCTCCCAGAGACGCCTCAGAGAGACGCCTCTGAGACGCCTAACAGGCTTTTCATGTAGGTCGGTTGGGAAATATACTGCAGTGAACCGACGTAGCACCAGACTTGTTTGAAGTACTCAAAATTAATACTACAATGGGTGAAGATTATTCTAATTCGTTGCAAGCTGTCCCGTTACTCCCCCGCGGGAGCGACCAGAAACGAAAGGCTGCGTCTCCGCGCACATCACCAGCAGCGTGGTCTCGGGCCACGCTCCTGAGAAGGCAAGAATGAAGAGGAGGCGCGGGAGGAGGGGCAGAAGAGGAGGAGGAGGAGGAAAAGGAGGACGAGGGGCGAATGAGGAGGAGAAGGAGAGGACAGGAGGAGGAAGGCGGCAGGCGGAAGGAGAGAACGGGGAAGGAGAGCCCCAGAGGCCCCCAAGACCCCTCCAAAATGAACCAAGAAACCCCCAAGATGCCACTAAAAAGGCTCCAAAAGTGTTCCCGCCAGCACGCAGGCAAATGCCAACAATGTTACAAAATGGGTCAGCGGAGTGAGCGAAGCAATCCGCCGCCACACCGAGTACGGCGTGCGAGATCCTGGTATCATGGTCGGTAAATAAGATTTTCGCTCACTCACCGACGCATTCCTCGTATTTGCCGACCCCCCGCAGCCCTAGAAACCCATCCTGGGGTCGTCCCAACGGCCTGCTCATTCCGCCATAGGGCCCTGGCTGCGTCCGGACTGGAGACTTCCGGACTCCTTCTCTCCATAGGCCCTCCTGTGCTGTCTTGGGGGCATATTGGGCAATCTTCGGCAACTTTGGTTTGTTGTTTGGGGGTTCTTGGGCCCGTCTACAAAGTTTCTGGAGCCTTCTTCGAGTCGAAAACCAAAGAAGCTAACAGCACACACAAGAACCGAGTGGAATTTGGCGATTATGCCCTTCTCAAACTCAGATGCCCACTTCTTTGCTCTTAGCAATATCTTGGATCCTCTTGTGACACACTCAAGGCCTCTCCGGCCACGTCGGAAAGTCTTCGAGGCCTCTTGAGCCGTCATCAAGAAACCTTGAAACTGAATTGGACCGTCTGGCCACCTTCTTGGAATACGGTTGAACCGTCTTGGACGACCCCCAGTCCCAAGCCTTTAAAAGGGGTCAAAATTATTGCTCCAATGCCCCATTTGCCCTCCAATTTGCCTCTTGTGGTTTCGTCCGCCGCTTGGGTAAACTGTGGGTGTTCTTACAAATTGCTCTTGCGGGACCCGCCAGGTCGGTTATCGGAAATTCTCGGGCCCTCTGGGTCACTTTATCGGACACCTCTCTTCGTGGCCCTCTGCTGCTTCCACCATGCCTCCCAAGTTCTGTTCACGGTCATCCCACCTGGCTACGTTTGCATCGCAGCGACCACATTCGCCAAGAGCCACCAGCGTCAATCTTCTCAGTGGCGTTCAACCCGTCATCGTGGTCGTCGCCGAGGCCTTCGTCGTGGTCATCGATGCCTTCGTGGTCGTCGTCGCCATCGTCGTCCACTTCCTCCACCTCCTTCATCTGAACATCCACCTGCAGCTGCCCAAAACTCCCGAGTCCCCTTCTCCTCTGCGCTACTTTCCTTCGAATTCATCTGCCTCCTCGCAACTTCCTTGCATTCCTCCCCCTCCTTTTCGTCAAGCTCCTCCTCCAGCTGCTGCCGATCCCTCTGATCCTCCTCCCGCTCCTCCTCCTCCCTTGCCGATCCCTCCTCCACATCCGCCTGCACATCTTCGTTCCTCCCCCGCCCCTTCCTCCACTTCTCCTTTGGCGCACATTCCCCCTGCCACTCCACCGACTGCAACTCCCACATCTGCCTCCGCACGCCCCTCCTGGGCATCCTGTCCTCCCAACACTTCGTCCTCTCCGGCCTCCTCCTCCCCGACAGAAGCGACCCGGCCCAAGAAAGGTGGTGCGGGGGCGCCTGTGCCTTCGGGGTACTCAATTCGATTTGTTGCAAGAGCCTAGTCGAATTGGTGCTGAAGAGCATGATCTGCCACGGTGCTGCGAGGCTCTGAGTGGAGCTCTGTGGGGTGTCCCCGGGTCCCTTCGACTTCTGTGTTGAACGTGTTGTGAGTACTCTGTGGATGGCCCAGATGCCAAACGTCAAAATGCTGGACGCTCTCAGGCGCTTCTGGGACGTTTTGCGTGGCTTTTTCTGGAGGGCTCGGGATTGTGGATACGCACCCATTGAATGTCCCAAGATGGTCCCAAGGGTCTATCTTGGAACTCTTCAAAGGTTTCCTGGGCCGTTTGGGAGGCCCGGGGAGCAAGCCCTGCAGGCCACAATCCTTGAAAAACCTTAGGTCGCTCCATGGTATTCTGATAACAGCTCGTTCGTCTTACGAGCTTCTAGACGGCCACAAATGCCCCCAACATGCGTCGAAAACAACCTCCAAGCCCCGAAGAGAACTCTAGAGACCCCCGAGACAGCCCCAAGATGGGAAAAACTAACCTACATCTGGAGCCCTGGACCCCACGATTCCCTCCGAGAGTGCCAGGAGGCCCCTACGAGAAGCCGAGAGGCCTCCAAGGGGCCCACAAGAGCCCCCGTACCCCAAGAAGCCCCCAGGAGGCCCAACATATGCCCCAAAGAGGCTTCCAAGAGTCCACCAGGCAGGAGGTCTTCCCAGATACCCTGAGAAGCACCGACGCTAGGAATCACCTAAGAGGCCTCTGGCCCACAACCCAACCAATGGAGGATTGGGCTGCAGGCCTCTAGATACTAGGCTTCAGTGAATCCGCCGATCCTCGCTTGCTGGGGGTGAAAAGGCATGTGAGATATTTGGCTGTCCCCCTCCCATTCGCCCCTCCCCCAGGGTCCGATAGTCTCCAGAGGCAAAGGCCACTGTAAGCCCTTAGTGAAACGACTCGCCTTTTTGGTCTTCACACCGCCCAAGACGGCTCAAGAGGCCCCAAAGGTCGCTCCCAGACGGCCCAAGAAGCCCCCAAGACGGCCCAAGAGGCGCCAAAGATGGCTCAAGAGGGCCCCAACAGTGGCACAAGAGGTCCCAAAGAAGGGAAACTCGAGTAGACGTGTCTAGCCCTCCGTCCCAAGAGGACCCTCAGAACGCCAGAGGGTGCTCAAGACTCCTCCAAGAGGCTCCAAAAGGCCCCAACGATGCGCCAAAACGGCCCCCGGAAGGCCTCCAAAAGCCTCACCCGTGGATTTCTGCCTCCTTCTGGGGTTGGCCGCCAGGCGGTGTCAAATGAAACCAAGGAAGCTCCTAAGAGGACCCTCAGACCGCCAGCAGGCGCCCAAGAAACCCCCAAGTGGCCCCCCAAACGCCCAAGAGACCCCAAAAGCCTCAAGATGGTTCCCAACAAGCCCGAAGAGACCTCACCCGTGGATAACCATGTCTGGGGGTCGGCGGAATGGCGTAAGTCTTCCCAAATACATTGAATTCGGGGCAGAGCGCTTCATCACGCATCAGAAACAAGCTGTGAAGGAGGCATGGTCCGAGGCAAAGAACCCATCCTTCATGAGGGCATGGGCGGACGCCTTGTACAATACCTAATCGAAGGGCTGTTGGGATCATGAGAGGGAGTGACACCTACTGGAGAAATCAACGTGAAAGGCCGAGGTAGTGGTCAGGCAGATTCACGGTCGAACGTGAATCTTGGCATGATTCCTTCGAAAAGGTTTCGAAGGGGAAGTCGTAGACAGAGTCTTCGTATCTAGCCTGAAAGAAGCACTCTGGTAAACCGAATGCCGAGTACAAGGCAAAGTCTGATGCAAACTTGAAATCATCTGTAGTATCATACCAGATGTGATGTCCTGACTGAGGAAGACATGTGATACTGCTTCCATTCCGAAAAGAGCAATTTTCAACACCGATTCGAAACATGAATGGACAACGTATTGCACACCCGAATGGAAATAGGAATGGGTTGTCTAGATGCCGACGATCTTTAGCATACCGATTATAGAACGTATCAGCACCGTCCTGATAATTTCTCTTACGGTGCTACGGGGAACATGTCTCCAGCGAACGTATTGTAATATTCCCCATGTCCTAAGATGGGGTTCTTGCTATTACCCTGGCCGCGCTGGACCCTTCTCACCCCTCCCCTCCCTCTTCCATCTCTTCACCAGACGATGCTGATGCTGATGATGATGCGTGAAGATGTCGATAACTGAAAATGATGATACTGACAAAAGATGATGATGATGATGATGATGATGATGATGATGATGATGATGATGATGATGATGATGATGAGGATGATGATGATGATGCTGATGATGATGATGATGGTGATGATGATGGCGCCGATGAAGATGCTGATGACGATGGTGATTCGAAGGGTGATCCGATTACATGATGATGGCGGATGATGCTCGATTGTTGGTGGTGGTGATGATCATATGATGAGGAGGAGGAGGAAGATAAGGAGGAGGATGAGCGGCTTGCTGGTTTTAGCACTCCTAAGGGGGGGGGGGGCGCCAGGGGGTATTGCACGGCCTACGTTCGTGCCCAGATTGCGGGGATGCCACAAGCGGTTTGCGCGGCTCCTGACTCAACATCCATCGTTTTCGGAACAGATGTTGATGATGTCTCGTGCGAGGCGCCTCCTAAAGGGGGTGCCGCCAGGGGTATTGCACGGCCTCCGTTCGCGCCCAGATTGCGGGGATGTCTCAGGCGGTTGGTGCGCTTCCTGACTCAACATCCTTCGTTTTCGGAGCAGACTTCGAGGATGTCTCGTGCGAGGCGCTGGTTTTCGCACTCCAAGGGGCCCCTATTGCGGGGACGTCTCTAGCGGTTTGCCTGTGTTGGTGGCCAGACTCGTGAGCGCTCAGAGCAATTTGTGAAGACAAATCCTGAGGATGTCTCGAGCGAGGCGCTGGTTCTCGCATTCCTAAAGGGGGGCCGCTCGCGCCCAGATAGCGAGGATGCCTCTAGCGCTTTGCCGGTTTCGGTGCCTGACATCCTTTGCGTTCGGAGCAGAGTTTGAGGATGTCTCAGGCGGTTTGTCTGTTTCGGTTCCTGGCCCTTTCGTTTTCGGAGCAGGGTTTGAGGACGTTTCAAGCGGTTTGTCTGTTTTGGTGGCCAGACCCGTCTGCGCTCAGAGCAGATTCTGAGGATGTCTTGAGCAGCTTGCTGGATTCAGCTCCCCAAAGGGGCCCCCAACGGCGTAGCCTCGAATCGATATCAGTCGTACGGCCTCCGTGCGCGCTTGCACTGCGGCCATGACTCAGCGGCCTGTTGGAGTTAGTTTTCCACGGGGGCTCCCACCAAGGGTTTCGAGGAGTTTCGAGGAATCCCCAGGAATCCCCAGGATGTTTTAGGGAGTTTTAGGTAGTTTTATAATGTTATAAGAGGCTTCGGGAGGCCCCGAGAAGCTCCAGGAAGGCACAGGAAGTTACAGGAGGCCCCAGGAAGTCCCAGGAGGCCCCAGGAAGCCACACGAATCACCAGGAGGCCCCAGAAAGCACCAGGAGGACCCAGGAGGCCCCAGGAGGCCCCAGGAGCGGCTCCAATCCTATGTGTGTTTACATCTGTTCCTATAGATCAGGCCTCTCCTGGGGCACGAATCCTTGGTGTTTTAGATATGTTCCTATAGCTTGTCCTTCCCACGTGGCTCCAATCCTAAGTGTTTTACAACAGCTCCTATATATTGGGCGTACTGTGAGGCACGAACTCTGGGAGTTTTACGTATGTTCCTATAGATTGTCTGTCTCCTGTGGTCCCAATCCTAAGTGTTTTACATTTGTTGCTCTCGATAGGGCCTCTCCTGGGGCACGAATCCTCCCCAGGAGGCTCCAGGAAGGCCCAGGAGGCCCCAGAAGGCCCCAGAAGGTCCCAGGTGACTTCAGGAAGCCTCAGGAAGCCCCAATAGGAACCAGGAGGCTCTTAGAGGCCCGAGGAAGCCCCAGGAAACGCCAGGAAGGACCCAGGAGGTCTCAGGAGGCTCAGTCCCCAGGACGCGCCAGGAAGGCCCAAGGAAGCCCCAAGAGGCCTCAGGAAGCCCCAGGAGGCTCAAGGAGGAGCAGTCCCCAAGATGCCCCAGGAGGCCACAGGAGTCCCAAAGAGGCCCCATGAGGCTCCAGGAAGTTCCAGGAGGCCCCAGGAGTTCCAAGATGCTCCACAAGCCCCAGGAAGCCTCAGAACGACCCAAAGAGGCCCCAGGAGGCCCCAGGAGCCCCAGGAGACTTGAGGAAGACCCAGGAAGCCCCAAGAGACCCCAGGAGGATCCAGTCACGCTCAGTCATGCTCAGGCCACTGACGTGCAGATACTCTCACCCTAAGCTTAGCCATGCGCAGGCTCACGCGCATAGACTCACTCGTACTACTGGGACTGGAGACACTCAAAGTCATTCACACTTAGACTCTATCCCAGGCAGTCAATCTCCAAGCTCGTGTATATTCTAAGTTTCTTGCGCCTAGACATTCACGGCGGAAATGCCAATGCAAAGTGATGCGCATATGGGGAGCTCCGCGAAGTGAATAATTATTGACTGCCCTTCCTGACCCATCAAACACAGCATCAAAAACGTCCATGGGCACATGGTCGCATACCCATAATATCATACCTTAGTGGTCCCTTCACCTCCATATCGCAAGTCGCCATCCATTCTGGGCAGCAAACAGAGGCCCAACCTATAAACAACCCCCAGAGAGAAGCAAGGCCTGCGAGCGTACACGTGACTCTCTCCGTTCGGCATGAAGTAAACAAGGGCCCGGGTCCTGACGGAAAAAGGTCCCGGGCCCTGGAGCTCTTCCCCGTGACCAGCTCTTCATCCTGAGTCGGACTTTGACACCTCCCTGGGCCCGTGGTGGGCCAAGGGAGCCAGAAAGTAATGAAAAACCTCCAGACCCATCCCCCGACGTCCGCCAATCTGATTTTTTCCACCCGCGGCCCCTGACGTCCCGACCGCCTGCCCTGGGGTAGCACTTCCGTCCCAGATCCATGCATGCTTCATGGCTCCGTGGCGAGATAGCGGCTCCAGGGAGCTGCAAGTCGTGGAAAAGCGTTGGGATTGAACACGTCATATATCGTCAATCTCTGGGCTCCCCTGCAGGGCCCGTTGGCCTCGCGGCCATGCCCGCGCCCTTCGCGGGGCGGGCGGGAGGCAGGCATGCTGCGACATCCGACCCCCGCTCCCACCAACCGTCCCTCCCCCTGTGTCGATGGGAGGCAGGGGCAGGCCTAGGATCCCGCCACGTGCTCGACGAACTCCGAGCCCTGCTCCCCCGCCGCCCAGCGCGTTGACTGCATCGCTGATCGGCGGGGGTGCTGGGCCCCCTGGCGGCTTTCATCACCCGGACCTCCGGCGGCCGTTCGGGACGATCCCTGCATCCCAGGAATGCTCTCGGCGAGGCGCAGCCGCTGGAGGCATCCCAAGGCTGGAAAGCCAGCGCGAGCCAACGAAAACGTCGAAGACCTAGAACCTCGAGACTCGAACCGCGAATCGTTGATCGGCGGGGGTAGGGGCTTGGACTTCGTCGCCGAGCACGGCGTCCTGGCGGCCCCGGCGGGGGGTCGCGCAGCCCGGCCGCGAGCCGCTCGGCCTCCTCGGCCACCTCCTGCACCGCCGCATCGGCAGTGCCCGCCTCGCTCGCCTCGGTGGGCGCTCGCGACGCCGGGCATTCGCCGCAGGCGCGCTGCCCAAGAAGATGAAGATTGACGAGACGAAACGCGGGCACCAGTTCATGGGTGGGGCGGGGCGATCAATTTGGGGGGAGAGACATGCGGCATGCGCCTTGCGTGCCCCTGTGTGGGCCCCAGGGGCCACTTCTTGAGGGCCCTACAGGGCCCCTTAAGGGCACAGCGTGCACGCCTGTCTTCACTCCCCACTTACTGCATCCCCCAGTACTCGACGCCCGAGAAGGTCGCGCTTCCCCCGGCGCCGGCCTCTCTAGAACTACTGGGGGGCGGCAGCCAGGACGGTCTGCCAGACTGCTGGGCATCGGGCGCCGTCGGCGCCACGGGCGCCCCAAAAATCGACGTGAGCCACGGGCGTCTTGCGAGTGGATCGGCTGGAACTCACGCCCCACTTGTGCAGGGGAAGCTACGTTGGCGTTTCGAGGCTCTCGCGCCGCCCTCCCTGGGGGAGGAAAGGGGAACGAGGGCGGTGAGGTTGAGGAATCGCGAATCCTCGGCGCCCGGCAAAGAGCACCCGAGCTGGCCAAGCGCGGAGCGCTCGGCACACCTCTGAGGAGGGCGCCCACAATGCCTGCGCGAATCCGCACGCAGTCGGCCCATACAGCCCCAGGCTCACGTAGCCTGGAGCCGCCGCTGCTGCGTGGGGCCCTCTGGCAGCCAGCCGGAGAACGCGGGCGCTGGCGCCACACCCACATGCCCACCGGCCCAGCGAGACGATGGATTACCCACAGCAGCGCCAGGACGTCAATTCCCCCTCGCCTCCAGACGTTAGGAGGCCCCCTGCACGGCAACTCCGTTTACTGGAGCCCTTCCGGGGTGGATCTGGGGGCCGGATCTTACACCCGAATGGCGAGGCCGAGCGGCAAGAATCTCTCTCTAAGCTGCGTCCAGCAAAGGTGGCGACCGGGCTGCCACCCGCACGTTTCCAGAGACAGCCGAAGCCCTCTGTGGCACAGGTGCGTGTCGCGAACAGCTTCGCGCCCCGGTGGCCGTCCTTCACCTTGCCCGCCCCCACTCCTTTTCCTGCTGCTCCTCCTCCTCCTCCTCCTCCTCCTCCTCCTCCTCCTCCTCCTCCTCCTCCTCTTCCTCCTCCCCCCTCTCTCCTCGTCCTCCTCCTCTTCCTTCTCCTCCTCCTTCTCCTCCTCCTCCTCATCATCATCACCATCGCCATCACCATCACCATCATTATCATTATCATTATCATTATCATTATCATTATCATTATCATCATCATCATCATCATCATCATCATCATCATCATCATCATCATCATCATCATCATCATCATCATCATCATCATCATCATCATCATCATCATCATCATCATCATCATCATCATCATCATCATCATCATCATCAGCATCAGCATCAGCATCATAATCACCATCATTATCATCATCATCATCATCATCATCATCAGCATCAGCATCAGCATCATAATCACCATCATTATCATCAGCATCAGCATCAGCATCATAATCATCATCATAAGCATAATCATCATCAACATCAGCATCAGCGTCACAAACGTCATCAGCATCATCAGCAACATCATCATCATGATCATGATCATGATGAGCATGATGATCATGATGATGATCATCATCATCATCATCATCATCATCATCATCATCATCATCATCATCATCATCATCATCATCATCATCATCATCATCCGCCCCGCCTTCTCCTGCTTTTGTTCCTCGTCCTCACCCTCCTTCCTCAACGCGTTCCAATCTCCTTGCGAAAACCTGCCTGTGGGTAATGCTACGCTGAGAGACAACCGCAATGCCTGCGCGAAGGATGCGACAAAGACTCAAGAGAGATCACTGTTTGGCGTTGGTCCACGCGCAACGGTGATCTTCGACCGTCCCGACACAACCTGCGAGGCAACCTGCACGCAGAACCAGAACCCAGCTCTGAAAGCTGCCCTTCAATATCAACTGGAACCCATCTGACTCCTCTCATGTTGAAACGCATCGAGATTATGGGGAAATCTCCAGCTCAGCTGGCATACGTTCTTGCAACATCATGTTGGCGTAACTCTTCATTGATAAATCTACTGGCGCGGATGTAAGACGCATAAGCACTGGAATACAAGTCTGCGTCTGCGAGTGCAAGCTGGGAGACCTGTGCAGATTACACCACCATTTCATTTCGGAGCTCCTGCGCTTTTGCAGCTTGCATCGAGCAGATCAGAACTGAAAACTTGACGATGCTGCAGCAGCCGAGCGCCAACGTGCCCCCCTGCGGTCGCTCCAAATCTGAATGAATTCCTACGTGTTCGTGCGCTGTTCGTTTCCGTGCTGCTGGGAGCCGATAGACCGTGGGCAACTTCGAGGCCGAGTTGGTTGCATAGCCACTGAGCATCTCCTCATTGGGGGCCCTCCCTGACGTACGAGAGCATGTGGCAAGGGACGCCTGTGGAAGGAGCCTCCATGAGTGCTGAAAACAAGATCGCAAGACTGTGCTTGCTCCAAGATCCAGGGAGCTACACCGCAGCAGACGTGCACTTGGCGAACGGCGGGTGCAGCTATACACACGGAGACCTGAATACAGTCCCAATTACATGAACTACACCCTCTTGCCCTGGCACGTGATTGATCTTCCCATGATGGGGGTCGAACAGCGCTGGGTTGGCTAACCAGCGCTGGTATAGCACCTCTGCGCGAAAGGCAATTTGATTGTTGACAGTATCTAACGGTACGCATGATGACATTCCAGAGCGCTCTGTGGAATGCCCTTCAATAGCGCATGCAGGCGAGTAACTATGTTGCAATTGACGTGGTGGCGCCATGCCCCCCCCCCAATGAAAGCGCTACGGGTAACCGCTCACGAGAACACACCTGCACAATTGGAGTGCGGCCGTCATGACACGAACCATCTGCAACCACAATAACCGAACTGATTGCCGATTGAGGGCGATTATGAAGCTGGCCGATCCTTGAGCCTTCGCGCGAGTTCCAAATATCTCGTCTTGCACGGCACCAAGACCGTTGAGCAACCATGCGTACAAACGCCACCATGACTCACAAACAATGGGATGCCGCAGCAAATATGTGCCTGCTTGACGCCAATGGTAAAGACGTAGGCTAAAAAAGGAGCGAGCCTGCGTATTTACCCATCGTATTGCGGAGCGGCATTGACATCTCCGCTCGTATCGACAGCTGTGGCTGCACATAGCAGTTGACGTTACCAACCGGTTGCAGCAGAAGACCGTTGGAAGGTGCGAGTGACGACGGGGGGGACTGAGCGCGACACGATTCACATTAACATTCATACAGTCATACCGTGCGTGCCAACAGAGATATCAAAGCAATGTGGCGCTCTGAACGCACTTCTCGCCCACGACGCACCTCTGTGCCATGACAGTGATGACTCTATGCTTGGGGCAGGCCCTGTCGAGATACATGACCAACTGCTGCCTTCGTGTGCCTAGTCCGCCCACAGCTGCTGAGCAACAAACGTGCTGAGCAACAGAAGTGACTAATATGACCGTGCCTTGGTTTGTGGCCGGATCCTGAGCAACAACTGGCTGCAATAGCGCTCTGGTAAACATAGGGAGCACGCATGTCCATATTCGGTGACAAACCGGCGTCACCGAACGAATCGTTGGAACCAGCTGGTTCCGCAGCAAGAACACAATGCATGTCACTCGGACTCCACCAGCGACAGTGCGGCTGATCAAACGACCCGTTGGAACGATTGGCTCGCCTTACTGTGATGACGCATCATGGAGGAACGTCTGACGCCTAACCTGCGCCATGATCGCGTCTCAGAGATCACATAAACGCACTTCGTGTAAGCAGTCGGTTTTCCCAGCTACAGGTCCACTTGTGATGGGTACAGCTGGGGCCACGACGTCAGATATATGTACGTGGCTCTGCTCCGTATTGTATGAACCATTAATGTCAGTCTGAACAGGCTCACGCTATGGCAAGCGGAGCAAATACTTGAACCCATCCGCCTTATGGGACTCATTGTGGCCTGAGCGTGAATGTCACGGGCTTGCCCCGCGTCACCTTTGAACTCGGATTCTTTTCACGTTGGAGTTCTAGTCTTCACAGATGAAGCCTCGTGTTCTCCTCAAACCATGCGGTGTCTCATCCCCTCTCCTCCCTCCTTGCGCAGCCTCGTTTCGTTTCCTATTTTCCCCTACCCCTCTCCGCTTCCTGTATCCATGCGTCCCTCCCTCTCCTACCCCTCCATCTCTCCCTCCCTGCTCCCCCTCCCGCCCTTTTTAAAGCCCCCTGCCTCCCTCACAACCCCCCTCATCGATCCCTCCTCAACTACAGGCCTCTTCCCTCATTCCTTATCCCTTACACCTCTAACTCCCTCCATCCTCACCTACCCACCCATCGGCCTCCTTCCGCCCCCTCTCCGTCCACCCTCCAGTGTTGGCTCCAGTGCCCCATCGGGCACAATGCTCAGCCGTATCAGCTTGCCCCAAGGCGCCCGATACATCCGCGCCACCGCGACACCAGAGCCCGCCCCCCCTGATGGGCCAGGTTTCCACTACCACTACTATAGGTAGGACGCGGGGGGGAAGGGAGGATGGGGAGCTCCTCCTCCTCCTCCTCCTCCTCCTCCTCCTCCTCCTCCTCCTCCTCCTCCTCCTCCTCCTCCTCGCTGGGAGTAGTCCGTGTGAGAAAGCAAGTGCGCAGTGGCAGCGAACGCTGGTACTGTGCAAAACGTGCGGGTGGGCCACGATCAGCTACAACGCTGGGAACAGTCCGTGCGAGAAGTGGGGCCTGCGAGAAGCGGGAGGAAAAGCTGGAGCACGAGTGTCTCATCTAGCTAACGCCTCTGGGAACAGCGCGTGCGAGAAGAGCGAGCGGTGTTCTGTCGCGACGCAGGTGAGCGCCGCCATGCGAAAAGCGGGAGACGAAGGTAGAGTCCGACGTGGTCAGCTACAGCGTTAAGATCAGTGCGAGAAAGGGAACGCGCAGTGGCAGCGGACGCTGGTACTGTGCAAAACGTGCGGGTGGATGCCCAGCTACAACGCTGGGAGCAGTCCGTGCGAGAAAGGGGGCATGCGAGAAGCGGGAGGAGAAGCTGGAGCCCGAGTGTCTCATCCAGCTAACGCCTCTGGGAACAGCGCGTGCGAGAAGAGCGACGAGCGGTGTTCTGTCGCGACGCAGGGGACCGCCATCCTGCGAGAACTGGGAGGCGAAGGCAGAGCCCGACGTGGTCAGCTACAGCGTCGGGATCAGGACAACTCGCTGCATGAAGAGGGAGGCAAAGCTGGAGCCCAACGTCACCCTCCTAGCTACCACAGCGCGCTGGGAGAAGCGAGAGGCAAAGCTGGAACCCGATTCTATCTTCCTCTAGCTAACACGTTGGGAGAGAGCGGTGCGAGATCAGCTACAGCGCTGGGATCGAAATAGCACGGGGATCCGCTGGAGGGCTCATCAGCTACAGTGCTGGTATCATCTCTAGCCAGAAGGGAGGCGCTGACCTGTGCGCAGGCGGCGCCGAAGGTACGGCTCGGCGCTACCTGGGGGTGGGGCCGCAGCCGAACCAACGCAGATGGGATCAGCTGGTGTGCGGGTATCGTCAGCGTGAGGTTCAACGGCATGGGGCACCCCCAAGACCACTTGTGGGGGGCGCCTCCCGATTTGACCAAAGCCGAACTCTATCGCCCAGGGACGGCCTGGGGTAGGGGAGGCTTTCAACGTCGCCGGGGTGCGTGCCTCGCAGCTCCGGAGATCTGGCTAGCGAAATCCAGCGAAATCCTCCTCCTCCTCCTCCTCCTCCTCCTCCTCATCCTCCTCCTCCTCCTCCTCCTCCTCCTCCTCCTCCCTCCTACTCTATGATAAACAGTGGTGGGAAATCGGCCCATTGCCCCCCCCCATGCAGGTGCCGAAGGTGGCCGCCGCCCCCGCCGGCTCGCTGCCGCTGCCAGCTGCCGCCCCCGCTGAAAGCACTCCACCCTCAAGCCGGCGGCAGCGCCTGTACCGCGCACCGCTGCCCGCCGAGGCTGCCAG